>CM035414.1:45086672-45359172 GCA_020310875.1 Ceratopteris richardii | reverse complement strand
TATAGCATTACATGATTTTTAAGGTCAATGGTACTTGAGGAGATACATGTTTGCCCTTAATGAGTACTACATACTTTCCCTCAAACACTAATACATGCTTAAGCCTTAGACTCTTGGACGTGTTAGAGTATTGACATCTTAATCGATGTAAAAATCCATCATTTGTAGGTGATTAAGTGGGAAAAGTTATAGCGAAAGTATTGATCTACAGTAACTATGTACATAGAGGTAACGTAGTTCATGCCAATAGCTTTTGATATATCCAATGTTTTATTTTTTTGTGTGGGCTTTTGCATGGAAGAGAGAAAACATAAGGCAAGGAAGTTTTAAAATCTGGCTTACATACCAATATTTCTTTGCACAGAAACACTATATTTTGCAAAGCAGCTTGGGTGTGCCATAAAATGCGTTCTTCAAATTCACCAGCTTATTGGGCTTACTAGTGCCCCATCCTCTATTATTAACATTGTTTATATCAATGGACATCTCATTGTAGATTATGGGAGTTTCAACATCTAGCCATCTAATAAATATATCTAGTTTCAATTCTTTGTGTATGTGTAAAGTATTAAGTCTTAAGAGGTAGTTATAAAGAAGGGTGGGAAGAAGGAAGTTGCAACCATTAACACTTAATGTTCTATAGAACCCGTAATTTGTACTTGGTTTACTTTTCACTTTAGGATGTGAAATTGTAGTAAAAGGAGTCAAACCAACTTAATGATAGTCCGAGGTGAATGGTAGTTATAAAGAAGGGTGGGAAGCAGGAAGTTGCAACCATTAACACTTAATGTTCTATAGAACCCCTAATGTGTACTTGGTTTACTTTTCACTTCAGGATGTGAAATTGTAGTAAGAGGAGTCAAACCAACTTAATGATAGTCCGAGGTGAATGGTTGACTAGGCCAACTTGGTGAGCCATGGTAGCCAAGACAAGCGATAAGTTGGGGCCAACATGAGACAGACAAGTTTTTGCGTGAGACAATTTCCACAGAGGGGATAACTTGGGAAGCAAACAAGGATTTTTGACTCTCAAGAATTAAACATCAAATTGAAGTTAGAAGGTCGAATTTTTAAAGGAGTAAATGCAAGAGTGGAGCAAGAAATGTCTTCAAGGTTTGTCTTAAGACAACCATTCATACAAACAACCTTTGATGAAATTGTCCTTACACAACCCTTGTCCCAAGAAAACCATTCATTCTATGATTGACCATTCATATGAGGGACTATTTGATTTTAACATTGTGCTTCAACTTTGGTGAAGTTTTATCACTTTACCATCATTTACTTGACCTATTGTCTAATTCAATCTAATCTACTTAAATAATAATTAAAAGTTGAGTGAAGTAGGAAGAGGCAGTTCGATTCTCTTGACATGTGCTATACGCATGAAGGGATATACCAAAGTTAGTGACCCACACATATGCAAAGCCAAAAGAAGAGTCCATTAGGCTTATCAAAACATCGTTAAAAAGCTATCAACATGCAAGAATCCACTACATCCCTCCCTAAATTGTACCCCTTGCTTTGCCCTACAATGAGAGTGGAGTTTGTTTTTACTGGTTCTTTGGCGCGTGTAAATTCTTGTAATGATTATGGAGGCTGTATAATCTGTCCCTAGTATGATTATGTAAAGATTGTTCCTTCTGATTAAGTACATTGATGGCTTGCATTGTGGGAGCTTTGGCTGCAAATCAAATCCTCATCATATGATTTTGGTTGACAAGTTATCCCATATATTTTGCATTGAGTTGCATGTTAGAAATTGCCTTACTGTTTAATGTGGACACTGTTTAATTCCTTTTCTGAATGCTTTTTTGTTCCTGACCCACTTTCCTCTGACCTTCCTGTCCCTCTCTCTCCTCTCTTTCCTTTTCTTCTTGATAGTCTACAGAATATACTCTCGTCTGAATAGAAAAGGAATTGTCTGGAAGCAAGGGATGAAGATACGATTTTTGAAGGGCATACCTGGGCAAAAGAACAAAGACTTCTATGCCACTATAGAATATTTCTTGTCAGATGGATTATCTGAGGATAAAGGTGACACTTGGCTCAAAATATGATTGTGACATGAAGGTTTTCTTAAAACGGATGTTTTGCTAAATAAGGCGCCTGTATACTTATGTGAATTTCTGTTTCGCAGGAAACACAAAAGTGATATGCAGGTACGTACACTCTCCTTGTGAAGCAATAGATTCTTGGTTTCAAATATCTAGAGCAAGACTGCACATATTTTATAGATAGAAGCTGCAGATTTGTTATACATTTACGCTCATAAGCAAGCCATGGGATGTGAATTCTTTCGTATTCAATTTGGCTTACATCTTGCAACATTGAATATTATTTTTATGCATGTACAGGCCAATGGACGTTGCAAAAGCTGAGGGTAGCAGGGTGGTGGTTGAGGATGAAATTGTTCTGTACAAACTAGGAAAATCAAAAGTTATTCCAATTGATTTTCTTGCCCTTGATAAGGTTTAAAAACTTTTGTTTTCCACCTTCCTTTTCCCTTTGCCTGTCGAGGTGATTTCACGCTTGCTGGGGCTGTAAGGCAAGTGGCAAATAGAGAAAAGGTCTCGTAGCCACTTTTTAGAATTAGAAGTGCTAGATCTAGCTTGTTGGTAGTTAAATTTGTTATTTATGTTTTGGGTTTATTAAAAACAGAAATTGGTTGACCTTGTAGGAGATATTCTTGGAACAACTGGGAGTATATAGAATCTTCAGCTGCAAAAGATACATAATACAATATCAGGCAAAGTTTAGATAATGTCAATAGTATCTTCATGTCTAGGCTCAAAAGAAACTACTTCATAGCTTTTGAATGGATGAAAAATACAAATGGTTGGGGTCAAGTTAAACTTCTAAATACTATAGACTTCACATGCTGCTTGAAACCCGGTGACTGATTATTGCACTAGAGTCTATCACATTCGTCAGTAGCCAGCCTTAGAGGGTTAGGCCTTTTCACTCTTAAGTTTTGAGAAACCCACAGGCTTTGTTCAATTTTGGGACATTCAGGCATTTGTCCAGATAAAAGGAGGATCAATGGATAGAATAGCAACTATTATTGATCGTCGGAGAGGTGGAATATAAAATTGATGTAATGCAGAAAACTCCATGAGGTTGATCTCCACAGACTGACCAGTATGGGCAGATCCGATCCAATGTGAGGTAACATAACCTGTGACGAATTCTGAAATTGCAGCTGAATAAATGTGCCATGATGGTAGGATGTATTGTGTTCAACAAAGCTGACTGATATAATCTGGTATAATCTTTGGGAATTGTGTTGAACAAAGCTGACTGATATAATCTGGTATAATAATTTGGCACAGCTATAAAGACATTGTTGATATCCCATTGAGTGAAACACATGAAGTCCACCATGTAGAATCAGCAAGGGATGGTATGAACTGATAGTACTCAACAAGGGGTGGCTAGTAGGATAAGAAACCAAAAGCAGAAGATATGAAAAAAAAATTTGAGCAGATAGGGAGGAGATTGCTGAATGGATGCTTACCTCTTGGAAGAGAGTAAGATTTTCTGATAGATGACCTATGGCCTGCATAATTGTTTTTCTGAGTGATTTTGGTTCTATGGTTAGTATACATTGTAAATTAGAGTTTTACAAACAAAGATCCTAAAGTCCAACCAAACATAGGAATATTCCTAGGCTGATATTACCAAAATAAGAATGCATCTCAACAGGCTTGTCCTATAAATAGTTGTAACCCAATTCTGGATTGGCACTAGCCATCAATCAATTCATGAACCAAAATGATCAAATTATAGGAATACATGTTTAAAATATTCAATATGTCTTGTATTTTAATCATACCTTTAATATATTACAACCATCATCTAACTGGATGATAGTAAATGAGCCCTTCATGAAGTTGCCAGAAACTTGTTGTGATGTGCCTATGATGAGGCAAGGAAGGGCTCTGTAGAGCCCCATTTCATACTTATTTGAATGATATGTACCCCTTCATAGAGTATACTTGGTCGATACTTACTTCTACTTGGGTGCATCTGACTTCCATTGGAGTACACACTTTTCTTTTAGGATTCCCAATATCTCTGATGTACTTGCATGGTAGGAGAGGATCAGTGCCCTCTACACCAAGAAAAGACTCATCGTACTAGTGATGTGTTTTGGAGTCGTGCATCCCTTGTATATTTCTGATAATTTGAGCATTATACCTACTATATTTGTAATTGTCCCCTTGAATGTACCTTCCTTGTATTTAACGTGTACTTTTTTGTGCTTCTCAATACTTTCAATGTACTTGCTTGATTGTTCGCTTTTGTCGTCTCCGTGTATTGATCTACATGGAGCTCGTTGAAGTGATCGTTGTTGTCATTGTAGTTTGTCATACTTAGGTGGCATGCTTCATGAATGAGTAAACATGTGTAACTCATGTGCATAATTGTGAGTGCAAATCTGGGCCTTGCATTCTAAATTCGCAAGAGGCTATATAGTGATGGGTGGGATGGGTGAGGTGAAAGGGAGTGTGAACAAGGAGGACACCTTGATGAAAAAGCTGAAGAAGATCAAGATGAGGATGAGGAAATTGGAATAACCGAAATTGGTGAGGAGCATGAAGTATGGTTATTCTTTGGCCTCCACCTTTTATACTTAGATTGGAAATAGTCAAGCTCCATTGAAGAGAATGAACCCACATCTATGATCAAGTCATGGTGAACTTGTGCACATATATGTCGAGTGCAAAAGAGTTGAGTCTCTTGCAAAGATGTTGTGGACAAAGCACGTGGTTCCATGCCTAGGGGGGTAGTCTCAACTTCAATAGATGTTGTGGTCAATGGTCTAGAAGTGGGAAGCATGAGGATAGAGGGGATAAATATATTCTTCATGGAGGGAAGTTTTAGTATACGGTGTGCAATATGGGTGATTGCAATGGGGGGTGGAGTTAAGTGATATGCTAGTGCTTGAGCTTCCATACGGATGATTGGTGGCATTGAGGTATTTATGTAGTCTATTTATGCTTGAGCTTCCATATGGATGATTCATGGCAATGAGGTAGTGGAGGACATAGAATCCATCGTGCTCATCCTTTGAGATAGGTCAACGGTGCCTATAGAGCTCTTAGGGGGTTGGCATAGGAGAAGACAAGCAACAATTCCTTCGATAGACCCATTCAAGCATGGGTGTCTAATAGACCTAAAGAGTGTGCAATCTATTTCCAAACAACAGTGAATGCTTTTGTCTATCCTGCAAGTATTGAAATGGGCAATGTCAGATAGGGGAATAGTAAGTGAGTGTAAAAGGAAAAGAGGGGATCACAAACCGTAAAATCTACCAAATGTAGTGTTTGATTGGGGTCCTATAGAACAAAGTGGAAGATTAACAAATGTAATATTGCATTAGCCCTATAAGTCATCCCATGGCAGAACAAAGTTTGACATCAAGCAACTGTCTTTGCCATCATTAAAGAAGATTAAATTAAGTGCAAAAAGATCTAAATTCCAAGTGATGAAGATCTCCCCCAATGCATCATGATGGAAGGACAAGATGATGCCCATAAGTACTTGGAATAAGTGGCTCAAGGAACCAAGGATAGAGGAAGTCTTTCTATCTTTTTAAAGGAGAGTAAGTTCAAGGAAAGCTCACTCAATTGTACACGCAACTATAATTCACTTAGTGCTTTAGGCCTTAGACACAACGAAGGCTCTTTTCATGGAAAACAAAGGCTAGGGAAGGACTAGCAAAGCAAGCAAGATCTTCAATAGAGTGGTGGTGATTTGGCTCCGAAGGGTTGGTGCTTAGGAGTGGCATTGAAAGGTCCTTGTATATTCTAACATTCCTTGAGAGCTCCCATGCATGGTTGTCCGTCTATTTATTCATTTATTGGCTCTTTGCTAGGTCTTCAGTTTGATGGTTGTTCTTCTTTAGGATCCATGGCAATTAGAGAGTTCACCATGGCAAAATTTGAAGAGGCCACTATCTTTTTAGTACAATCTTTAGTTACCATAATTTTGGTCCACTTTCTTGCACAACCCATAGCAATGAGCAAATACTGTGCTTGAGTGTCTCTCGTTCAAGGGTGGATTGAACTCAAACAAATTCCATGCCATAGAAATACATAGGAGTTGGTTAAGTTGCTTTAGTGGCCTTGGTGCACATCTTTGGCACGTATCACATTTCTTTGCAAGAAAGATAACATCTAGGAAGAGGTAAGCCCACCATAAGCCACTTCCCAAGATTTCCAGGGTAGTGATATGACTTGGGAATTGCCCACTTATCCCATTTCCATGCACTAATTCCAGGATATTAGTGGGAACATGAGGCATGAGACACACCTTGAAGATGGCGTGTAGTCCAACTTTATAGAGCATGTTGTGAGTAATAACAAATTTCTTGATTTTAACAAGAATTCTTCTATTTTCCATGGATGTGGAAGCAATTGCATGTCGCGCACTTGACAAGGAATGGAGGTCATTATGATACCAAGATTGGCAATATTTACCTTATAAATAATGTTCTTTTGGAAGTCATCTTCTTCCCTTCTTGGCACTTGCTTTAGTTTCTGTTGCTTTGATTTCTCTGATCCTAGCGAGATGATCTGCTACAACATGCTTCCACCTTGTTCTTTGTGCAATGTCGAAGTCCATTCTTGGAAGTAAGTATCCATCTCAAAACTCCTTGTCTCACTTGAGGCTTGCTTAGCAGATATTTGAGATATTTTAGTGCTCGGTAGTCGATGTTTACAAGGAAGGATGTGCCTATAACATGATATCTAAATTTCTTTAATGCAAAAATGATGTGGAGGGCTTCTTCTAGTATTATCGTTCCTTTCATCCTTAGAGAGTAATCTGTTAGCATAGTGCATGGGTTGATCTAGCTTGTGCTCATTAAATTGGGTTGAGTTACCACGTCTCTTACAATGATGGGACGAGCATCTACATGCATATGGAAGTTTTTCGACTAATCAGTGAGATGAGAATGAGAGAAGGGAACTTCTTTAAGTAAGTGGAGGATTCTTCTCCCACGGTTCATTAGAAAGGAACACTTTATTTCTGAGCTTAGAAAGAGGATATGCAATCCATTCACACGGTTCATTAGAAAGGAATTTGTGAGCTTAGAAAGAGGATATGCAATCCATTCATACATTGGAATAAAATTTTTATGGTACCTAGTATAGCCCAAGAGGCTCTGGACCTCCTTGGCACAAACTCATCTAGGAAGCCTTAGGATAGAGAGATCTTTATATGGGTGAGCGGCCATGCCTAGGGCAAATACCACATGGCCCAGAAAGGTACCTTGTGTTTACTAGGAAGTGATATTTATTGGGATCGAGATTTTTTTTCGGTTTCTCTTCAATGCCAAACTACTTGCTCCTATTGCTTCAAGTGGAGGAGAAAAATCTCCGTTAGTGTAGTGTGTGATGATCTTGAAGAGATTGAGAAATCATCCATGAAGATATGCGAGAATTCACAAGGTTACCAAATATAAGATATACCATACTTTTAAAAGCTGTTGGTGCATTACGTGGTCCAAAAGGCATCTTTGTATAATTATATGTCCTTAGAAGTGATGAGTGCCATCTTAGGTGTACCATCAATGGGTTGAGAGGTCATTTGAAGACCACTACTAGAGGAAATACTATCGGTCATCCCAAAGATACCATCTATAGGAGTCATTACCCAAAGACAATTCACAATTGCCAAGGGTAGACATCTTTCTCTACGTAGAGGAGTCAACCCCACTATAAGTACCCAAGGTTGAGATTGGAGTGGCCTTGCCAAAGGTGGCACCTTGGAATGTGCCAACTGTATGGTAAGGCCTATGTGATAACTTGAGGAGTACCTAGTGCCTTATCTACCCTCCCTCCCCCACCCTCTCCCCCTTGAGAAGTGCCTAGTGCCTTGTTTGCCCTCCCTCCCCCACCCTCTCCCCCCTTCTAGGTACGGTTGTTTCATAGAACTATCAAGTGCAGCCAACGTCTCCATACCCACCTCATATGGCCGACACATACTCGAGATGGGAGCAACACACCGTCTCATTATCTAGAATGGGATGTCGACCTGGCCCACCTCGGGTGGTGTCACTTGCATTCCACCCACGACACCGCATGGAGGCAGTATAGTAGACTATGTTATCGGACTTCCCAGAGGTGACACATCTCATCATCTCATTCATCATCCCACCCATACCGATTGGAGCTGATCACACATATCTCGCCCTATCCATGCGCGGCGCACCATGCATATCCCACTCTGCCACCATATAGCCACATGCCCATACCACCATTCACTTTATACATGAGCTAGCACATATCTATAGCTCCCATGTTCGAGAGCGCATCTACTCCCTTGACCCCTCCGCCCCATTGGACACCCTCACCATCCACTTCTCCTCGATCCTCCACACATCCGCTACTCTCAACTTCCCATACACCACCCACAGCATCGTACATTCGACACGGCTGGGGCATACACCCGAGAATAGATGGTACAATGAGGAGTGTAGACGACTATACCGACATTCGAGAGCACAGAGTATCTTGGGATCCACCACGGAGAGGGAGGCTCGACGACAGATGAGAGCTCTCACATGCCGAAAGCGGCGAGCTTTCGAGGAGCGAAGAGGTAGAGTTGTTTGACCTTCTCATGAGTAGGGATTGCACCACTGCATGGAGGGCCTTATGTGAGCTACGCCCACCTACATCCATAGCAAATCCTTAGACTTGGCACACCTATGCCTAGAGGTTATATGATGTCCAAGGACAGCCCCTATTGCCGATCCCTCCCACACTGAGTCTTGTGATATCCACCCTATTCATGGAAGGCATGGTACGATAGGCCATCCACAGACTATAGCATGGCCATTCAGTAGACCACACGGGACCACAGCGCGAGCACTTTATATACGAAGTTGATGTAGTTTCCCACCTGATCGCCCACCTCTTCAACCGTGCTTTGTTTGAGGGTTTACTTCACTCGTGGACTATGCATACCATTGCGCCTATCCATAAGTCGAGCAATATGATGGACTGGGGGAACTACACCACATCCTGGTCAAGATCTATGGTGCAGCTCGGATCAGAGCACCTGGCCAGGTAGCACTTTCTCCACCATCGACCACATCTTCGTACTTTATTGCATGATTGAGATGAAGGCAAGGAAGCGGAGACTCCACTGTTTCTTTGTGGATTTCCACAAAGCCTTCGACATGGTCCCTTGAGAGAGACTACTACGGAGACTCCAGGAGTTAGAGCTACCATAAGACATGTTATGGGCCATCCATGCTTTGTATTCACGAGTCACAGGCAGGGTGCGTTGCCTCGGCAGCCTATTAGATAGCCTTGTTATCACCATTGGTATGAAACAAGGTTGCCCTCTCTCACCCACTCTCTTCGGTCTCTACATTGACGAGATCACGGAGTATATGCAACGAGCACGAGGGATAGGAGGAGACCTCGGAGGTACGTCAGTACACATCCTATTATATGCTGATGACATTGCGTTGCTTTTAGAGTCACAGGAGCGGCTGCAGTCACATTTACAGGCGCTCGATACCGTCTGCATGGAGAGGACTCAGAGTGAACCTTGAGAAGACCAAGGTCATGATCTTCCACACCTTGAGGACAGTATGCCATCACACCTCTTTCACCGTAGCCGGAGGACAGATAGAGATATTGCACTCCTACATCTACTTAGGTATCACCTTCTCGTGCAGCATAGGGGTATTCCGTGGCATAGGCAGCGAGCGATAGATTGATGCGAGGCTATGCGGCGCTTGCTAGATTGGAGAGATGTTGCTTTCATGCACATTTTCAAGAGCCCGGACTAAGGGGTGGCTCTTTGATACTCTAGTGACACCTGCACTCATGTACGCAGCGGCAGTATGGGAACCCGGAATCACGGATGCGATTTGGACACGGATTGAGAGGCCCTAGGTCACCATGATCTCACACTTGCTCCGCACCAAGCCCTCCATTCCACATGACATTATACGAGTTGAGCTCAAGCATTTGAGAGCTCTAGACATTTGGTAGAGACAGGGCATGAGAGACTATGGTATGCACATACCTACCGATGGTTGGAAGATCATGGCATGAGCATTACCGGTCAAGACCTACTACAAATACACGTTAGAGAGACATGGATAGCACCACGGGAGCCTCTTCCCACAAAGAGGGAACACTACAGAGAGCACTTCTTGACACTGACAGCAGATGGTGTCATTCAGAGACCATGATACATGGATATATACATGGCACGAGCAGAGACAGTGACCACTGGGAAGCTCAGAGTATCATCACACCACCTCAAGGTTGAGGTTGGGCAAGCAACACATACCCCTTGGGATGAGAGATATGCAGGATATGCCGAGAGGAGGTCGAGGACGTGGAGCACTACACATGTAGATGCGAGGCATATGAGGATATCAGAGGCCGCGACCCACAGCTCTTCAAGGGGCCTAGAGAGATCAAGGCTTTATTGGAGATGGACGACCAGCACCCTCTAGGTCGTTTGCTGGTAGAGCATGGAGAGATTAAGGCGATTCATGCACATCACATGGAGATATGGAGACGTCAGCACTGCACCCCTACCGATCTCGATGTGCAGAGCATTATGAGGATCACCACGATGCCTTACCCGCCAATGTATCATATCCTACACCCACTCCACGCATTTAGAGGGTTATGACACTACCGAGCCTCCCCTCCCTACGCATATCATATTTGTATCTCACCTATTGAGCATATAGAGTGCATACCCATAGCACTCCAAACTCTCGACGCAAGCTATTATCCACTCCTTCTAGACTCTTATTTGTACTCAGACTTTATTTTCCTTTTTGGATCACAATGGATTGGATCATATTGATGTATGTGTTTTGTCTCATAGGCTAATTTTGGCCTCTAATAGACGTTAAAAAGTCCTTCTTTCTTTCTTCTTTTCTCTCTTTCCCCCCCTCCCCCCTTCCTCCCACCAAGGATATTGGGTGGAGAGATTTCATAGACATCAAATTGCGGATATCCAAGCGCCGTTACCGTCGAGCCACTAAGGAGAGACTTACCTAGATGATGGTCAATACCTCCATAGTCATCGGGGCAGCATTGACTCCACCTCCACCTATGTACCACATGCTACACTCACACATGAGCACTTGATGGAGAGTCTTGAGTGAGTGACCTAGATGCATTCTCATATTTGTACTACCCTTCCATATCTGCTACCTTAGGGATAACACTCCATGTACCCCCCTCTCCCATGGATTCTCTACATGCACATTAGGAAGACGCTCATTTACCTTGCATCAACATGAGTTTATTTTATTTTCAACACACTTTGTCTTTCCGATTGATAGGAGACAACCTATGTACATTGATTTTGTCTCATAGGTTGAGTTTGGACTTCTAATAGACATTAAAATCTCTCCCATGGATTCTCTACTCGCACTTTATCTTCCTTTTGGGATCATAGTGGATTGGATCATACTGATGTATATGTTTTGTCTCATAGGCCGATTTTGGCCTCTTATAGTTAAAAAGTCTTTCTTTCTTTCTTTCTTTCTTTCTCTCTCTATCCCCCCACATGGAAGCACTCTATGCACCTTCTTCTTTCCTTTGTACTCTCGTGTGCAATGTACGCTTTATCCTCTATACACAAGCACAGATTCCATCTCGCCCTTGAACACGTGGCATTGGCTTATGTCACTATGATCATACTCTCCCTCTCCCTCTCTCTCTCTCTCTCTCTCTCCCTCTCTCTCTCTCTCCCCTATGCCCCTCCCTCTCTCTCTCTCTCTCTCTCTCTCTCTCTCTCTCCTCCCCCTCCCTCTCTCTCTCTCTCTCTCTCTCTCTCTCTCTCTCTCCCCCTTTTCCTAGCTCTCTTTTCGTAAAGCATTGAAATTTGAACATGAAGATAAAGATCTCTCTCAATGCACAATGATGGAAGGGCAAGGTGATGTCGAGAATACTTGGAGCAAGACGTTGAAGGTAGAAATGATCAAGGAAGGTTCTATCTCCTTTTAAAGGAGAGGAGCTTGAGGAAAGCTCTCTCAATTGTAGGCACACTAGAGTACAGTTTGTCACTTGAGACCTAGATGCATTCTCATATTTGTACTAGGCTTCCATATTGGCTACCTTAGGGATAACACTCTATGTACCCCCCTCTCATGGATTCTCTACATGCACGCTATGAAGATGCTCATTTACCTTGCATCAGCATGAGTTTATTTTATTTTCAACACGCTTTGTCTTTCCGATTGATAGGAGATAACCTATGTACATTGATTTTGTCTCATAGGTTGAGTTTGGCCTTCCAATAGACATTAGAATCTCTCTCCTCTCTCTCTCTCTCTCTCTCTCTCTCTCCACATGGAAGCACTCTATGCACCTTCTTCTTTCCTTTGTACTCTCGTGTAGGATGTACGCTTTATCCTCTATACACAAGCACAGATCCCATCTCCCCCTTGACCACGTGGCAGTGGCATGTGCCACTATGATCATACTCTCCCTCTCTCTCTCTCTCTCTCTCTCTCTCCTTCTCCTTCCCCTCCCTCTCTGTTCCCCTCTCTGTCTCTCTCTCACCCCTCTCCCCCTTTTCCTAGCTCTCTTTTCGTAAAGCATTGAAATTTGAACATGAAAATAAAGATCTCTCTCAATGGACCATGATGGAAGGGCAAGGTGATCTCCAGAATACTTGGAGCAAGAAGTTGAAGGTAGAAAGGATCAAGGAAGGTTCTATCTCCTTTTAAAGGAGAGGAGATTGAGGAAAGCTCTCTCAATTGTAGGCACACTAGAGTAAAGTTTGTCACTTCAGACCTTATACATAATAGAGGAAGATCCAATTATCTTGGATTATCATCTAGTTCTATTGTCTTCCTTCGAGGAAGATTCCCTTCTAATTTACTCTCTCTCTCCCTCTCTCCCTCTCTCTCTCTCTCTCTCTCTCTCTCTCTCTCTCCTCCCTCTCTCTCTCCCTCTTCCCCCCTCTCTCTCTCAGTTCTTTCATCAAGATGGGCCACATCCAAAGGCATAGGGCTAATGCTTTAGCAGGCAGTGGCACAGAGAGTGCGACGTCAACCACGTAGCTCGGTACGGACTACCACGACTATACTAGGAGGATATCTCACGCATCAAGATAGCCCATGACCACATGATGGAGCACAGGTGCACCACCACCACCTAGGCAAGCTTCAGGAGGCAGTCAGACCGCCGTCGATGTACGACATACTCCACCCACCTCCACCTGTTACCTGTAGCTAGGATATACATACTCATTCCCGTCCTTGGGCCTCCATGTATTAGATGGCCATTATCTGTAGAGTTGCAGAGTCAGAGCCACATCTCCCCATGCATCGCTACATTATCCCCACTAGCTGTCCGTCACTTTCAGTTGACGCTAATATCACTTTCTTTCTTCTTTCTTCTTTCTCTCTCTCTCTCTCTCTCTGTCTCCCCCTAGGAGGATATCTCACGCATCAGGATAGCCCATGACCACATGATGGAGCACAGGTGCACCACCACCACCTAGGCAAGCTTCAGGAGGTAGTCAGACCGCCGTCGATGTACGACATACTCCACCCACCTCCACCTGTTACCTGTAGCTAGGATATACATACTCATTCCCGTCCTTGGGCCTCCATGTATTAGATGGCCATTATCTGTAGAGTTGCAGAGTCAGAGCCACATCTCCCTATGCACCACTACATTATCCCCACTACGTGTCCGTCACTTTCAGTTGACGCTAATATCACTTTCTTTCTTCTTCTCTCTCTCTCTCTCTCTCTCTCTCTCTCTCTCCCCCTCCCCTCTCTCTCTCTCCCTCTCTCTCTCTCTCTCCCCTTATACCTCATGAGATTCTAACCCTTTATTGTATCACTCAAGCCTCTAGCCATCACTGTATCATCTAGAGAGTCTCTAGACTATATTCCCTTCACCCACCCCCCCCCCCCCCCCCCCCCCCCCCCCCCCCCCCCGCCCCTTCTCCATTTGCTCTATCTATTGTTTTCACTACGAGACTAGGTCTTAGAGTAATTGTTTAGCATACATAGATTTTGTATCAGATAGATTCACCAGCTCTGTAAGTTTTTGGTCTCATAGGTCATTTTGGCCTTTTGAGGACGTAAATATATCATTTCATATATCTCTCTCTCTCTCTCTCTCTCTCTCTCGTCCAAGAGACACTTGAGGAGAGGCTTCGACACACTCGAAGACTTCACATTCGGATTACGGGCCTACCCGAAGGAGCTCACACGAGTCCAAGAGACACTTGAGGAGGAGAGGCTTTGACACACTCGAAGACTTCCCACTCGGATTACGGGCCTACCCGAAGGAGCATCACGGGAGGCACACGCCACTGACATTTGTCGTCGTCTTGGATACGAGAGCATGCCCTTCACAGGCACTTGGAGGGTTGCGCAGGGATGCATCGCGTTTGCGAGCACTCATCCTTAAGATGAGCTCCGACGAGGCACGAACTTCTTTTTTTAGATGTCGATTAGTACTGCATGGACTCTCTCTCTCTCTCTCTCTCTCTCTCTCTCTGTGTGTCAGCTCCCTACCGTCGACGAGTTTGCTGCTGCCAGCTCTCTGCCGTCGAGCTCGCTGCCCTGCCCACCAACTCTCTGCTGTCGAGCTCGCTGCCCTGCCCGCCAGCATTGTCGAGCTCGCTGCCCTGCCGCTAGCATCGTCGAGGCTGAGCTCTCTGAAGGTCGAGGTTGAGCCCCTTGCTCTGTGCAGGTTGTTTGTCGAGGATCTGCCAGTCTGTGCCTGAAACCTCCCCGTCTGTGCATCCATCGAGGTCGCAGAGCTCCCCATCGAGGATCTAACCACATCCATGCCCGTCGCATGTCGTTGTATCCTCGTCAACCTATGCCCACCCACCCTAAACCCTAAACAGCCCTGTTGCCCGACCCAACCTTGACCCTGCCCGACACACACCTCCAAAGTATGTGCAACCCTAACCCTAATCCTAAACCAAACCTGAACCCTAACCTTAACTTGAGAACTCAACCCTTAACTTAACCCTAATCCCAAACCCTAAGAAACCCAACCTCTCTCTCTCTCTCTAGCCGAAACCCTAAACCTAATCTCTGAAATCGCTCCCATGGACCGAAGGGAAGTGGATGAACTTATTGCTAAAGCCCTCAAAGAGGCGAAAAAGGAAGCAAACCGCAACCTCAATATGTAGATACGAAAAATGATGGAAAAGTTCAAAGGACTCAAAGAACAAGTAATGGATAAAGTCAAAGGACTCGAAGAACAAGTAAAAACTCTCACAGAAGAACGAGACAATTGGAGGACAGCCTATGCGCACATGAAAGAAGAGGGGGAGATCTCCAATGTGGAGACACTCAAAGAAGAAATAAAGAAGGAAATCAAAACGGAGGTAGAATCCACTCGAGAGTGGTGGGTGGAAGTAGTACATAAAAGGGTTAAGAAGGAAGTTAGGGAAGATATGTAGAAAGAAGAGCTCACACGAGTCCAAGAGACACTTGAGAAGGAGAGGTTTCGACACACTCGAAGACTTCACATTCGGATTACGGGCCTACCCGAAGGAGCATCACCGGAGGGAGACTCCACTGATATTTGTCATCGACTTAGATACGAGAGCATGCCCTTCACAGGCGCTTGGAGGGTTGGGGGGATACATCGCGTTTGCGAGCACTCATCCTTAAGATGAGCTCCGATGAGGCACGGACCACCTTTTTTAGACTTCGATCAGTACTACGTGGACTACCGGACGACGCCCTCTACATGGACGAGCACCTCACGCGGATGTAGGTGGCACACCAACACACTTGCATGCCACAGATACTCCAGGCACGATGAGAGGGAAGGAAGGCCTTTTACCGTGATGGTAAGGTCTTCATAGATGGACGCCCTATCAAAATAGGGCCACGCGGCCTATGAGACATCACTACACTAGGAGACACCACTCAGAGGAGTAGTGTGGAACTGCAACGAGGCACTCTGGATGTGACCAGAGTGACTCGAGGAGATCCTGGCATCACATGACTTTGTGTGCATCACAAAGACACACGAGAGCCTAGAGAGAGGTCTACCACGCATTGCAGGTTTTCATTGGGAATCTGCATTCCGGACCACGACGAGACAGAGTACAGCGCGAGGATCGGGAGGGGTGGCCATTGTATTTAGACAGGAGATACAGAGCCGGATCCATATTATAGGAAGAGATGAGGAGGCACGATATATATGGGTTCGCATGGAGATAGCACAGGGGAGCTTGATTTACATTGCTATATGCTACTTCCCTCCAAGCGGATCTCGATACGTAGGACAGGATCTTGGGGGACCGATCCGAGATAGAGACTAACCATACACGGCACTTTCAAATGAGATACTACATTACAACATTCTAGGTGAAGTCTTCTTTAAGGGGGACTTCAATGGCCGCACTCAGTCACATCAGTGTGATGCATACGACATGGATCACCCACATCTCATGAGGGCCAGAGACCGAGAGGAGATGAGTACCAGTAGAGTATCGACAGATATGGGTCAGGACACCACGGGGTATGGGAGACATCTCCTTGAGCTAGACAGCCGACATGAGCTCATTATATATAACGGGATGCATCGTTGGCCAGGTTCGGGCGGACTTACTTGCTTCCCTCACGGGTGGGTGAGAGCACAGTCGACTATATTTTGGGTACCACCTCTGGAGCTTCACTCATCACCTCACTTACTATTGGACGACGCCCACTTGGTGCTGACCATACAATTATCACATTCACACTCATCTCCTATTCAATTAGACCCTCCCTCACCCACCGAGACACATATCACGATACACTTCACATACGAGATCTCACATGTTTATGCACATCATTTACACACCCGCCTACTCTCCGTCGATCCACTTTCACCCTTGACCGCATGTGACCGCATCACACGTGGATATGCAGCACTAGCCTTGATGGAGAGACAGTGCCACCAGGCATATTTTCTGGAGCCCCGCACAAAGGGGTGGCTCTTCGACACTTTGGTTACACCAACGCTCATGTATGGGGCAGCCATATGGGAACCAAGATTAGTCACATCAGTATGGACATCATTAGAGAGGCCACAGATCTCGTTGCACCACCAGTGCTAGTTGAGGCACTATTCGAGACAATATGCCTATTACACAGACTCCGGAGCATGGATACAGAGCGCATTGGTTATTGGGCTTTCCAGGCATCACGGGACATGGCAATAGCCGGCGACACCTCCTCATGGTATGCACAGACACGAGATTGGCTTGCCCACCACGGCTTTGACATAGACATGCTACCACCACTACAGTAGGACTCACATGCACCCACCTACTCGCTCTCTCATTAGGAGAGGAATAGGATCATTCGTCAAGAGATATGACATACATACATACAGAGGACATGGGTGAGCCCTAGGGGTACATTGCCACCGAAAATGCTCTATTACCGTGACCATTTTCTGCATATATCGGACGAGGGCTTCATCGAGATTCCGAGATAGATGCAGACATATCTACCCCACCACCTTCGAGTCGCCAGTAGACAGCTCCGGGTTTCATCACATCAAGTCGAGATTGAGAGGGGTCGGTCCAGGGAGTCCCCCGTGACGAGAGGTGGTGCCGAGTATGCGGGATAGAGGTAGAGAGTGAGGAGCATTTTGTTATCAGATGCCCATAATACTTAGACCTACAAGCACAGTTCCAGCTAGAGGAGTCACTCCCGTTGTGCATGACTATGGGAGACCAACGACGCTTGGGACGCTTCCTCACAGCAGCATACGAGAGGTGAGAGCGGTCACTCCAGCCCACACATCAGCCATGGGTGAGTACATAGAGCATGCCCTCCGAGAGTTGATAGGAAAACACAAGAAAGAAGGAGATTCTGCACTGAACGGGGCTACTCGCAGAGTTGTCGCCCTCGAAGCCAAGGTAGCAACCTTGGAGAAGGAAAACGAATCCCTTCGGGAAGAGCTTCTTGCTACCCGCAAGCAACACTCACGGGACCGGGAGGAGTTGCACACTAAGCTTATTGATATGAAAACGAAACTGGACAGCATGCACGAGGGGGAGATCGCTCCACAGCTAGAGGACATTCAGGTGACTATCAAGAAGGAGTGTATCAAGGTGGTGCATAGCGAGCTTGAGACTAAGAAAGATGGATGGGTCGAGGTTGTAAAAAAGAACCTTGGACATGAGGCAAAGAAGAACAACCACCATGAGGAGATCCTCATAGTGCATACCACCATTGAGGAGGAGCGGATGCGACAAGTTCGCAGGCTCAATGTTCACGTCTCCGGCCTCACTGAGGCAGACGGATCACCAGAGCAGGAGGGGCGTCGCTTGTGCACATTACTTGGATACCGTGCGGATGAGCCTCTCCCTTTCACCAGAGCCTGGAGAGAAGGACGGGACACCACACGGAGCAGAGCACTTATCCTTCAATTCTCAGATGAGGCCGGGAGGAGAGACTTCCTCGGACGACGGGCAGTACTACGCACTACACCGGGCACCCCATCTATTTGGATGACGACCTCACACGGATGCAGGTAGAGCACAGACGGGCATGCATTCCGCGTGTCCTACAGGCCAGAGAAGAGGACATCGTGCCCTATACAGAGACGGTCGAGTCATCATTGATGGACGGCCCATTGACTAGGGATTCGTGGCCTATGAGATAGCAGAGAAGGAGGTGCACATTGCAGTCTGGAATTGCAATGGATCTTTGTGGACACATCCAGGGCGCCTCAAGGAGGTGATGGAGGGCAGAGACATTGGGGAGGAGCTTACCGAGATTGAGGGCTATCTCACCGCCGCCAGATTAGACAGTGCACCACACGTCAGGAGGAGTAGCAGTGCTCTACAGACAGTCGCTACAGCACAGGGTACAGGTGGTAGCCAGAGACCCAGAGGCACGTTTCATCTGGATACGCCTCCAGCTCTCAGAGGAGAGAGCAACGTCCTTTGCCGTATGCTATATTGCACCCATTGGTTCGCGCTTCACACATTCCCCCGAGCACCTATCAGGGGGGAGGGACCAGACACCACATCGCCATATGATTGCCTCAATTACACGATTATGGAGTATACCGGGCTGGGTGAAGTCTTCCTTGTAGGAGACTTCAATGCCCCACTCAGAGCCACCAGTGTGATATCTACGACTTTGACGACCCTGAGATGCTTGGTACCATAGAGTACATGCCTACACTCAGAGCCTCAGCCGACACCGCCACACCCACCTCATACGGCCGACACCTACTCCAGATGGGAGCAGCACACCGTCTCGTTATATATAATGGGATGGGGACCTTGCCCACCTCCGGCGGTCTCACCAGCATTCCACCCACGACACCAGAGGGGGGCAGTGTGGTAGACTATGTTATCGGACCCCCCGAGGCGACACATCTCATTACCTCATTCACTATCCCACCCTTACCGATTGGAGCTCATCACGCATATCTTGCCCTATCCATTCGTGGCTCACCATGCATATCCCACCATGTCACCATACAGCTACGAGCCCAAACCACCATTCACTTTAGACATGAGCTACCACATATCTATAGCTCCCATGTTCGAGAGCGCATCTACTCCCTTGATCCATTTGCCTCCTTGGACACCCTCACCGCCCACTTCTCCTCGATCCTCCATACATCTGCTACTCTCAGCTTCCCATACACCACCCACAGCACTGCACATTCGACACGGCTGGGGCATACACCCCAGAATAGATGGTACGATGAGGAGTGTACGCGACTATACCGACATCTCAGAGCACAGAGTATCTTTGGATCCATCACAGAGAGGGAGGCACGACGACAGATGCGGCCATCACACGCCGGAAGCGTCGAGCTTTCGAGGAGCAACAGGAGGCAGAGTTTATCGACCTTCTCATGAGTAGGGATTGTGCCACCGCGTGGAGGGCACTACGTGAGCCACGCCTACCTACACCCATAGTAGATCCTCCGACGTGGCACACCTATGCCCAGAGGTTATATGACGTCCCAGGACAACCACCATTGCCGATTCCTTCCACACCGCGTCCTGTGACATCCACCCTCTTCACGGTAGGCATGGTACGACGGGCCATCCATAGGCTACAGCATGGTCGCTCAGCAGACCACACGGGGCTACAGGGAGAGCACTTTATATATGCAGTGGATGTAGTTTCCCACTTCATTGCCCATCTCTTCAACCGTGCTTTGGTTGAGGGATTACCCTACTCATGGACTATGCATACCATTACGCCTATCCATACGTCCGACGATATGATGGACCTAGGGAACTACAGGACTATTATGATAGGCCATATCCTAGCCAAGATCTATGGGGCAGTACTAGAGGCAGAGCTCAATACAAACACTGAGGCAGCCGGGATCAGAGCACCCGGCCAGGCAAGCTTCCGCCGCACTTTCTCCACCATGGACCACATCTTCGTGCTTCGTTGCTTGATTGAGAGCGCAAAGGCGAGGAAGCGGAGACTATACTGTTGCTTTATGGATTTCCGCAAAGCCTTCGACATGGTCCCTCGAGAGAGACTCCTACGGAGGCTCCGGGAGTTACAGCTACCATCAGACATGCTATGGGCCATCCACGCTTTGTATGCACGAGTCACAGGCAGGGTACAGTGCCCCGACGGTCTATCAGACAGCTTTGTTAGCACCATTGGTTTGAAACAAGGTTGCCCTCTCTCACCCACTCTCTTCGGTCTCTACATCGACGAGATCACGGAGTATATACAGCGAGCAGGAGGGTGAGGAGGAGACCTCGGAGGTACGCTCGTACACATCCTATTATATGCTGATGACATTGTCTTGCTTTCAGAGTCACAGGAGGGGTTGCAGTCACATTTACAGGCGCTGGATACCTTTTACATGGAGAGAGGACTCACAGTGAACCTTGGCAAGACCAAGGTCATGATCTTCCATACTTCCAGGACAGTACGCCATCGTTCTTCGGTCTCTACATCGACGAGATCACGGAGTATATACAGCGAGCAGGAGGGTGAGGAGGAGACCTCGGAGGTACGCTCGTACACATCCTATTATATGCTGATGACATTGTCTTGCTTTCTGAGTCACAGGAGGGGTTGCAGTCACATTTACAGGCGCTGGATACCTTTTACATGGAGAGAGGACTCACAGTGAACCTTGGCAAGACCAAGGTCATGATCTTCCATACCTCCAGGACAGTACGCCATCGTTCCTCTTTCACAGCAGCTCGAGGACAGATAGAGGTAGTGGACTCCTACGTCTACCTGGGTGTCACCTTCTCGGGCAGCACATGGGTGTTCTCCATGGCACAGGCCGCGAGAGATAGATTGACGCGAGGCTATGCGGCACTTGCAGGATTGGAGAGACGTTGCTTTCAGACACATTTTCAGGAGCCCCGGACTAAGGGGTGGCTCTTTGACACTCTAGTGACACCCGCATTGATGTACGCAGCGGCAGTATGGGCACCAGGGATCATAGAGGCGATGTGGGTGCGGATTGAGAGGCCCCAGGACACCATGATCTCACGCTTGCTGCGCAGCATGCCCTCCGTTCCACATGACATTATACGAGCTGAGCTTGGCAGACCACCGATGCTAGTGGAGGCCCTCTTCCAGTTGGTGACCTTTATTCTGATAGTCAGAGAGCTCCCCACCACCAACAGACTCACCAGGCTTGCATTTGAGAGCTCTAGACATTTGGCAGAGACAAGGCATGAGAGAGTATGGTATGTAGAGACTTATCGATGGTTAGCAGACCATGGCATGAGCATTACGGATCTCCCCCCTTTTAAGTATGACCTCTCTTCCCCCCACATTACCCTCTCTTGTTCGGAGAGGAATAGGATCATCCATCAGGACCTACTACAGATACACGTCAGGGAGACATGGATAGCACCATGTGAGCCTCTTCCCACAAAGAGGCAACACTACAGAGAGCACTTCCTGCCTGTGACAGCGGATGGTTTCATTCAGACACCACGATACATGGATACATATATGGCACCATCTGAGAGAGTGGCCATTGGGCAGCTAAGAGTATCATCACACCAGCTCGAGATTGAGGTTGGGCGAGCCACACATACCGCGAGGGATGAGAGATTATGCAGGATATGTAGAGAGGAGGTGGAGGACGAGGAGCACTACACATGTAGGTGCCAGGCATATGAGGACATCAGAGACCGCTTCCCACATCTCTTCAAGGGGCCCAGAGAGATCACGGCTTTATTGGGGACAGAGGACCAGTGCCCTCTAGGTCGTTTCCTAGTAGAGCTCCAGCACCTCCGTGCATCACTCCTCCAACGGCAGATGGAGATACACCTGACCCCCCCCCCCCCCCCCCCTCAGACTTATATTACAGATGTTCAGACCCACAGCCACTCGAGGACCCAGCTCGATGCGGGGTGTCACATTACACACAGCAGAGGAGCTTAGATGACAGCGTCGATGTCCGAGACCCCAGTCCGTCCGGAGAGCCCGTCCACATCAGAGAGAGATTCAGGCGATTCACGCACGCCATGACATGGAGATACGGAGACGTCAGCAACGCACCCCTATCGATTTGGACGTTCAGAGCATTTTGAGGATCGCCATGATGCCTTACCCACCGATGCATTATATCCTACACCCGCTCCAGGCATTTAGTGGGTTGTGATACCATCGAGCCTCCCCTCCCTATGCATATCATATTTGTATCTCACCCATTGAGCATATAGAGTGCATACCCATAGCACCCCCACACCCTTGATGCTAGTTACTATCCACTCCTTTATACCGGTTTGCGGCACTCACACTTTATTTTCCTTTTGGGATCACAGTGGATTGGATCATACTGATGTATATGTTCTGTCTCATAGGCCGACGCCTCTAATAGACGTTAAAAACTCTTTCTTTCTCTCTCTCTCTCTCTCTCTCCCCCTCCCTCCGTCTCTCTCTCTCTCTCTCTCTCTCTCTCTCTCTCTCTCTCTCCCTCTCTCTCTCTCTCTCCCTCTCTCTCGCTCTCTCCCCCCCCCCCCCCCCCCCCCTCTCCCCGCTCTCTCCCATTTGCCCCCTAGTCGCTTGTTGTTGTACTTGTGCTAAGAAGCAGTTAGGCTAAGCTATCACTCTCTCTCTCTCTCTCTATTTTCTTTGTGATGTCGTACAGAGAGGATCTCGCCTAAGATCTTCCTTTTTTCCATTCCTTCCTTCTCTTATAATACAAAAGGTGTTTCAGCGAAGTTCCTTCGCTTCATGCATTCCTTGTTGCCATAGCTTCTCATTCTTCTTGCAGTCTGCAACATCTTTTGTTGGATTGGTCTATTGTTACCCTCATCCTGTCTCAATTATGAACCTTGAATAATCCATCCAAAACAACAAAAAGAAATGATTAAGCCTCCATTTTATAAATGTAAGTAAGAAGGGGAGGGGGACATGGATAATGTTGTGGGTATTCAGTTGTCTAAGGCTGAATGTTGGCATGACCGTGTCATAATTAGACTTGAATTCCATGAAGGTAGATAAGTGAAGCTTGCCATGGGCAACCTAATTGAATCTTATTGATAGAAATTCACACAGTTTTTTGGTATGTATCAAAGTTAATCATTGATTAAAAAGATCCTTCTTGTGTTGAACCATACAAAGTTCATGGATGATCGTATTAGGGAAGTACCAAAGTATCTTAGCTGCATGTGAAAGTTGAGGGGTTGTAGCTGGCTTGCATGTGAATGCGAGAATTGGTGACGAACTTGCAAGTGAAGTTGAAGGAAATGGCCGAAAGGTGTGCGGTCAGCAGAGCCTTATAATTGAAGCATGTGATAAGGGATGTGTATTGTGGAGCACCAAGGAAGGGCTGGGGAGAGATGCTCGAAGTGAAAACAAGTTAGCAACACCTTAATTCTTTGTGGATGGGTGGTGTGATTTATCGTTAGGAGAGTGGGATAACTGTGGTTGGATCACATAAGGGAACTTGTAAAGTGTGTCCTTAGTGGGTGTCAGATTGGGGAATGTTGCAGCTGGCTGGTATGAGAACGGGTAAGGATTGGTGATGAACTTGGGAGCAACGGGAAAGGAGATGTGCGAAAGGTATGCAATTTAAAAGATATTAAAATTGAGGAGACATAAGCGCATCAATATCTGTGCTATGATGTGCACAAGTACATTTCTCTGTGGGAGTGTGTATTGTCATATAGGTGTTTCCATAAATCTTCATGTTTTCATGTTTAATTCCTCAGTGGTTCTTTTGTGCTCAATGCAGTGTGTCATTTTGGAGGAAAGAGATTGGATGCGTGTCTCATTAAACAGACACCTCGTTGAACCTGGTGATATTGATATCCTTGACAGCAATGCTATTAGAAGCCTTGGACTTTCTGGGGTAGGTGGATCATCTCAGGAGAAAGGTGCTATTTAAATATTTACATTTCAGGAGTCATGGAAATTGATAGTAGATATTGATATTGTTCTGCACCTTTTCCATAGAAAAGTGATTGAAAGTTACTCCATTTCTATTGCCCTGCTTTCCACTGCAGGGAGTTACAAACATTGTGACTGCAGGCATTCAACCTTTCGATAATATCTATGCAGTTATCAGGCCAAATAGCTTTTTGAAGCTGAGTCAAGAGCGAAAGAATCTTGACTCATTTGATCAAAAATATATCATTCGACGGCCTCTTGAAATGAAATTGGAGATAAAGTGTTTGAATGTTTCGAGGCAGTACTTGATGGACGAGAAAATTGGGAGAGACTCTGACTGCATCTACATAATTTCGAATGAAGAATGCATAAAGAATGTTCATGGATTCCATTGCTTCAGATTCAGCAATGCAGACTCTCAGAACTTTTTCACTAAGGCAGGAAAATATATGCTAACATTTTCTGTGGTAAGGTTACAGAGAATAATTTTCTTTCTGTGTGTAATCATCCAATACTTGTGTTTGCATATAATTGCAATAACTTTCTTGTAGATTGTGAGCGTTCTTCAGAATATATGAACTATTGAAGCAAGATCTCAATCCTGTTTCATGCCATGCAGAGTGAGGCAGTAAGCATACTTCTGCAAAAGACCCTACAAGTGACTGTCCTGCCCTCCAACAAGGTTTCGAGATGGATGCTAAAATATTTAAGTGGGTCAGATATCCCTATCGTGAGGTATGCATACCTGCATTGTTTTTTTGTTCTTTTTCCTGTATTGTTCCTTTTTTTTCCCCAAGGAGTGGGGGCAGTTCACAGTGTTTTCTGCTGCATGCAAAGAGTACTGGGGAACTATATTGCATTTCTAGCAGATATTCATTTGGGAGGAAAATACCTGTTTCCCGTTTCTTTCTGTTTTCTTGCTTTGCCCGTTTAATTTTTCTGGCCTTCAGTGTTTTTTAAAGAAAATAAAGATTACCATCCAAGAATATTGCATGTCTACTACATTTTGGTTTGAAAAGAGAGCACATATTTCTGGAGTTGCTATATCAGAGGACATGTTGGCCTATGACCTTTTTGTTCATGTATCTACACTTACTATCCTAATATATGATGAGAAGATTCTGCATAAGCTAGTATCTGTGTACAAATCACATCATTGGATTTTTGAGGTGCTTGTGCACAACCACTCACACTAGCACATGTTAGGCCATAAGAGGAAAGTCTGCAAGGCGTTCTGAATGTTCAGGCCAGACCAAATAAGAACAGCAGATCTTTCGCTGCTGAGGCTTTTGTGGATTCTCTTGGACAACCACTGTTGACATATTATCCACACATAGAACATTTTATGTAGGTCTAAATGTACAATATTCCCTTCATGGAAGACATATTTATTGGAGCTGTGCCTTTATATGGTATGAGTTTTTCTCACGCGTCTCTTCTGTATTGCAAGGCTACAGCAGTTCCTATCAATCCACACATGTTTATCAATGATAATACCGAGCTCTATTTCAAGAGCTTAGAATGGTCCAAGTGGCTGTGGGATTACTCCGAACCACCCTTTGAATTTAATAATTTGTCTAGTACCAGGAATGTCGAAGCCTAACAGATTAAAAACATTGTATAATCTTTTAAAAAAGTGTCTTATATTGACAAAGAAGATATTGTACTAGCAATGGTGCCGCAAAAGGTGCGAGCACAAAACAAAGTGCTATCATCTGTAAGTATATTTGGGTAGTGATGTGTCTGAGCACACTTAGGATTGCTTGTGCACTCTTCTTCCCCTTTAAGGGGTTTTTTTACCTCTTGTATATATGCACATGACCCTCATAGGTTAGTTGTCTTTGTATGTTGCTCACTCAAACTTGTTCTCCTAAGAATCTCATTCTTCATTGTGCTATTGTGTTCATTCATGGTCTCCAAACTCCAACGATTAGTTTCAAAACAGGTGGTTGCTTCCTAAGGTGCATTGCCTACACTCCTTTTGTAAGCGTGCAATCAAGGGAATAGCATGACTAGATAATTCATGAAATGATTCATCTTTTAGGAGTAAGGATTTTCGAGCTTGGCCATGGCTCTTCGTATGAGTTGTTGGGCCAAAATGGTGAAAAAAGGAAGTTTTGAACTCTTTTGAGGGGGTAGAATGCCATTCGTCGAGCCAGTGAAAACATTTGTCTACGAGCCCATCCAAACTCGATCGAAACAGAGCCGGCGATGCATCCTCTTTATGTTGTAAACCTCTTCGACGTTATAATGAGATGAACCTGGCTAGAATAGCTCTCTTTATTGATGATGAAGGGAACTCAAGTAAGAGCTGAATAATATCCCTAGGTACAAAGTACCATCACATATGAGACTATCATGTATGTGGTAACTAGTCAGAACTAGAGTAAAAAATTGCCCATGTATAGGGAAAGGGTTCACATCAAAGCTTCTCGAGGAACACATAAGTGTAACAGTATGTATGTATATATGTAGTATGCATGTATATATGTATGTATCACTTACATGTATATATGTATGTATCACTTACATGTATATATGTATGTATGTATGCATGGATGTATGCATGCATGCGTGTATGTATGTATTCATATATGTATGTATTTATGCATGTATGTATATAAAGACAACATGTAACATATGCACTTTTAATTCATAGTATACATGTGTAGACTCATTTATATGTCTAAGAGGATGTAGTTCATTATAAATTAGCTATACAGAGTCTAGGGATCTAAAACATTTTAAAAAACCCAAAAAAAATCACGTTCGCAACGTTTAAGCAATGTCTAGGCCCAAACTTTGTTATGCTGTAAACGTTGCTAAAAAGCTGATAACAACTATAGTCTAGAATTACCCTAGCAAGCTTTGTACCATTAATGCTAACAATCAATCTAGGGCTCTTATAATCAGTAATAGGTGGTAAGGAGGGAGGTGTTGAATTGCAAGTGAAAGGCATGGGAAAATGAGAAGAAATAGGAGCTTGCCCACCACTAGAGAGTGAAGTTGGGGCTCAAACCATTGATGGCAGCCATAACCTCTCCCCAGAAACTAGGCCTCATAGTAATTAAATTGTATAATGAAACGTGTTGATACATACTTTATAGAACCTTAAGTATAGTAAGGGTGTGAGTTTGAGTAGCAGTATTAGTATGTAACTGTTGGAGATCCTCCTTGGACTATGTGTATGCCTTGTCTATCGTGCCTTTGGTTGCTTTGTCCTTACTTATGTTGGATTGTGTGAGCTATTTGTCTTCTCCTTTGCTTCTCCGTTTTGTTTTTGGGTGCATGCTGTTAGTCAAGGTAGTTCCTCCAATTGTACCATGCATGTGCTTGGGGACTCAATGCCATCTACAGAAGTTACATCAATCATGTGCAAGGGGAATACCTGATTTCCTAGTAGAGGGAGTTTCCTTTGGCCAGTCTGTGTGATCTAGAAGTGCTCGTAGTTTCCACTTGCTCTTGACGTGCTCATATTTTCCACAACAAAAATACATGATTGGTTTAGGAGGGCGGTTCTTTTGGGGTTGATCTCTTGGTCTAGTGTAGAAGGTGAGTACAAATGATTTGTAGTGGGGTGCTTTTTTGGAGGGAAGACCCATTGCACATTTGGAGGTTGCCCTTGCATCAAATTTAGGTCCTTGAAACCCTTTAAGAAGTAAGTGTCCTTGGTCTCATGACCTCCTTTTTCCACAAAATTGGGATGTCACACGCTAGGACATTCATGCATCATGTGCCCTTGGCTTGAAGAGAGGGAACACCAAAGAATATAACGTACCCCCTTTAGAGTTCTTGGTTCTTTAAATTCCTTCTGTATCTGTGCCACATCATTTGAGTCTTGGCAAGGATTGTTCTTCTCCTCCTCGAATCCTTTGCATCCTTAGAGCTTGCGCCTCTTGTCAAGGTCCTACTATGGATTCATCATTGGAAGAAGGGCTTTTACTTTGATAAGCTTCGAAATGAACTCGTGCCTCTTCTATCCTTGTGGCCACAACATCAAATTCTCTAAGGGTGGCATCTCGTGGGATAAATTCCTAGAGCTTATGTTGTGTGGTCCTTTGAGAGTGGACGAGAGGAATCTTTGACACAGACACAAGAACTCTACGTAGTGTGTAGAGGGGGGAATCCCTTTCCGCTTCTCCAAGGAGTGGATGGCAGATTGAAGCATGAAAGGTGCCTCTGTGTGAAGGAGTGAGTAAGGCACTTGACTACAATAGGTGGAGTTGAGCAAGGGTAACCTCCACTCCTTAACTTACAAGTTCTCAAGTTCCTAGGCTGAAAGGATGTCTTCCTTTTCTTGCGGAGCCGTGAGTTGGGCTCTTCCCCTCAATTGTCCATCTTTTTATATGCTTTTGTGTCTTGTCCATGTAATTAGTCATCAAAATATCTTCTTTTGGAGGAAGTGTCCTATTCTTGTCTATAATCAGTGCTCTTCTAAATCTTCAATAAGGTGCACAAGCAGCCGACTGCTGTCGTTTGGTATGTGCTTGAGAGAGCATAGGGTATACTTCCCTAAGGAGAACCCCCTTGAGTAGAAGGTATCCTCGGAGATTAAGCATTCATTTTTTCCTCTTCAAACTCTCTTGAGAACCATGCATGGGCGTGTGCAATAGGACAAGAAGGTTGGTAGAAAGGCCTATAATGTCAGTCTCATGCTCATAGATATTGAAAATGAGACATGTGAACCCTGACACTAGGAAAAGGTACATGTAAGGAGATGGTTAGAGAGGTCATTAGAAACCACAATGGGATTCAAGGCATGGCAAAAAATTCGTAGACAACTAGAGTAAGAGGAATGTGAAGTTTGACATATGCAATCCAAATTGTAGTTTATTCCATAGAGCCCATTATAAAAATGATTTTATTTTCCTACACTATACATCCACTTTATGCTCTTCAATAAAAAACTAAAGCATATTCCATTTTGTTTACGTAGTTGATGTTGAACATTTCAAGTAACCTTTATCATTGTGAAAAATTCATCATAGGGCAAACCTCATTATCCATTGAAGTAAGAACAACATTGGCTTGAAAACCATCCTCTACCCTTGTAATTGACTAAGCTAAAGCCATCTTCATCAGGATTTCTCTGGCTTCTGAAAACAGTAAAATGCATCGCTAAAGCAGTACCTCGAGTGGGTTTTGAAGAGGATCCAGCAAGCAAAGCTTTTCAGTAAGAGATTTATTGAGGAGTTAACTAATGCTTTATCTTTACCAGTCATGGAAGAAGCCTTACACATTGGATTTTTGAAGTGAGATTTAGTGTTTCATCAAGAGTGAAGAGGGAGAGAAAACTTTCTCTTATGGAAACAGTAGGATGCATCCTTGAAGCAGTATATGAGGTAGAAGGTCGCTGTTTGACTTACGTGGTGCATGATCCACAATAACAAGTTGATAGAAGCTTTAGTTGGCTAAAGATTGCCTTGCCTTTACCCCACATGAAAGAAGCCTTTTGTTCTGGTCTTTTGGGAGAGATTTAGTGTGCCTTGTTGAGGGTGAAGACTGAATAAAAACTTAATCTCATGGAAAACAGTACTTCCTTAGTGTGCAGGGACCAGGAACATGCTCTCCATGTAGAGTTGGGCACAACTTCTAACCATTGGCGAGTTTACCATAATGAAAACAAGTGGGAGTGAGGTTTCAACATTTGAGATAGTGAAAGAGGTACAGAAAGGTTTTTCACCTCCAAAATTATGCAAATACAATGCGTGTTTGGAGAAAACTCTGGTGGTATATAGAGGACCTTTTCAAGTTCTTCCCCACGCCCACAGTGCCCCACAAGTAACATGGTAGGTCAGAAACATAACCCAAACTAGATCACACCCTTATAATGGAAATCAAATACCTTGGATTTGCTTTTGATACAGAAACTTTAACATCACCTGTCACTTCATGGCTCTTACTGATTCCACCTTGAAGGATATCTTTCATATGTGTAATAAGGTGAGCCCAGCTCTCAGGTGAAACGAGGTAAGGAATCACAATTGATGAGTCAGGTTGCATGTGTTACTCAACCTCAGGGTTGAAAACCATGATCATACATGCAGACTAGGTCATCCACTGAATTAGCTACCACAAAGCATGAGAAAACATTGACCCATTTCGGAGGAGACATGGTATCTAAGTGGATTATGGAGTGCTGATCAACAGGGGATTAAGGTAGAGGAGTTACCCATTATAAAAAGAGTGGAATAAATAACCAAACTTACATTTTCAGCTCATGTCGTTATGTAAAAGAGTAAAGGAACTGATATCCTGAGACCAAAGTAGACATGGCCCTTAAAAGTATTTAAGGGTGCAAGGAGACTGATATACAGGGATGAAATTGTAAGTGATTCCATTGGTATGTAGAGGTTGGGCTGATGTCCATAGCAACCTGCAGTTGAAGCATGTACAAGGGAGAACACGGCCCAATAGCCTGCATGCAAACATACATATGTCCATACATACATATATATATATATATACATACATATATATATATACGTACACATATATATATATATATATATATATATATATATATATATATATATATATATATATATATATATATATATATATATATATATATGTATATATATATATATATATATATATATATATATATATATATATATGTTCATGTATATATTTGTGTATGCATGTTATGTATGTGTCTGTATGCATGTGTGTCCATGCTTTGTCTGCTCATGAATACAATGAAAATTTTGGTTGTATAAATCTGCATTTGTGATATATGGGTGCAAAGTCAAGGCTTTGCAAGCAAGAGTTGGGAGACATAGAGTACATCTATGTATTTGATCAATAAATTATTCATTATTGTATGAATGTATATAATTCTTTGTGAGTATGTATGCGTGCTGTTTGCAATGTGCATTGTGCAAGTAGTTCATGTTAGATTGCAGGAGAGATATACGTGGTAAGATTTTATCATGTATGCATATAACTTATACGTTGTATCATATCATTTTGCTCAATGAAGACGATCAAAATGCTTTTGCGTTTCTTAAAGAAGTAAACTTTAATATCTGTTTCGAAGCTGTTTTTGTCTCTCAGATCTGAAGCCTTATCTGTGACACTTGGTTCAAAACTGTCTATATACAACGAAGTATGATGTAGGTCCTTTGTAGATGTTGGAATGTAAGAAGTGGATCAAACAACAAAGCACATTCATGTCCACCATCTCTAGAAGGTGTCTCTACTAGGTAGACATAGTCAAAGAGAAATTAAAAATTCTGAGACTTGATTTTAGGCAGAGGTATAAGATGATGAGCGTAAAAAAAGCCAAGCATCTTGGAATAAAAGAAATCTCTACGAAAAAGCAAGACGAAAAACAAGAAAAAGAAAGAGCATTTGGGATAGAGTTTCAGCTTTTAAGTAATGTGTGTGTGTGTGTGTGTGTGTGTGTGTGTGTGTGTGTGTGTGTGTGTGTGTGTGTGTGTGTGTGGGTGCGCGTGCGTGCGTATATGCGTGCGTGTTTTGTTTCTTTTTATCCTCGTTTGATAATATCTAATGATATTAATGCCTCTCTATACTGATTGTACTAGAGATATATTAATAAAAAAGCTTGATCTAATTGTACAGTAGTATTCCCAATCTATTACTTACTCATCATTGGAGCCTGATAGTGCTATGTGTGATGTTTGTATTGCCATTTTTGAGAATTTACCAATCACTGTTCCCATTGAACCCTATCCCAGTGAGCCCCAAACATCATATGTTGTAGATGAATGGCTGCACAGCATGTCTGTTTAGTTTTGTACAAAACTTTTAGCCTGCCCAACAGTGTCTTGTAACTAATGTAAGGATGACTTTGAGAGAAAAGATAAAGAAGTAATCCAGTAGCTTATCACATTGCTTATAAGAGTTTCCTATCTTCATCTTACACATGTCATACGTGTGCTTTATCGTGTTGATCTGTGCCAATTGCAAAGTCTTGATTGTGTGTGTGAATTTTTTGGTGGAGGCTGCATTGCTTCATATTCTATGGCCTAAATTGTGTCATAGAGTGATGTTTTTCCATCCGCATTCTTAATACTAACACTGATTAGTATTTCTACTCAATGCTATACAAAAATTGGAATGCATACAGTTTAATCATGTGCCTGGGAGACATTCAGCTTGGTTACTGCATATATTTTTCACAAAATTCAACCCAGAGGATGTTGGCTGACGTCAGATTCTGAGATTCAACAGGATAGGGCATAACATCACATATACAGAAAGCTTTTCAGTGGAGGAAAATATATCAAGTTCAATCATTTACAACCCTGCAGCTTTGGACTTCCTTCAGTATAAAGCTGTTTGATAATCTCATATGAAGATAAAACGCATAGAGTATTCCCCAATGACAACAGCTTGACCTTTGATGGCAATTATTGTAGCTTTGCTTAACTGAAGAAACCCGTCGATGGTATTATGATTACATCCTCTTTTAGCTGCATTCACTATTTAAAAGTTTTCATGCAAAAGCACTGCCTGTCCACAGGCTGAATGATACCTCATTTGCGATACATTGTTGTGACTTTAAGCTGGTCCACTGGTAACTCTGTCAAGCAAGTCTCATGATGGTTACCTCTGAGTTAGGAGCTTTTGCATCGAGACCTATCCTGTTCAACAATTCCCACATGAATATCAACAAATATTAGGTGTTTGGAATACCTTCAGGATTCACAAAAGATTGTTTTTCATTCCCAGTGCAATATTCTGAATCCATCTGAGATGTTACATTATGTTTCATGGCTGGATCTTGCTGAATGTGAATCTGATGAGCTTCATTCAACTATAACCTTTTAGTTCATAGATAAGAAAGCCTGAAAATCATATCATATTAAGAAAATGCCCTCCTTTGAGCTGTGGTAATTCATTTCGAAGACATGTTGGGGAAGGCAGTTCAATGAGAGAACTACTGTTAGTTGCTTGTGAAGTCATGATATTGTTGCTATGCCACTGATTTTTGCGCAGTATGCACAGTGTCTCTTCTTTTTTGGGTTCCCCTCTTAGGGCAGGAACAAAGTATACTCCGAAATGATAGGTTTCACATGTGCAAATGATTGTTTATTGAATGCATGAAATGTCGATGCAAGAGAACCAGCAGAAGAGCTACTTAAATATTGCATTACACATGATTTTAAGTCGTTGCTTTTTCTTGTCTGTACATGAAAGAAATCTTATTTCCTGTCTCTCTTATCTTTTTCCAGATTGTCTCAAAGTTCTCTGTTCGCTTTTATCTTCTGGTCACTTATAATTATAGTGATCCATGTAATCAAGTTTTGATGTTCTCAGCAGACTTGGATGCGAGGTTGGACCACTGCTAGTGTGTTGTGTGGATGAATACAATAATCTGCAAGATGTAGAATTTCCGCTAGAAGCAGCTTTTGAAGTTTGGGATGATGCTAACAAGTTAAATGTCAATGTAATGGTTGGACAAATGACCCAACAGGAAGATGAGGCAACCTCCGTAATAATCCAGGTATACAAAAAGCTGTTTCTCTGTGATTCTCTCCAATAAAATGTTTAGAAAATCTATCACTTCTTGTTTTTGTATTTATATGAACTTTTGATATTATTGCTAATTTTTCCCCTGTAATGTGTGTTTCTGTGTTTGTGTATATCTATGTTATATCTCTACTGTTGCCCAATGCAGGGAACAAGACTGATCAATGGCTCTTTAAGTGGCATTGCTGAGGATTGTTGTGTTGCATTGAAGCTGGTGATATCCAATGAATGTGTGGCATCAATTCCAATAAAAGGTCTGTTTCATTCAGTCTCTCACATTGGCTTTATTTGTTATCTAGTGTCTTTGTCCTCTGTGTGTGTGTGTGTGTGTGTGTGTGTGTGTGTGTGTGTGTGTGTGTGTGTGTGTGTGTGTGTGTCTGTCAGGGAAGCATCGGCTGTTCTCTACCAGTCTCATGATTTCCGATCTTTGCTCCAATCTTTTTATTTATTTTGACAATTGGACCCCAATTGATGACCTCTCTGCATTGGATGCCTAGTTGCTTGGTGATTACATATTTGATTATCTGGCTGGTACTTCCATTGGAAATTATTACTGTTTTTTGTTTTTGTCTCTGCATTGGATGCTTAGTTGCTTGGTGATTACATATTTGATTATCTGGCTGGTACTTCCATTTGAAATTATTACTGGTTTTTGTTTTTGTCTTTTTGGGAATGATTCCTCATATTAATGCAAAAATTTATATCCTTATGGGACATTCTGGGAGGGTTGTCACAGCTGGTTAAAAAATGGAGAAAATAATGTGTAGCATGTAGTAAGGATTCCCCTCTGAGTGTGGCTGGAAAGGAAGAGGAGATCATTAATGCCCTCTTTTCATGAAGTGTGGAATCTCAAGATGAGATCTTTCCTCCACCATGATGCAAGTAGGAGGCAATGCCCGTGTGTATTTGAAGCAGGCGACTCAAGGCAGCAATGATTGAAGAAAGCCTTCTGATTCCGCCGTACACACATCTACACCTCAAGACCCACGCGCCACATTCACCCCTCAGTGAGGCTATCTGAAGGCAAGGGAGGAGGCTACTCCAGAGCAACAAAGGTATGAGAGAGGATCAAATAGGAAAGGATCAGCAAGGCAGTGGTGGTCTCATTTCAGAAGGAAACGTCCACAAGTGTAGGGGATGCCTTATGTGAAAGGTGATTGCCTTTTCGAGCGCCTCTAAACCATTTCTATACCAGTTCTACCTCGACTAAGTTGGCAGGGCTAGTCGTCATTCAGCTTCCTCTATCATACTTCCTCTTCCGCATTAACTAGTGTGTAGCTCTAAGACATCATTTGTTGGTAACTTGTTCTATACACGGTTGGCTTCCATTGTACTTGCCCACTCTGTCTCTCTTCATTCCCTCATGTATTCTATGGCATTGGGTTGTCAGCATCTTTTCATTACATTGGAAGGTCAATCTAAGTATGTCTCATTTACAAATTTGTGGGTCAAATTGGACACTAGGGTTTGATTGCTAGGGAGAACGGGAATGGTGTTGAACATTGCAGAATTAAGTTTTTGTGAGGGGGGTTTCCTTTCACATATCTTATCGAAGTACTGTAGTACCAAATATCGTACTTGAAAGTACAAAGCAGCTACTTGCAAGTACAAAGCACATACTTGCAAGTACAAGGGACGTACTTGCAAGTAGAACATACCCTTTGAAGTATTCAGTACACCTCAATCATTGGGAAGTGCCTATCATTGGAGCAAGGAGCATGTGGGAATCTACCTTTTCAAGTACAGCAAAGTATCCCACAATCATTGGGAAGTACAATCATTGGAGAGAGAGGATGTGGGGTTCTACATGTGCCTGCCACTAGAGGGCTCCCGGAGAGCATAGAATCATGGATGGAGATCAAGAGGTTGCTGGAGAGAAGAGCTTGACCACTTGAGGGAGGAACATGACCACCTGCTCACAGAGGGATTGGAAGACCAAAGGGAGATTGTTGCAGAGAGATTGGAAGATCCAGAAGAACCACTTGTTTCCTCTCTGAAAGAGTGAAATGAAGCTAGTTTGTAGGGAATGATAGGAACTGATCATCTTATTGCAAAGAGTGGTGGTAGAATACTGTTTTCCTAATGCCATATGAAATCCAATTGCCTTGGAGTGAAGCTATCACTGCAAGCCATGTATCTCGCCTCAGAAACTTATTGTACAACTTCCACTTGATGTGATCATGTACTTCTCAAGTTGGTGTAGGATCTCGAAGGATTCATCATCATAATCTTTAGAAGAAAATGGAAGATATTAGTAGACGAAGCACTGTAGGAGAGCAACACTAGCAAATGGTGGGAAAGGAGGATCTGTATGGAGCATTAGTGGAGAAGTAGAGTTGAGGCCTCAAGAAGAACAGGTTTTTAGTGGCAGCCTAGGCCCTTGCATTCTGCTTTATAGATAATTGGATCCGCAATGATGCATAAAATGCATGTTTATAAACACCATGTATTTTTGTTGCCCATCACCTTGGATCCATATCGCGCTTGAAGGGCGAAAATTGCACATATGGATGAAGACCATTCCATAGTCCACACTCTTTGTCTAATAGTCTCTATACTGATTCGTTGCAAGATCAAAATGAAGCCATAACTTCATGTTCCCTGTCAAATCAAGGACAGCTGCCTGTTTAACAATGGACACTGTAGATTGGGCAAAATCTCAATCCATCTATTCACTATTTTCCTTAAAGTGACTCATTCGGCAATTTTCCTTAATGGTCCAAATATTACTGGGCTTAAACAAGTGCATCAACTTGATGGTCTGTGCCCGAAAGAATTCGATGCAATATTAACCTGTTTTCTCAACTTAATACCTCCATAACCTAATGCCTTATTCCTTCAGGAAAAGCTCTCCAGCATTGTGCAACGATATGTAATCCTGGAGTTAAAGCCCTGCGCAATGGCGGGAGATATACCCATGCTGCCAATTTTACACCATGCTTGTTCTTGATCACTTGTTGAACCTGCTTGGTCATGACCACTTGTAGAACTTTGCTTGGCTGATTCATATACTGCTACTGAAGTGGTTAGATCTCAATATCATGGTCAGCTGAATTGAGCTTGTAAGCATTAGGGATGACATTATCTCTTCAATGCCCTGTAGCCCTTTTTGATGGGCCATCTTGCCATGATGTTATGCTCCCTGTAATGAGCAACAGCGAGCCTGTTTTGTGGAGTCCATGGAGCCAAGGAGAAACGAATAAACCCAATCCTTGCTAGATGAATGGTGGAGCAAGGATTTGTTGACACATAGAGAAGCATATAAAGAGATTGTAGTGTATCACAAAGGAGGCATAGAGAGAGAAGGGGGGGAGAGCGAGAGAGAGAGAGAGAGAGAGAGAGAGAGAGAGAGAGAGAGAGAGAGAGAGAGAGAGAGAGAGAGAGAGAGAGAGAGAGAGAGAGAGAGAGAGAGAGAGAGAGAGAGAGAGAGAGAGGAGAGTTCAATTGATAGAGAGAAAGAAAGAAAGAAAGAAAGTCACATTAACGTCTTCTGGAGGCCAAACTTGGCCTATGAGACAAAAACCATGTACAAGTGTAGTAACCCTATGTAAAAGATAAAATGAAATAAAAAGTATATCGCTACACAAAGCAATATAAGGCTGGAAAAGGCTCGGGAGACGTGGCTTTGACTCTGCAGATAGTGTCCACCTAATACATGGGGGGATCCATAATGTGAGTAAAACGCCCTAGCTACTAGTGATGGGTGGAGGTGGGTGTAGTATGGGGTACATCGGTGGTGGTCTGAGTGCCTCCTGAAGGAAGACAACCCAGGGGGTGGTGGTACACCTATGCTCCATCATGTGGTCGTAGGCTGTCCCGATGTGTGAGATATCCTCTTGATATAGTCGTTGTCGACGATATCCGCCCATGCGTGGTCGGCACCGTGCTCTCTGTGCTGTTGCCTGGTGGAGCGCCAGCCCTATAGATGGACCTCTCTAATGTAGCTCAGCTTGCTGAAAGAACTGGGTAATGGTATGTTGGGTACTCACCCGTGGCTGATGTGTGGGCTGTAGTGACCGCTCTCGCATGCTGCTGTGAGAAAGCGTCCCAAGCGTCGTTGGTCTCCCATAGTCATGCACAGCTGGAGTGACTCCTCTATCTACAACTATGCTCGTAGGTCTAAGTATGCTGGGCATCTGATAACAAAATGCTCCTCACTCTCTACCTCTGTATGGCATATTGGGCACCACCTCTCCTCACGGGGGACTACCCTCGACCGACCCCTCTCAATCTCGAGCTGATGTGATGAAACCTGGAGCTGCCCAATGACGACTTGTAGGTGGTGAGGAAGGTATGTCTGCATGTATCTCGGAATCTCGATGAAGCCCGCGTTTGATATATGTAGAAAATGCTCGCAGAAATAGAGCATTTTCGGTGGCAATGTACCCCTAGGGCTCACCCATGTCCTCTGTATGTATGTATGCCTCTTCCTCACCCGTGCCTTGTCGATCACGCATCTCAGAGTGAAGATGTGGTCAATGGTAGAGTAATCGCCTCTGAAACCTGCCTGTCTTGGAGCCCTGATGCCCTTCCTCTCAGAGAGAGTACTCAACTCTGTCTCTAGTACCACCCCATATAACTTGGCCAATATAGGGCCAATCATGATCGTCTGGTATGTAGTTAGATCCATAGTATCACCTGACTTATGAATGGGCACTATGGTGTGCTCAGTCCATGAGTCTCGGAACCCTTCAACCAATGCACGGTTGAAGAGATGGGCAATGAGCGGTGCAAGAGTCGTGCCTCCATATATGAGGTGCTTTGCTTGTAAACCGAAATGATCATGAAGCCGGGCAATAACGCGTCCCACCATAGTGGGTGTGAAGAAGTTAGAGGTAGTAGGACGTGAGCTCTGCGGTCTCGGAATGGGGGGCTTGTCTGGGATCTCGTGTAGCTCCGTGCATAGCTATGCCAAGTGCTCGGGTCTCGGATATGTGTTTGCTGTCTCCTCTCTCTCAAATGTCGCCATGCCACTACACTGTCTCGACTCATGAGCAAATGGTAAATATCCCAATACTTTCTCTCCTCCCAATCTTGCCGTTTGCGGCGAGTAAGGCTCTGCATGCGACGTTGTGCTTGTGTGTGTGTGTAATATCTCCTGTATGCTCTAAAATCCGTAGGTCCTCCTGAGGTCCTCGTCCATGTAGAGGGCACTGTCGGGTAGTCCACGTAGTACTGATCGACGTCTAAAGAAGGCGGTCCGTGCCTCCTCAGAGCTCATCTTAAGGATGAGTGCTTGCAAACGCGATGTATCCCTCCCAACCCTCCATGTGCCTCTGAAGGGCATGCTCTCGTATACAAGTCGACGGCAAATGTCAGTTGCATCTGCATCCGGTGATGCTCCCTCAGGTAGGCCTGTAATCCGAATGTGAAGTTTTCGAGTTTGACTAAGCCTCTCCTCCTCAAGTGTATCCTGGACTCGTGTTAGCTCTTCTTTCTGCACGTCTTCCCTAACTTCGTTCTTAATCCTTTTGTGTACTACTTCCACCCACGACTCTCGAGTGGATTCTACCTCCGTTTTGGTTTCCTTCTTTATTTCTTCTTTGAGTGTCTCCACGTTGGAGATCTCTCCCTCTTCTTTGAGGTGCTCATAGGCATTCCTCCAATTGTCTCGTTCTTCTCTGAGAGTGTTTACTTGTTCTTCGAGTCCTTTGACTTTATCCATTACTTGCTCTTCGAGTCCTTTGAACTTTTCCATCATTTTTCGTATCTCCATATTGAGGTTGCGGTCTTCTTCCTTTTTGGCCTCTTTGAGAGCTTTAGCGATAAGTTCGTCCACTTCCCTCCTCCCCATGGGAGCCATTTCAGAGACACTTTGAAACTAATAAATTGGAATTAGAGAAGATGGAGAGAGAGAGAGAGAGGTTAGGGTTGTAAGCCGTGAAGCTTAGGATGTAGGGTTGGGTGGTAGCATTAGAGCAAGGTAAGGGTGGAGGTTAGGATTTTTGGTTAGGGTTAGGGTATCGAGTTAGGGTTAGGGTTAGGGTTTCGAATTAAGGTTAGGTTTAGGGTTTTCGGTAGTGTATGGGTGAGGGACATGGTAGTGTATGAGAACGAAACGGATGGGTTAAGGTGGCTTGATAGCAGTGGTTAGGGTGACCGTGGAAGGGAACCCTAAAATTGATGAGCTAGTGCAGATGACTAATGGGTGCACATGGTGCAGTAATAGAAACCCTAAAACTGGCGAACAAGAGGTAACAAGAGAGATTGCTGATGATGGAGAACCCTAAATCTGACGAGCTGACACAGAGCTTCTGTTTGTTGACGAACTGATGAAGATGATGGAAGCGAGGAGCTGACATGGAGATCTGGATGCTGACGTTGGAAAGCAACATTTTAGCAACGGCAACGGCAACGCGTTAGCAACAGGTTAGCAATGAGGGCAATTTATTCAATTATAAAATCAATATACAAAAGTTTAAGAGGGGAGAAAGTCCCCCCTCACCCATATGTGTTGCTACAAACATCACTATGTGCACAAGCATCACCTAGTTGCAGGTATACACATGCCGCGAAGATACTTTATCTCCATATACACAAGTATATCCCGTAAAGGAATCGGACATTCTCCAAGAAGGAAGTGAACGCCATTTTGTCCTCATCAGGCATAACATCTATGTCACCTCACAATGTGAGCTTGCATAAAATCCATGAGAAGTTTGGGACATAACTTTTGTTTTGAAATAGGTTTTTGTTTCTTAGCATCCAAATATTCCAAAGGAGTAGAGAAATGCATCCCTTTCTAACCGAGTCAAGAACTTTGTCACATGAGCCAAAGAAGATAAAGGTACTTCCGATTTTAGAGGGTCGCATATATGAGATAGGAAACAGAAAAGTTTATTCCACCATCTTTGTATGTGAGAGCAAGTCCAGAATACATGACGCACACTCTCACCATAAGAAGCACAATGGGGACATCGAACACCATGCAAGCCATGTTTGGAGAGACACACTCCCAAAGTGAAATGACCCGTGCAAATCCTCCACATGAATATTTTCATCCTGAAAGTTAGAGAGGCAAACAAGAAAGAATGTTCTTAACATTTTCTGCATCCACTTTTGCAAAAGTAAAAGTGTCATCTTCAAATCCAACTGCAACATGAGAACTCTCGAACATTGAAATGCGATGAATAAGATTCGAGTTCATTTTAGCCTCCAACAAATAAAACATTGGGGTGGACGCTAATGCATAGAAAAGAGAACTCAATGGACATCCCTAATGCACAAATCCCTATGAAAAACGGTGCAGAAAGCCTTTCATTAATCTCCACATGCGATACACTGTCTTGACCCAAGACATAAATCAAACAACATAACTTGTGCCCAAAACCCAGTTTCTTAAGCACCACTGCAATGAAATCCCAACGTATACGATCAAAGGCTTTCTCAAAGTCAATTTGCATACCAACTACTACTTGATTTGAGAAGACACCATGTTCCATCATCATTTGAGTAAAAATAATATTATCATAAATCGATCGTTTATCGATGAATCCAATCTGTGAGGGATGAACCACAATATGAATAATCGGCTTAAGTCTCATAGCAAAGATTTTCGCAAATATTTTATAAATAATATTCATCATTGTAATGGGTCTCGAGTCTCCAATCTTTCTAGGCACCTCCACCTTGGGAAAAAGTTTAATTTTCCCCTCTTTAAATGAGAAAGGCATCTTTTGGATGCTCCATATATCATTACATACTTCAAGAATTAAGCTCATAAGAGAAGGCCAATACGCCATGACAAACTCCTCAGTTAGACCGTCTAGCCCTTGTGCTTTCCTCTTCTTAAGAGAGCGAAGAGCCATGAGAGCTTCTTCTTAGGTTATAGACTTCTCACAATTATCAGCCATTCATGAATCAATGATTTGTGGCGTATAAGCAAGAGATTCTTGAATTGTTGTGAACCATGCGTCAGAAGCTGAGAATGAGGCAGCAAACAGCTTTCAAAAGTGTTCTGTGCAAGCATGAGCTATAGAATTCCCATCACGAAGAATTTGCCCATTGAACTCATGTAAAGAGATAGCATTGTTAGCACGTTTAGCATGTAGGAAGTCAAAAAAGCATTTTGCATTAGCGTGAAGGTCATTTACTTCTCCTTGCCCGAACTTTAGAAGATCGAATAGCATTATTCTCTATTAAGTGCAAGCATCTGTAAGCATCACACAATTGAGCATGATCCCTCTCCGAAAGCATTTGTCCAAAATCCATCTTCTCAGTCATTAATAGAATGAGATACTAAGCTTCTCCTTTCGCTGCCCTTAGAAAATTGGCGAAATATTTACCACAATCTCTAATCACATCCTGCATGCCTTCCACCAAAAATTCCCATTTCATACACGCCGAGGCCTTTAATGAGAGAGCTCTGAGAATCAATTTCTCAACACTAGCTTTAAACACAGGTGTGGAACTTATTTGGTATGCACGAGTTCCACTCCACTGCACTCCACAAGGCATTGTGGATGTGGCATTTAGAGTAATAGCATCCATCCAACCTGCTCATAGCTTTCTTATGCGATCTAGAATGAAATGTATAACGAATTGTGTGCCTACCAATATACACCCATAGGTCTTTGCAATTCAGCAAGTCCAAGACTTCACTCCAAATAGAGCTTTTCTGCGAAGAAATAATAGAGGCAGAAGTTGTGCAATCCACATCCGTATCTACCATGTTAAAGTCACCACACATTAGAATACGAGCATCTACCCATACGTGAAGCTCCGCACAAGAATGAATAGCGTGTAACAAATTCTTCCGTTTTAACTCTTTCCATCGGGGAGTTAGGAGCATATACATTAATATAGACATATGACACATCTTGCAATGTAAGATGAAGAATAAGGAATCTTCCTTGCGGGTCATCAAACAACACCTGGAAGAGAATAGCTTTTTTTTTTAACAATGAAGAGATAGCTAGAATATTTATTCCTGATCCCATTATAGCACGAGTGAAAATCTCTTGTGTCAATATGCATTCTAGCATGATCCTGTTTTTTATGCTCTTGAATTGCCACCAAATCAAGCTGATGCCTAATAATCCATCTCCACAGTCTTGTCCACTTCCCACTGCCCAGTCCTTGAATATTCCACGTTGCTAGTTTCATGAGACCGGAGGAGTAACATGAGAGGACTCCATTTGGGCCAATGCCTGAGCTAAGTCTTGTAACACAATGTCCATATTTTCGTATACTCTTCCATATAATCATCAGAATGCGGCGCCAAGTTAACTTCATCTGTAGGAGAAACCGAATAGGCAGATTGAAACTTACTTCATTTTTACTGAAGCATAGCTTTTTTTGAGCTTCCACATGCCTAGAAGTAATATATCATAGGACCCAAAATACCTATATATAGATAGATAGATAGATAGATAGATAGATAGATAGATAGATAGATAGATAGATAGAAATTGAAATCCAAACTGGTCATGAGTCATGACTCATTACATGTCTTTCTTGGAGTGGGTTAGATAATATACTACCATTTGGAAGTTGTAACTTCTAGCATGATACATCATGATTCCTAACATTTAACATGACAACATTTAACAACATCATTCATGATTCATAACATTTAAGTTTTAACATATTTCATCCATCAATTATCATTCATTGATCATATTACATAACATCTGACATGATACATCATAAGATTTAACATCAATGATCATAACATCCACATCTTACATCATAATGATCATAACATTTAACACCTAACTTTCTAAGTTTCTAACTTTTAACATTGAACATCATGATCCATAACATAACATTTAACAATATAACCTATGAGTCATGGCATAAATCATAAGTGACAAATGATACATATGAAGTCACAAGTGACAAGTGTCATCATAATAGTAAATGCATATCATGAAATATCAAATGTCAAAGGGCAATTTCTTTTCTTTGCAATGCAACGCGTTGCTAACATCGCATACATTGCAGAAGTTATGCAATGCATTGCATTGCAACTATGCCCCATGGGCAAGGCCTCTTCCTCTGACCTCCTCCCAGGGGGGACCACAGCGTATTGTTAATATCTTTCCAAGGGTGACTTCTCTCTTTTTACCTTTCTCCATGGGCACCCTCCACTTCTTCTCTCCATGGGCGACCTCTTATCTCTCTTCCGTTTTCCATGGTTGACCACAAGTTACTCTCATCTTCTCTTATGGGCGATCACCTCTTCCCTCTTGAGCTTTAACCAAGCGACTATATGCGCTTGGCCACCTTATTTTTTGATATCTCTCATGCTCTATCTTTACAGCTCTGGAGCAGCCTGAAGGTCATAAGAATTTTCTCATTGCTTAGACGAAAGTAAGAATCACAAGGAATGAACAGGCAGCAAGGTCAACGGGTCAAGGTGAAGGCATGACAAGAGATCCACCGGATGCATCTTCGTGGACCAAATTTTGGGAGATTACTATTGCTCCAAACATGAACTACCAATCTTGGGTCACGACCGAGTGTAAACTTGGACAATCAACTTTTGGGCAACTACTGTTGCAGACTTGACCACCAATCTTGGATCACCACCTAACAATGCAAGATTGGGCCACCACCCACTTGGGCTGCCATACACAAGCAGTGAGAGTAATGGCCTGGGCACTTCCTCTGTCCGGGAGATGTGCATATTGCACACCCAAGAGAACCACCAACCATTCATTACATGGGTTTTGAGACTGACTATGATGTTTTTAAGCTGACCTCTGTGATGACACTTGATCTTATGGGATTATGTATACCAATTTTCAGTCTTGCACCAGTCCATTGAAGTATATCAATCAAGCATTGAATAAGATCTGGAAACTTCTTGATGCAGGAACACAGTCTTATGCCAAAAAAAATTATGATGAGAGAGGCAGAATGGCCAATGTAGGGAAACTTTCTCTTAGACAGCTGAAATTTGTGCGCATCTCAGGCTGCACTGGGGTTGATGGTTATTGTCCTTGTATATCCTTACATTGGGAGAGTGTGAGTGCAGCATGTGAGATGAGAGCAAAAACTCCGACAGCATTTTCTATTCAGGATGAGGGAGATAATGCATGGAAATATGACTAGGACTGGCAGTAACGCTCATGTAATGTTGTCACAACTGGTGAAAAGATTTCTGTACTGTTGAATTTAGCCAAAAGATCCACATGTCAAATCTTGACCACATCCCGGGTTTTTCGCGGTTTGCTTTCATCAGTGTTTGATAACTCTAATCATACATACACAGTACACTTTTGAAGTGATTCGGTTTCACTTACTTTGTCTGAGTTAAAATTTATCTATATATTTTATGTTCTTACTGCTGCAAAGCCTCCTTATCTTTGCTATATATTCATCAATCATGTGAATTCCATGTTGTCTGAATCACGTTCTCATCACTCAAGGCAAATGATTAACCAATGTGGTTGTCCTCTTTGTATCTTGTCCAGTTCTACCGGGCCAGATGGATCATGTTCAAGTATTTTCTGCCCAATGCCTAGACAATTGCCTCCAGACAGGAGATATCATTCATACATTAACATTGCAGGTACCTCCTTGATAAAGTGCTTACTTTTCTTGTTCTTATTGAAGATATGGAAAGGAATAATTTTTATATACAAACAATTAACATAAGTCTTTCTTTTGACTTCGGCATTTAAAGGTAATGGACTGCTTCGGAAATCATGTGGAAAGAGGTTGCAAAGTAATCCTTGAGCTAAATAACTTGGAGTTTCAAGACAGTCAGGGTTATGACCGACTGGTATGCATCATGTATCTGATTATCTCTATTTGTTTTATAAAAAATAAATGGATCTTCTGCAGTTTCCAGTCTTTGAAACAACTATTTTTAAAAGAGAAGACACAAGAAGAAAGAATGAATCTTTCGTCTTAGAGGTAATGATGGACAGAGACAAAATGTCTTGAACAGTTTCAAGTAGATTTCCTAATGTGTTCATGGTGGGTTCCATTTCTGGTTATCATTTATGTTGTACAATTCTGAGTGTAGATCTATGAGCACATGGTTCAGATGTCAGCAATGAGTGCTATATTTGAATATGCAGGACTGCTTATGTGCAGGCTGTTCTACAGAGGTCTCAAGTCCATGGGAAAGACTCTGAACAGGTGCTCAATGAGCTGTCTTACAGAATTTTGAGCAATCTGCAATTCTGATGTGAATGCTCACATGGGAACCAATATTGAGGTTAGCCAGATATTTTATCAAGGTAGAAGTGAATTACCTTAAATTGTGATAGAAGCCATTTCTTAGATATTGGGTAGCGGATGGATTAATTTGAGATTACACATTTTCAAAAAGAAAAAGGGAAGATTTCAATTTCGCTGTTGCACTTAATGGAGGAGAACACATAGTGATTCATGGACTAAATCTGGCGCAGATGACCCGAGTAAGTGGGGCAGAGCTTTTGTTGGCCCCTTTAATAATGTGCATCCAATATATTCAACTGTGTATCCATAATCTTCAGCTCAGTATAAGGCCATTGTGTACTGTTTCTGGGAGCTTTACTCTCCTGTACTTCTCAGCAAAGGTGTCACATGTTTCCAGAAAAAAACAGTACATAGTATGAATGACACATGCTTATTGATGTATTATGAGGCAGACACTAGGACACTCAAGTTGTTAGCATTTTATTTTGTAGCACAGAAAGTGGAAGGAGCCTATGAGGAAGATGCGAGAAGATTAGTCACCTAGGTGGGTGTTGCATTGGGATAAGGTCAAGTTTGAGGTCACCTTGTTGGGATATGTGGAACATTATGTGGTCGCCCAAGTGTAGAACTGCAAGTGAAGGTCCCCAGATGAATGGGAGGCACATGCCGAAGGGCAAGAAGAGGTCGCCCATGAAGTTCTGGCGGCAGAGGTGTGATCATCCAAAGCCATTGTAAAGGGCTGCCATCCAGCATGGATCACCCCTGTACGTGGAGAGCCACTCATGTTGCCATCCAACATCTATATAAGCAGCAGCTTTGTACTCATGTTGATATATCTACCTGTGTGTAGAATGAGCCCTTATGCTGTAGGCACCTGTTGTGAGCACAAGGGTTGGTCTCTATCTGTTGGCTTCTTGTTGTATTCTTGAGTCTAGAGCTAGTCCCTATAACGTGTTGGGCTCGTCTTATCATGAGCTAGACCACTCCTTGTGAGTGTATATGCCGTAGAGTACTGGGCGAATCTCCAAGTGTGTTGGGTTATGTTCTACCGTATACTTGCCGGCTGAAATATACTCTTCTGTGTAAGTGTGTGCTTGATTGTTGTCTTTCTCTCCTGTGACTTCTGTGTTACATTCCTACAATCCTTTCCATTTTCATGAGTCAGTTGACAATGACCCAAATGGATTCATGACCCTTTTGGGTCCTCTTCAACCTTGTGACAAAGTACATACAAATGGAAGACCATCTACTATGGGTGATCTATAACGGGTGGAGTAGTCCTGGTCATCTCAATCACTCAGCCTTCTTGAGGTTGCATTGAGAACACTGACACGCATATATCTCAAGCAAGGTCCTCATGCATGGCCAATAAAAATCACTGCCTACTAGAGCCAAGGTACGGTGTATGTGAGGATGTTCTGCACTCTGTGTATCATGATACTCATACAAGATACATCAGCATATGTCATCATCATCGGGCACACAGACCTTGCTCTGCCTAAAAAGTACTCCATTGTGAATATAAAACTTTTTTGCTATCTTTTTTTGGGAAGCTAGTTGTCAGATGGAGCGATCACCATTTTTCTCCCGGCTACTTGAACCTGACTCGACTCGTTGCCAGAGCGCACCAAAGTGGCAATCATCACGTCAATGCCTCCTAGGTGAAAGATAGATATCAGTCCCTATGTCTGTGAAAGAAAGAGGATCCACTTCAAGGATCTTGCTCAAGGCATCAGCCACCAATCAAGAAAGAGGATCCACTTCAAGGATCTTGCTCAAGGCATCAGCCACCACATTGGTGGCTTTTAATGGGTACCTAATCTCAAAATCAAACTCCTATATGAGCTCTACCCACCTCTCCTTTCGACCTAGAAGATCATGTTGATCATAAAGATTTCAGAGAATGATGATATGTCCATATAATGAAGTGGTTAAAAATATAGGTAATGTCTCCAAAACTTTTGGGCATGGATGACAGCCAACAATTTCTTCTCTTGTGTGGTGAAATGCATATGAACAACACCGAGCTTATACCTCCCAAAAGCTACGAATCAGCGTTCTTGAAAGAGGGTGGCACCTATAGCCATGTCACTAGCATCCGTCTCCACAATGAATGGTGTAGTTGGATCCACTATCTGCAACATTGGAGGAGTTGTGACTAGCTTGTTTAGTGTTTGAAAACATTGATTAAGCTCCTTGGCCCTCTAAATAAGTGGACCATCACTATGCCTACTATACAAGCACCTTTCAACAAAGGGGTGAAGGGTTCTACAATACATGTCTAGTCTCTTATGAACTTGTGAAAGAAACCGATGAATCCCAAGAATGCCTTCACCCGACGAATAGTACAGAGAGATGGGCCAATCTAATACAACTCTAACCTTATCATGGTCAATACAAATACCATGAATTGTGACGATATGGATAAGATAAAGCATCTAGCTAAGCTGTAAAGAATTCACACTTACTATGTTTCGCATATAATCTCTTATCTGAAGATGTGTAATACAAGGTGCAAATGATGTTTATGAATCTTAAACATCTTGCTATACACCAAGATCTCATCGAGAACACCACTCTCCACTTCTCTAGATATGGATTGAACATGTCATTCATTATCTCATGGAAGGTGGCAGGTGCATTTGTCAAGCCAAACGGCAAGACCAAGAACTAGTAATGTTCAAACAGTTTCCGAAACGCAATCTTTGAGACATCATTAGGATTTATCTGTGCCTCATGGTAGCCAAATCTAAGACTGACCTTCATGAAATAACATGCATCCGAGAGTCAATCTATAATGCCATCCATTCTAGGTGATAGATATTTATTCTTAATGTTAAATTTATTGAGCCTTTTGTGATCTACATTGAAACACATCCTTCCGTCCTTCTTTGCAAGAAGAGCTTGTGCACCTCATGGAGATTTTCGAAGCTCAATAAATCCCTTTTCAAGATAGATCCTAGCAATCTCATCCTCCTTTTGACTAAACCTATAGAGTTGTAGGGAGACATGATTACTAGCAAGTACAAGCTTGATTTTGTGGTCTAGTGTAGATCCACAAGATGCTAGAAGTTCATCTAGTAAATCCGGTGGAAATATAACCACAAATTCACACAACAATGGTCCAAAGTTTCTTTTATTCGTATGTTATGTGTAAACAAAGTACTAGTGTCATGCAGACCCGAATCGATGATAGAAATAGATAGATTAAGAAAGATACATCAAACATAAAATACTCAATGTGATAGAAAAATAATGAGATCTCATAATGATACAAGAAGCTTTCAAATTGAGTGTAGGTAAGCAGATGTACATCAGATGCAGCTATGATATCAGAGGGACTTCAATAGTCAATCACATGGAATCTACCATCTAAAACAAATCAAGCTCATCATCCAAAAGTCCATGACCTCGTGATATTGTTGGATACGAAGGTCCACCCGCCTAATGGACCACATATGGATAATCTACAGAGATAGTCCCAAGTTTAAGTCCTTCCTGAAGACATGGAGTAGATCATGGGGACCAAACATAGTGTTCCTGACACGAGAACCTCCACATCTTCTTCCTCTTCCATGTTGTATAGATTGGGTCCCCATTGATGTGGCCGGTCAAGTGGCAATCATAACAACAAACTGTGCTCCTATCCTAGAGTCTAAGAGCCAAAAGTATTGTTTGTGCTCGCCTCCTTCCATGGGAGTCCTCTGGACAAAGTTGTTGCTCAAGGTGGAGCCATGAAATGCTTCACCTTCTCAGAGTGACTAGGGTTTGGTACCTCCTTCCCTTGTCTTCTCGCGAAATTGCAAGGGTACACTCATAGCTCGAGGTAAACTTGTAGATGTCCTCCAATGAACCGATTGCATTTTGCAATGCTTCGCTCTGATGCTGATGGTAACCCAAAAAGTACAATATCTAGAGCCACACCTTTTACTCCTCCATAGCTTGTGCTTGGATTTTGAGAATGTTTCTTGGGCGGCTCTGGAGGATCTCTGCCATGATGGAAGTGAGTTTTCCTCAGGCAGCCACCTATGGGAACTCAAGCTGCCATAGAAAGAAAGAGATGGTCGTCTCCCAGCAGGGAAATAAGGAGGAAACCTGAGGACACCTTCTCACAGTCAGCTGCTCTGTTTCTTGCCTTGTTTTGAGAGGAGATTCATAGCAGGTGCAGGTGGAATAAGACAGTCAGGGTTGGCTGATAGGGAGAATGGGAATGGCCAATCGTGAAAGCACAATACTGGATGTAAAATCCAGATTGATCAGTATGACAAATATGCTACTAAATACACAATATTCGAGTACGCAACCAAGTACACGATGCATTCACACAGTAAGAGAACTTTCTTTACAAATGTAATGTGTCACAGAACCTTCCGTACAAATGTAACATAGCACAGGTTTAATAACCTAAAAGAGGATAGAAAATGCAGTGCAAGGAAAAAACAAGTACAAAGGAGAGAAGCCCAAGCTGAAGTCTACCCTTGACAACTGATCAGGGCAGTTTGATGATAAGAGGACAAAAGTAGGATGATAATTGGAAACTAGCAAGAACCACATTGTAAGATCCTTCCATGACAGGCGTATGCTATACCTTCTTGGGCATTTTTAAAGGACTCCTGATCCTGGACCACATGGGCACACCTTGTCCTGCCGTGATCCCACGTTGGGGAGGACCCTTCTAGAGATTCTACCTGCACGGAAACTGGGGAGAAGAGTGGAGAAGCTGTCTGAATCCATGCAAGAGGGGTAAAGAGTAATTTGCATGAGTGCTTGGATGTAATTTTCACTGACTTTCCAAAGGTCAATACTCTAGAGCACTGCTGCTGCCAATGAAGTACTAAAAAGCCCGAGGTCTGTTCAAGTTTGCTGAACTTTTCTGTTGTTGAATTTGGTGGTTACTCCAATTCATCTGGGAATATGATTCTAAACTGTAGGAGTGTGTATTTGGACCACAACTGTAATTTAGAAATTGTTGTGATTATTCTTGATGTATGTGAAGCCAAGGGAACATTTATGGGAAGGGTCATGCGTCTGCTCTTGCTTCAATGCACATAGATGACACTAATTGACTTAGACAGGCTTGAGAATTCTGTTTATTTTCAGGTCGATGGCAATGGTTGCATAAAGTTGGGAGGACTACTGAAGGTGATAGGTCCATTCAACACAAAAGGTGCGTTGTCAGTAGATTCTCCATTAGCATGACATGTTTCAGGAAGGTTTCCAGTAGGTTTTGAATATTTCTAAATTGAAAGCAATAGTTAATGTATGAGCATCGTTGCAGCTAGGATCAATGTTTATGATGAAAATAGAAGGCCTCTCTTCTTCCAAGAATTTCAGCTCAAGAGACGGCGGTTGCAGATTAGTTCAAAGGTTGGTCTCCATTGTTTTGTTGAAAGAGCGAGATCAATCCTAATAGTCACTTCTGAATCCAGTTTTCATATTTTCTATCAGGTACCAGATAACTTTGCTAGTGCTAGCGTGCTAAAAGATGTTATAGTGGAAGTCATCGATGAGAATGGAAAAATTGACAATACAATGACTGGACATCATCATCTTATCAAGGTCAATGGTCTCGAGGACAACATATATCAGCTAAGGGAAGGTTCTTGCTGCATCCATACAATACAGCTTCCTGATCAAGAAGGCATATGGTGCTGTCAGATATATCATGTTAAATACCGGGAACTTAAAGCAGAGATTAAGGTATCATGCTAGAAAAGAATGTTGTATAGTAACAATCTTGAGCATATCAAGGATCAATTATTTTTTTAATGCTCTTATTTATTATTTTTATTTTTAATTTATTTTTTATTTGTTTTTGGAAATTTCAGCTTAACCTTCTATCAAGCTTTGAGCATCAGGAAGTTTTTGTGAGTAGTACTAATGACGATACTGCAGTACCAAATGTTGTACTTCCCGGAAAGTCTGGAGCACATGGTGGGCCATCCTCAGAACAACAAGGGGTTCTTCAGGACATTTTGGAGCGCATTGAGGTTATATACACGTACATTGTTCATGGATGTGGCCAAATGAATGTTCATTTGAACGCCTTTTGTTTATTTGGGACACCAGAATCACAAGAGAAAGGTAGATATTGTCTCCGACAAATTGACTAAAGGTGTTGAAGAACTCAGTAAGCTTATTCATAGGAAGGAGACAGAAGCAGATAGGGTTGCTCAGCTTGAAGGTTCTCTTCACCCATTAATCCATCATGCTACGTTCTAAAGATGATCTTCATTTAATATAGCTCATAGTACATATGTTTAGGTTTTCATAGAAATAGCCGCACTTTTCTTAAGTTGTGTACTGTAGATCATGTGGAAGCATCACGTTGTGAAGTAATATAGAGAAGAAAAGAAATGAAGAGTATCAAAGAGATTGAAAGTTTGATCTAAGATCAAGTTGTGGTGTTTTGGGTTTGTTTAAATACTTATACATACACTGTTTATTTAGCAGCTTTTTTCCTGCATGTGTACAATGCCAGTATATGATCTAAAACATCTGAAAAATAGTGCTCCTATGAATTGGACCTTGATAGTAAGAAATATATTTATCTACAATTTCGTCAAGGCTTTGATGTTTCTGCTGTCCAGGAGAAGTAGAGTCACTGCATGCACAAGCGCAAGGGGAGGCTCATGGAGTTAGCATAAAGAATAAGTTTGATAGGAAAGAACTTACGGCAGAGAGGATCACACAGGAAATCTCCAAGACCACTCTTCCAGCAAAGTTCTTTATAGAAGCTTTTTGTTCAGACTTCTTTCTGTCCACAAATGCAGGAAATTTTCATAGTGCAGACATTGTTGGAGTTGTGTGCCTTCTTGCAACTGCAGAGAATGAGACAATAAGCCGGTATGCCTTTCTCCCAAGTTTGTATTTTGTAGAATCTTATGGAGGGTTTACCTTCTTGAAATGTCTTCTTATTGTGCTCACTAATTTATCTTTGGTTTCTATCTGCGTTCAGAGCTTTGGCTGATTTCTTGGGGCAGGAGAACATGCTTGCAGTGGTTTGCAGAACACATGAGGCTGCAGACTTGTTGATCAGGTTAGACAAGAATGGTGCTGTTGATGAAAGTTGGGGGCTGTATCATTACGTGAAGATGAAGAACCAGGTCTTTGAAGGAACGATACGAATTTTTATTTTGGAGGATATGAAGTATGCACCTTAACCTTCACTGCATTGCTTTTCAGTTTTATTCTATATGCAGTTATGTACTGGAAAACGTGAGGACTGCTTGCAAAATTACTCTGTAATCACTTTGACTCCGTTGATAGGCCATATGATGGTGACCTGGATGAAGTACATGCACAGAGGTTACTCAACATAGAGCAACCCAGTTGTAATGGACTAGTGCCAGAGGGATTTCTGGGGTATGCTGTAAATCTGTTGCATGTCAATGACGAGCATCTGAACTTCAGGATACAAAATGGTAATCATGGTGGCCTGAGAGGATCGCTGCTGTACAACTTGCTGAAGGATCTTCAAGTTTATGACAGTCGAAAAAATCTTCTTAAAGCAAAAGGTGTGCTTAAGACAGGAGGATTATCACTAGATGGTGGTGTGGTCCGTGAAGAAGGATGTGAAGATTTTGGGCACTGGTATTTCTCTTTCCCTTACTCAATTCCTTGGTTTCCAAACAGAAATCTCAAGAAACTTTCTAGTTCGTGAAGTAATTAGGAAGAATTCTTTTTCTTAGTGTCCCATGTCTGGTCAAAGCGCATGCTCCTCTTTCTCTTGTATGATGCAGAACTGATGAAATCTTTTTATCGGCTGTTGCAAAACAGGACAAAGACAAAGGTTTTATTTCCAGTGCATTCGAATTCTGGACACAAGATTCCATCTCTACGATCTATAAACCAAATTTCTCGGTTAATGCAGGTCAAGGATACATTGAAAGATAGAAAGACTGCCCTGGATGAGTGCAAGAGTAATCTCGAAGCTATCGAAAATAGAATTAAATATGTTAAAAGAAAGAACAAATATAGAGAAGAAAGGAAAGTAGAAGAACAGACTGAGGTAGAGAAAGCTCATGAAGAGCTAAGAAAATTCAATCTAAACATGAAGAACTTGTACACATGAGGATCATGTACCTTCATTCTGGAACAGATTCGTGATGTGGCTTTCGTGCCTCATATCATTCATACTCATTTACCATCTAAATGATGGGATTAGAAAAGAAAATGTGATGGATTCTCGAAGGCTTCAACTGGATGTCGATTTTCTTATATTCCCTTTTTCTTTTCTATGTTCGGGGTAGGTTACTATCAACTCTCGCAGCCTTGCCTAAAAGCAAGCCTTCCACATAACGAGTAAGAGGTTGTTGATACTGATACAAGGACTAGCAAATTCATGGATGGTTGCTGATAAGTGCATGATTTTTGCATTGAATAAGCACTTTTTTGGTCAATGTAGTGCTTTTTACGTGAAAAATGAGACATCACGAGCAGTTAGTGAGCACAGTATTTGAATCATGCCAAGCATGCAGATAACTAGCAAGTGACTGCGGTGTGTTCGCTTTTGATGGAAATGGGCAGGTTTCTATTAAGCAGTGCTGTTTGGCCAGCATAGTGTTTGCCAGTGATTCTGTTGTATCCATCGCCATTTTCATGGATTCTCAAAGAGTCTCAACGAGTGGTTGGGTTAGACATGGATGCTCTAATCAAGGTTATGTATCATATCCTAGGAGTACAACTCACAGTCATCACACTACTAGCGAGACCACAATGCTTGTGCAAATGCTGGAGTCCAAGCCTTTCTCTTTCATCGCATGATCAAAGCTAGTTTTCATGCCCTTTTTCATGATCAGAAAAGTTAAAAGAAGTGCATTTGATCAACATGTTGAAATGAAGAGCAAATGCACTCTTCGTTTGAAAGCAGTATCAGCTTAAACCGTTCAAATAGAGAATGTCGATGTTCCCAAACCATCCAGTAAACGTTTTAAGATCCTCATGTGAGCAGAGCCTCATGAGAGAGTAACTCCATGTTCAATGCGCAACGTTTTAGGATCCTAGGAAGAGAAGCTTCACGGGAGAGTAACTCCATGTTCGATGTACCTCATCAATTTTCCTTTACCAAGAGAGTAAGTCCTTTCAACGTCTCGCCTTCCGCTAGTCTAACCCTTGCTTTGTGGGATAGGGGGGGGGGGGGGGGGGGGGGGGCATGGATACTATGGTCTTCACCTATACAATTGTTCTTTCAAAATTCAAACTCTAAGGGAGATTGGGCGTCGGCCAAACTTTCTTTGAAAAATAAATTTAATAAAAAATCCTTGTCCCAAGCATATAAACTTGAGCCTTAAGCAGGGATGTTGGTGCATTGCCATTACCAAATGTCTTCCAAAGTCCGCAACAATGTGAGAATTGAGGATAGAAAAAGAAAACTTCCTGAAAAAAGGAAGTTTGCTCTTAGGCCTAATTGCCCCAAATTGGCTTGAATTAATTGAAAATACAAGTGAAAGTGGGCTTAGTACTAATGGAAGCAAGGGTCAGATGCTTGGCATGGCCACTACTATAGAGCTTCAAGGCCCACTAGGGTAGAGCTTGGAGATGGATGGCCATATGGCCCAACAAGAAAACTAGTTTAAGACAAATCCAAAGGTTGAAGATGAAATCACCATGTTTGAAGTTTGCAAACAAGGGGTGCCCAAAGGTTGTATTTCATAGTCTTGAAGACTTTAGAACATGCTACGATAGGTATGTACACACGTCCTGTATCACGTGGGATTTGAGCCCGCACCTCTCGACCAGGCGACGAAGGCGACAAGCAAAACCATTGTGTAGCTTCTCGATGCATGATTCCTTTTGCTAATGAAGCACCTACCAAAAGGTAATCACCATATGAAAACATAGGAACAAAGCGATGCCAGTTTCATGAGAGGATTGGAATGTCTCACAACCAGGTTCATGAGTTTGAATGCATTTATGCATAATGTGGACTTGAATAAGGATTTTATTGGTAAAAGAAATTTCGCTTATCAATTTGATGCCATTGTCTATGCAAATGGGTTTTTAGATAAATGGGTTTCACTTCTAGAAAATCATTTATACTTAAGCATGATGTTGAGATGTATTGTTGTCCTTAAAAATTGGTGAGAAATTAATGTCTTCAATATGGTTATTTCAAGGGAGGGAATAAGTAGGCTATCAATTTACTCACGGGGCAACTATGAAAAAACTAGAAGTTCATTGGTATTATGTACATTGATACGACCTCAAGCTCTTCGATGTTACCCTTCTTTTTGGAGGATTTCACCAAGGTTGTACATAGCTCTCGCGTGGCCACTCCAATGAAACATGCGTAGAGTAACTTTTATTGTTCTTGACCACTTCTTTATCCATGCATATGAATCAATACACCCTCTCTTCTCTCTTCTTCCACATGAAGACAAATATCTCGCAGATGCAATATGGCATGCATCCCCTCATATGTCTAAGGATATGAATCAATACACTCTCTCTTTTCTCTCCTTCCACATGGAGATAAATATCTCTCAAACGCAATATGGCATACATGCCCCTCATATGTCTAAGGGGTGTTTCGGTAGAAGAAAGTGCATGGACTCCTATGAAATACATGTATTACTAGTACATTTTCATCTTTGTGTGTTCCCTCGTATCTGTCCCCTCAAGAAGTCTCATTAGAGATCATCTCGAAGATCGCTAACCATTAATGTTTTGATCTTCCATATTCACCTAACTTCCAAACTATGACTCCCATAACATCTAACTTCACGAAAGTTACCAAAGTCTGTATGATTTTTTCTTCCTTGGAGTAATAATTATGGAAAATAAGTGTAGAGTGCCAAGTTTAATAGAGTTGATCAAACATAGTGGAGAGAATAGACTATGATCCACAAGTTCAACCCAAACAGGACATTTATACAACAATTCTTCCTTCATTGCTTTGACCGGTTTCCAGGGAAGTGTGTTTAATGGTATTGATTCAAACTCTTATATTTTCTTTCTCTTAGTTTTCCATATGAATGCAAAAGCATTCCTTCTTTAGATTAAGAAAGTCCTTGTATATGAATCATCCTCATTGATGCTTAGTCATCATCCTCGTGAGAAACCTGTCATCACCCAATCCCTAGTCTCTTTAGTGCCAATAACTAAAACTCCTCATCTAGTTGAGAATGTCATGGGGACCGCCATTAGGACTAATAATGTCTCTCCTAAAGTATCAAGTGAGACTTCATCTAACCATTGTGACTATCTAATTTCCCTATTGTCTTTGATAGGATACTGCCTCTCATATCTAGAAAATCTTAAAAGTGTCTAAGTTCTCACTTGAACTGTGTCTAAATAGGTCTATATTTCCCTTTCCCTTATCCTTCAAAGAGACTCTGATGAAGTCCTTTGGCTCTACTCTTCATAAATGTGCGCACATAGGCTCTCAATCTTTTCTCATTCCTAATCAATGGAGAATCAAACTCCCATATGAAGGAAAACCACAATGGAAGAAGAGTCAATTAATCCCTAAGAAGAGTCATTACTTACTCAATTATCAACTAAGAGAGGTTCTTTGAACACCTCTTTATGTCTAGCAGATATCATATTCTATGGATGATGAGTCCTTTTCTTCTTGTGTGGACTATTCTTAATGATCTTTCAGATTCTTTTTAGGTTTTTTCTTCTACTCTTTGGTTGATGATGAAAGGCAATCTAGATGGCTCAACCTTGAATGAGTTAGACTATGTTTTACTATAGGAAGATTAGTCTAAGTGAAATAGATCAATTGTGCATGTTGTAGATCAAGCTTTTTTAGCTAGTCAAAAGGGCAAAGGTAAATGGAGATTGTCTAATAGTAACCAGAAATCGTTTAATGTTGCATATTCAAAGAAGGAAGAGAGATGATAATAAGGTAAACAAGCAAAAATAGATTTGCAAGTATTATAAAGCAAAATGGCCATGTAATTAAGAGTTTTCCTAAACTGGCTACAAAAGGGGCAAAGAAGAAAGAGTTTCAAATGGTTCTTGCAAAGGGCTCTACACCTAAAATAGTATTCTAACCTAGAATGAAAATTGGGCATTAACTATTCATTGGGGCTATGATCCATCTTATCATAAGCAGTGTATATTTATAGTAGACTCTGATTTTTGAGAGTTTGATAATGATGCAACCAATCTTATCATTACATCTGTGATTTTATATTGTGGGTTGTACAAGCTCATGGATTATGCTGAATTCGAGAATGATTTAATATGTGGAGATTCTTGGACTATTTCAAAGGAAAAACCTTGGCATTCACACTTTGCTCATCTAAAGTTTTCTAATTTGCTTCACTTATATAAATCTAAAATATTGTCCTCTCTTTTGAAACTTGTGGATCCTTCTAAACATGTCTACGAGGGTTGTATTTTGGGTAAAATGGAGCATGTTCTGTTGCATAGAAATTGTAGCTTGTTCATAGTGATGTATGTGGTCCTATGCAAACACCTTCATTTGGGGATTACTTAAACTTCATGACTTTGATTACTTTTCAAGGTATGCATAGGTTTATCCATTGAATGAAAAGTTTGAAGTATTTATGCACTATAAACAATTCCTTGCTATGCTTGAAAATTTGTCAGTGTGTGAAATAGGCACCATAATCCAACATTGGAGGATGATTGGAAGATAGATTGTGGCTAGAGATTTCCGATACCAATCAGGGCTTTCCCCTATTCATATTGAAGAGATACAAGGAGAAAGGAAGATTTGGGAACCAATTGTACTTGTATCGGGGAGGGGATAATAAAGTACTTGTATTTTATGATTTGCTCATATGCCTCTTGATGAATAAGCAGTTATAGCAATTTTAAAGCTAATCTTGCAATGGAGTGAAGAGACTTTACAATAACAGATTTGGGCACCGAATTTAGAAGGGAGTGAAGTTGCAACCTTGAGAGGAGTCTTTTATTTTTCCACTCCCTGTTGCTTCTGTACAAAGAGTTGTCTTCTTCTTAAGGAAGGGAAAGAGAAGTTTGAATTACACTATCATAGGTTGGGGAAATTCTTAGATATAGCAAAGATATCTTTCATTCAAAGGCACTAATGGTTGCAATTGAAGGTTGAAGACAAGAAACCATGGAGCACTTGTTGAGATTAAATTGCTTGCAAAGTTGAGATGGTTGGATAAGAATGAAATTAAACCCTTGTTGAAGAGCCAAACTGTCCTACTTGGTGAGTATGCATATACACTTTTAGATACATTGGGGCTAGATCTTTGGTGTGATAAACTTCCCCAATTGTATCTGTAGAGACTCTTGGTGGTGAAATAAGTAAGGAGTCTATAGAAGAGTTGGGATGTGGTGCTTTTTTGAAATTTGTATCGTTATTGCATTGTTGTGAAGATAATGGTGCTTGCACCCTTGGGTATGTAATATCAAACTCCACTTTCCACAATTGCAAATTCTATAGGTATACTTAACTTTATATGGGTTATTGACTATTCATGACTGTTCAAAATTACATTGTACTTATACTTTGATTTTACAATATACTAATACCGTCTCTTCCAATATTATTGTGTACATAAATGACATCTATATCAAGGTAGGTGTTGGTACTCCAAGCTCCTCATATGTTTATCTTGGTACATCAAGGTACATGCCATTTTGATGTTTAGTTAATATAGAAACCTTGAGATCCTTTTGATTGATCCAGTTTAGACATGATTTAAGATTTAACATACACTACACATGCTATCTTTGCTTAATCCAAGTGGATAGCGAGATAGTTTTACTTTGTTTCCAACAACCAAGAAGGGCATCAATCCCATTTTAAAGCTGCTTGTGTGATATTCATTATGTAATAGGAACATTTCATCGCACCTTCCAACAATCAATAGTTGCTTAATCCAGGATGTGCCAAAGTGAGAACTCCAAGAGTGATGCAAAGTTTATGTGATGGTATGTGTGCATGATGTCTCTTCCTGAGTGTAGGGAGGGAACTTTGAGACTACTTTATCTTGGCATGAATCTGTTGTAGTGAGTTTAAGTGATGAGTAGTACTGAGTTGGAATTCTAGAATATGTGTGAGTGGATATGAGAATAGTGCCATGATGTGGGTGAATGGTATGTTGAAGTAAGTGCCTTGAGAGTAGGAGCAAGAGTGTGGATGAGAGCATTAAAGACTGCATGGTGAGAGTCTTAAAAGTGGTTGATTGGGAATTGTGTGAGGATGATCAAAGTAGTTAGAGTGGTGAAAGAGGTGAAAATGAGGTTATTTGAGCATCACATGAATGCATGAGTGCACATAAACATGAGAATGGAGGTGATAAATTATGCAAAAGAGGGTGGTAATTATTAATCATGAAGAGCATATAGCATTTGAATATCTTGTTAGGGATTGAAAAGTGAGTACTTGTGTGTCCCAATTCTAATAAGAGAATTTTGGGGATAAGAGAAGAAGTTAGTGGGAATAAGCTTTACAAAGGTGTCTTCTCATGGACTAAGAATAAAGGGCTTTGGTGTGTTGAACAAGAGGAGCAAGGAGGAGATGGAGGGGGAGAGGAGAGGAGAGATGTGCACACATGCACGTGAGCCTCAAAGCCCACATAGTGATCTCCAAGAAGTTATTCTTTATAGATGATATATATATACATGAATATGGGGATAAGGTCACATGACCCTTAGATCCCCAACAATCTCCCACTTAAGAGTCAATGTGACCATAAGTGGAAACACATACAAAGAATGATTTATGAATATATAATAATGTACAAGAAGAGTTCATATCTCAACCCATACCAATTAGCCTGCACCAACTACCTCAAACAAGGTGTATCCATGCACCTTAAACTTCTCTACACTCATATTGATAAAAGTCGAGCTCATATTTGATTGATGCAAGAGTTGATGAAGTTCTTGCAAAGCTCCCACTCGCTCTATGCATGTGTCGCTCATTGAACGATTGACAACTCTAAGTGCAAATGCTCCAATAGCACTTGCAATGTCTCAACTCCAACATAATAACTCGTACATCATAAACTCTTGAACGCGGAAGAAACATGTGCTATACTGTCTGATCTAAGCATGTCAGCCATGCATATATCCAAGGCATCCAAAGCACCATCATCAAGACCTAGTCCAATACGCCCTGACATATGTGTCAACATCTTACATGATCAAATCCAAGAATGACTGCATAATTGTTGACTCAGCATCGAAATCAAACATTCTATCGACCAATCATACATCTAGTTATGCACCTTAAGAGCTAAACTTCTCTACCACACACTGTGTATCATAAAAGCTATCATGCTCTACCACACCAAGTGTATCATCATGCTCCATGTGAGCTAATTGCACAACATCAATACCAAGATCCATCTAATGATCTAACTCTAAGTGACTATCATCACAATGCTCTATGTGACCATCCACGTCATGCTCTAAAGCATCGAAATGATCAAGAATGTCAATAGACCTATCTTTAGCTAGAAAAAATGAGACATGATGAATCTCACATCGCACATAAGGCTCTACTCCCATTGCAATGATATTGTCTCACATGGAGTATCTACATGTGCCCAATGCTAGCATCTTTGATAAGCATAAGTTGTCCCAATTGTAATTGAAAATGACACTCACCCAGGAATGCATAACATTTGCTCTCCTCTAATTGGCTAACTTAAATCAAGCTCATAGGGAAGGAAGGCACATAACATATATGTTTGAGTATAAGTGATGCTTCACCAGGTAGCATAAGGCATATCTCCTACACCCTCAATGTCACTAGGTAGCATAAGGCATATCTCCTACACCCTCAATGTCATATCTGATACATGAGGCATGTGCACACATCCACAACTCATATGAGTTATACTTCACCGAGCAGTAATTGTTATACTAATTAACTTCACCAAGCAATGAACCAACTTACTTAATTCAATAGAATAGAATACTTTAGACAACAATGTGCAACAATATGAAGAAGTGAACCATCATTGTGTGGCAGAACATAGATAGCCCGGCATATCTCGTGCTTGTCTATGACTTTCTTATCTTTGCACGACATAACGATGTAAATTATTTAAAGGTTCAATTTTGGAGACTCTTCCTCTTTGGCGAGTCACTTCGGGATAGTTTTACATAGGTGTCTGATGGCTAACATTGTCTTTGATTGTTTGGCATATGCATTAATGCTTGAAGAACAATGTAGGAAATTGGATGATAAAGCAATGAAATGTATTTTTATTGGGTATAGTTTTGAAAGAAAATTCTATCATCTGTATCATCCATATATTAAATGCATTTTGGTTAGCCATGATGTTTCTTTTGTGCAAGATGCAATTCAGTCATTACTTTCATGTACCAAGGATACTTTAGTTAGCTCTGGAGATGTGTATGACATTTTGTTGCCTCTTTTTACAGGTGGACAATCAAGTTCTAATCCAAATGAGGCAATTTCTTAGCCTTTACAGGCTCCACATGATGTAGGACATTCATTTCTGATGTAGATTTACATGATGCACTTGCTGAGAGGGCTGATATAAAGAAGGAAAAAAGTACACCTAAATGGTTGGCATAAACTTTGCGAGATAGCAAAGTAGATGAACCTTTGTCATATCATACTCGTTCAGGCTCTCATAGTGCTTTGTTTGTATCAGATTCCTATGCTAGGATTCATCTAGTCTTTGCGATAAGAATGAACCTATTTCTTTTGATGAAGCACAAAATTCAAAAAACTAGATGGCTGATATGCAATTAGAATATGATGTTATAGTATGAAGAATGATACCTAGTCTTTATGTGATTTTCCTCCAGGCAAGAACACCATTGGCACTAAATGGGTATACAAGCTAAAACTTAAGCATGATCGAACACTTGATAGGTATAAGCTAGGCTTGTTGCAAAAGATTATGCTCAAGAGAGAGGCATTGATTTTGATGAGACCTTTACACCCACTTGTTGAATGAACACTTCATAGCATCTGTGCACTTGCAACTCATCATGGTTGCAAGGTATATTAGTTGGATACTAAAACCGCATTTATGAATGGTGATTTATGTGAAGAAGTGTATGTATTTCAGCCCCATGATTTTTTGCAAAAAGGGAATGAAAACAAAGTGTGCATGTTGAAAAAGGCCTTATATGGTTTAAAGCAAGCACCACGTGCTTGGTATGAAAAGATACATGGCTACTTGATTGCACATGGTTTTGAGAATAGTCCAACTGAGAGCACCTCATATGTTAAGCATGCAAAAGATGCATGTCTGATCATTATTGTGTATGTTGATGAGATGTTTCTCATTGGTCCTAATGAAAAGCATATTGCTGAATTTAAGATTGATTTGCATGCCTATTTTGAGACGTTAGATTTTGGGCATTTGCATCACTATTTAGTCATTCAATTTATGCAAGTTGACGGGGGAATAACTTTTTTTCAAAGAAAATATATTGACATATTATTGCAATATTTTGGCTTTGAATATTGAAAACCTATTGCAACTCCTATGAAAATTGGTTTACGATTGAGTTTTTATGATGCTAGAGATGCATTTGATGTTGTTCTCTTTCAATAGGCTGCTAGATGCTGGATTTACTTATGCATAACTTGTCTTGATATTAAATTTTCTATCTCTCAGATGAGCAAGTTTATGCATTGCATAGGTGTCAAGCATTGGTAGGCGGTTAAGCGCATCTTTTAATACTTGAGTGCTACCCAGCTCTTGGAATTTTTTATCCCAACGAGGGATCACTCCTGCCAAATTCACATGCTTTGTTTGACTCTAACTAGGATGGTTTCTATGAAATTCACGTGTCCACTATTGGTTTTTGCTTCATGCTTGGTAGCTCATGCATATCTTGGTTGAGCAATACATAGCCTACTCTAGCCACTTCTAGTTGTGAGGATCAGTATAGGGAAGCTTTCACAGGGACTACTGAGTGTGTGTGGCTCAGATGCCTTTTGGCTGATTTGGATGTTGGTATGTCTTCTTCCACCACAATCTTCACTTACAATCAAAGCACATTTGCAATTGTGAGGAACCCTGTATTCCATGCTTGCACAAAGCACATTGAGGTGCACTATCATTATATTCAGGAGAGGTTCTCTACTAGAGAGGTCAGTTTGGCATATGTACCCACACAGGAGAACATTGCAAATCTTTTCACAAAGGATCTACCTAGGGAGAATTTCGAAGCTTAGTTCCTTTCATGGATTGATATCTTTCCACATAGCTTGGCACTTCCTATACATGAATGCCAGCTCCTTGTTCACAACATCACTCCTAGGGGGGATTTGTTGATATATTTTGATTGATATATGTGAACACACTTAGGAACATCGGGGTATTTTTTTTCCTATTTATGAGGTTTTTTCCCTGGATTAAATATACGCATATAACCCTAACGATGACTTACTTTGTATATTCATTTAGTAATACGTTAACTATTGTGTGATGTGCTCCAAGCTTCTTCTTCTTCCTTGCACTATCCACGTGCTTCTGTAGACCTAAAGCTCCAATATTCCCTTACCTTTTTGACTCACACCCACTCAATCTCAGCTAACTCTTTATTTGTTCTTTAATTCCTCTTTAGTCATACATTCTTCCAACTCAGCATATCAATAACTCAATCTCTCTCAGTCATTGTTACTTATTACAGTCACTTTCTATTGCTCATATCTCAGTCAATACTCCATCGTTTTCAGTGTTCTATAGCTTCTTGGAATCAACTCTAAGTCCTCTACATGCTGAGAAATTTTGAAGACATTCTATTTAGTGGATTCAGAGAAAAGTGCGTCGAGGTGATCACTCGTCAAACTCTGTAGAGGTCCTAAAAAATCGAGGGTAATGATTTGATTGCTAAATTGATTGCTCTGTGTATAGTACATCATTTCTATAGATTCCACTTGGAATCATTAGCTCATTAAGCTAATTTAATATCTCCAAAAGTAATTTTTCTAATTCCTATTGTACTGGGAGCACTGAGCTTAAAAAGCAGCTGGTGTGTGAACAAAAATAGAAGGTTTTCATTGATTCTTGAACTTGGAAGTAGTCTGTTTTTGAATCAATCATTTCTCACATCATTTTCAAAATACATAGGCACTTGTTTAGTTTCATTGGAAAGTTAAGAGGGCCTACAACTCAACTCTGAAGCAAAAGAGGGTTGGTACAAAGCAGGGGTTAGCAGTACCTACTCATTTTTTGGAGTGTCCATCCATCTTTCCCAACTTGACTCTATGTATTTCCACATTGTAATCTACCAGAATGACATAGTAGGGTTGATATTGGAGTTCTGATGATGTGATGAGGCATCTGGGTGCCAAGTTCTTAAATGTACTGGATTGTAATACTATTTCTTTGATGATGTGCATTGCTTGATTTTGCACCATAGTGCGGTCTTCATGAGAACGCCCAATTTCTTCCACTTGTTTTAACCACGGAGGTTGTGGTGCTTCAAATGTGTCTGGAGCCTTCAGCCATTTGTCGTTTGCTTGGAATGGGTTGTGGCTCATTGTCTTCTTCAAATGTTTGTTCCACAAGAATGGATATTGTTTCTTCATATGTGGGAGCCTCAAGTGGGGATGGAGGCCTTTCGTACTGTAGTAGTCGCACTTGCAATTTTGTGACTTATTTTTGGAGATCATGTAGGGCTTCTGATTCAATGATAAACGAAGATATTGAGGCTTTGGTTTGGGGAACAGCTGTCGTTTCCTTCTATCATTGTTGTTTCAGTTGATCCAATTCCTCTGATAATTGATTGTGTGCCTCGAGTAGAGTAGCATAGTCTTCAAATATAATTTTGATATTTCTCGGGGTCATGGCTCGAAATTTTGATGGACTGATGGGTGCCCCGAGTGTGTTTTTGATGAATGCCATATTGCATTGGAGTTTTGAGTTGCATTCCATCTGCATTCATAAATGGCTTTCCACCCCTTGGATTGCTTCTTGATCTACATTATGTAATTGTGTTTCCAACATGCTATGAGCCTCCTGTAAGGTCTGAAACTGTGTTGGGAGACTGGTGTTATCCTGTTCTAGTGTAGGGAGATGATGTTGTAGTGCTTCAGAGTGCTCTTGTAATCGTTGGTTATGTTCCTATAGCTGATTGTCTTCTATCCTTAATTGTGACATACACGCAAACATGGTGTCAAATGCATTGCCTATAGATGAAGGTGTAGTTTGTACAGTGGAGGATGCAAGGGAAGGGAAGGGAATTGGGGAATGGGAAGTGTGAATGTTGTGTCTACTGAAGATGTGTGTGCAGGTGAAATTGGTAGAGGAGGGATGGGGGATGGTGGAAGTGTGGGGGAGGGGGAGGTGCCGTTGCTGGTGAAATATCCATGCTCTCAACCGTGGGGTGAGACTGGTGTCTACCATATATATTGGAATGGTAGGTGGTGTGTGTGTGTGTGTGTGTGTGTGGTTATGGTGAATAGGTGTGGTGTGGGTGTTGGGAATGAGATCGACGAGAAGGGTTGAGCGGTGGTTGGTAACATTCTAGAAAGGAATTCATGGGCAGGATGGCCTATGATAGAGGTCGTGGAGGCTGATTGTCCTATGGTCGGCTCCATGAGGGATTCGTTGTGATGGTGGTGGCATAATATATAGGGTTGTCAAAGGAGGAGAACAAAGTTGAACTAGAAGTGGGACTACGAAAGATGAAGGTTTGCTCGGTGGGGTGAGTAGTCGAGGTGATATCCACAGCTTTTGTTCAAGGAGGTGATGATGGGGGTGTTGGTGGTAATGGCTCTGTTGACTCTTCATGGGTGATGGCGGGTTCATGGCTAGGAGTTTTGGCTGCTTGGGAGGTCGTCTCGATTGGTTCATATGTGATAGTAGGTTCTTCCACAGTGGTAATGGGAATTTGAATGTTTTTCCCTGATCGTGGTCTTGTTTGGAATCTTCTTGGATCATATTGAACAGGAGGCCTTTGTATTGCTGATCGGACTGCTTCCACTACACCATAGGTTTTTGCCATCAATAGGAGAGTTTTGCAGTATCCAGAGTCCACTCGAGCTTCTTCCAAGAGTTGGGCCTGAGCAATCCATTGTTCTGTTCAGTGAGTAACTATTGCACCTGCACTCGTTCCATGATCTGATATAACCTTCGGAGTTCCACTGTCTATCCTGGGGCTCTGGTGGTTTCTTCTTCTTTTGCTTCTTCTGCTTCCTCTTCTTCTCCCTCTCAGAATTCAAGTTGTTGATATGAAGTCCTCTATTGATCGCCATCCCAATGTACATGGTGGCTTTCTGTGGATTTTCTCCATCTTTGGGAGGAGGTGCCCGGTTCTTTTGTGTCCAAAAAGAATTCTACATCCGAGAGTTGTGTATTCTACAAGAACGATTCAAATTCGAAGGTGCTCATCCCTTCAGCATCTCGTGGTAGCAAATTCAAATTCAGGTGGGGCGGGAGGAGCAGATGGGGCAACTTATGATGTGCCTTGAGATCCAGATCTGGGTATTCAAATTGTAAAGGGAGGCATGGTGGCATCTACTTTGTGGTTAGACTTCCGGAGTAGTAAGAGCTTCGTGCGTTTGGAAACAGGGAATTGAGCCCCTCATGTGCTTGGATTGATGTGTGGTAGTTTTGTGTCTCTTAAACATCTGTAGTTGAGACCAGATCAATGCGCGTTCAATGGGTACATTGTATGCTAACCATTTATAGATGATGCGCATTATTGCACAACAACCATTCACCACTATCTTCCTAGATGACCTTTTATTCGCTCTGTACAGCTGCTCCATAATCCATACAGGGAGCTTAATCATTAGTGCTCTTGTTAAAGACCAAACCAGATCCGTTTGTGGGGCTAAGTGAATCTATCTTGACTAGGAAATGCAAAATGTTGCATGCACATACGGAGAGGGATGGACACATTGGGTGTGAGTGCCGCCATATCCTTTAGCTTTTGCAGTTTTCGATTCTTCACGTTATTGGGTATTAAAGCATCCTTTTCGGAGGGCACATGCGTGCCATGCATGTTCAAAGCAGAGCTCACTCATTCCAAGGTGAGTTTGAACTTTTTTAACTCATTGTTACCCAATAAGGAAGGAAGAACGAAGGTTCCTGGTTTGTCCTTTTTCGCACTTTCCTGTAATGTAGATACCAAATAATAACACTACAGAAAATCTAGTTTGGGTAAGGGTGCCTCAAAGTATTCTGCCAGCCTTGCGCATTGCGATATGTTTTTAAGTTTTAGTGTGTTTTGAAGAGTCTCGAACTCTTTGGAAAAGAATTGAAATCGTACCCATGCCCTATCATACTCAAACTTGGACTCCCAAATATACTTAGCCTCTCCTAAGGGCCCTGGCATGCCATTGAACCAGTGAGAGATTGCATGGACTCTCTGCGTTATTCCTATGGGAGGGTCTGGTATGGTATTTGTTGGAGGTGTTGTAGCTCTACAAGTCATTCAGTTGGTGGCACTTCAATTGGTAGATTTTCCACATCAATACTATTGGGTTGTAGGGTATGCACACATCCTCAATTGTGCATGGGAACCCTCCCTAGACCATAAGAATAAGTCTTTTTGTATCTACTTATAATTTCACATAGAAACACCCTCTTAGGAAACTTTTTGATATTTCTCTTATACTAAGGTAGAGAAGCCTTGTAAATAGCCACCTCTCTTGCACACATATGAGAGAACACACGTGAAAATCCACGCCTCTATGTCTTGGGATTTGTTTGTTAGAAAAGGAATATTTGCCCAAGATTTGGTAGATATACACATGCTCGCTTTTTGACTTTTCAAAAGAGCACATGGGGAATAGAGCTTAGCCTATATATAGAAGCTCATTTTTGTAAAGAAGGGAGCTTTTGGTCCACGTGCTCTCATGTAATATCTCTTATGAATGGAAGAAGGCTCTCTTTTACTCCAAGACTATTTACATCTATGTATTGTGTCTTAGACAGTGTGTGAGAGTGGTGTGTGTGTGTGTGTACCTATGCATGTCTCTCCTTTGTGTGAGTAGAGTAGTTGCTTTACTTGTATTTTACTCATGGACTAGGATCCTTGACTCCTTATTCTCCATGTTTTCAAGCATGTGGCATAGCATGTGCCTGATGCCAATGGCTTGAACATGTTGGAGGTAGGGGTGGATGAGAGGAGAGTCACTATTGAGCTTTCCTTCTTGCTTCCATGCAAGGTGGTGAGGGTTTTGGTCTTCTACTACTACAACCTCAACACAATTTGGCGCCGTTCCTGGGGAGGGTTGGCCTTTCATCACTTGGAGAGCTCAAGAACATGTGGTGAAGTATTGTTGTAATTTTTTTGCTCAATTACGTAGGATTTGAGTTCTTGCTTGACACTGTCACCCTTTCTTGGGACCATTTGCTCCTATTTTCTTGTTTTTGTAGTGTAATTTTAGTTTATTTTTTGGTTCATGCACAAAAACACCCCTAACCCCCCCTTCTCTTTCTACTTCTCCACTTAAGCACACTCTTACACACTCACTCAATGGCATCACTCTCCACCTCTGTCACCTCTCTTTTAATGCATGCCTTGGAGAGGGGGAGGGGTGGTACCCTCTCTGCTCCCTTCTCTCTCTTCAATTTCTTGAAAACCACCATAAAAAGAAAAGACTCAAAGTTTTCTGCAGACTGTCGAAGTGTATGGGTTGTTCCTCACATTCTTGATATATGCCACGAGTGTGTTTCCCCAGCATTCAAATTTTGTTTTTAAGGACTCTCTTCCTTTTTAATTTTGGCGCTCTGAGTTGTTGGTGGTAAGTGTGTCTGCGGTGAGGTCCGTTTGGGGTAGGTGGGAGAGTTACTCTTGGCAAAGTCGTATTACTAAGTCAATCGAAATAATTTATTTTGGGGCTCCCTCACTCCATGTCGTCAATCCCCCACTGTTCATCCTCATGGTTCTTCTGTTCCAACGTGTGGCTATGGCAGGATCGAGCTCAACAGAGCTCCCCCTCTCGCCATACCTACTGTAAGACTCTGGGAATGACTATTGGGGGAAGATTTTTCCCAAGCTCCTTGGTGATCAGGGCCAGGTCCATTGGTTCCCTATCTCCGTTCTCTGGTCGCATTGCAAATAGTCTGCACCCTTAACAAGTTGTCTATGTTAGTGATGACCTCTTTTGTCTTTTCTTCACTTTCTAGTTCAATTTTATGATATGCCTCTCGTAGCTTTTGGTAGTGGGTGTTTAGTGAGGCATTCTCGATCGACAATGAATTTAGCTGGGATTGTAAATCGTTGGTCGTCTTCTACAGCATCTGGTAACTAGTTCCAAGAGATGCAAATTCATCTCTCACTTGAGTCATGCAGGTGAACATTTGACAGAATGCAGTGTCGATGGTGGGTGTTAGCTCAATAAATGGTCGGTTTTGATGCACTAATATGTTTGTATTTGGCAGGGGAATTCATTTGATTACAGGTACCTGAAGAATTGATCAAATAATTGATGAGAGGAATAGAACATGGGAGTGCTAAGACATACAACACGGATTTCCTCAAACTTTTGCCGTGGGGAGCTTCTACCATTTTTGAGTAGACAAAGGCTACACTTGCGGTTCTTGAATGATTGATCCACTCATTTGATAAAGATGTTTTGATCGCTCCTCGGTTTTTCACCAGAGCAATCGCAAGCATGGGAGCTAACAAATTCAATTAGATATCTATGAATTTAATTTGGTAGATGTAATAGGCCAAAAGTTGTTTCACTCCGTTTCCTTTGCAGGTCTGGCAAAATAGTCTCTAGTAACAATAGAGGAGGATCATCCAAAAAGGGGGAAAATGGGCGACATTTTTTTTTCTTTTGTCCGTTTCCTTGTTTGTCCTCGAGCTCTCTGTTTTTTTCGGGCGCAGGCATTGAAGGGGGGGACAGCAGCTGGAGAGGACGCGCTTGAAGACAGAAGCTGTTTTTATGATCTCGCATGTATTTTTCCCGGGGCGTATTCGATATTGCTTACCAATCCCACCTCACGGTAGAAGGCACACAGCGCTACTCTTGTGGGAATCTTCTATCTTTACTGTGGATTCAAACGGCAGATACCTACGGGAGGACTATGTGGAGAATACTACTTTTGCTTCATAAGTAACTCTAATGGTGCAAGAACGGCATGGTAGCTCAGTTTCTCTTCATTATAAATCCAGTTGCTTATTACCTATTGGGAGTGATCGAACTACTGCGGCAAGGAAAAAGATGGGAGGACCACAGCCTTATTGCATTTTCGTGGAATGGGCGTAGCAGAGGAGGATTCAATGTGACGCCCAATTACGACGTACTCAGCTGCACGTTGTGCTCCCAGTACAATTAAAGTTTGTTTCTTCTTCTTTGCAACTTTCTTCTATAAGCGTATCTGCTTGTCTTTAGAGTTGTTTTCTGAATAAGTATGTGACCAACAGTGGTTGTTTAGCATCGAAAGAAGTCTGATGCTTGGTTTCAATGTTCTGAGAATGATTTTTTATCTTAATATCAAGGATGATTCATAATGTAAAACTGGCGCGTTTGTTGCTTTCCTCTTTGTTATGTTAGGATTCAAGAACGATCTGGGAAGGTTTGCAGGCTATGCAATTAGGAATTGGTTGTCAGATGAAATGTGTACATTACCTTGAGATGTATCACAACGACTGCAATACTTTCGATTGTATTAGTTTGGATCACCCTTTATTCAGTAGTGGCCAGAGTTGTGGCATTTTACAGTATGGATGAGATTTCGCTTCACACATTCTACTAGCTGCTTATGTGTGAGTTGAAGCATTAAAAATGCATCATAAGTATCTGTGAGAGATTTAGCATGTGAGCAACAGTACTCATCCTAGACTTACATGTGGATTGTCAAATGTGAAAAATGGGAGATGTATGGGTACACTGGTCACACAAATTAATTCGGGTACTATTTGGGAAGTTTTTGAACCAGATCTATAAAGAACATTGATGTTCGTTTTATGCAATATATTAGCAGTTTGCTTCATTCTTGGCTATGCCATTTAGGTATATTCCACAGCTCACTATCAAGAATAATGTGTAATGCAATCGAAGCTGGATGGAAAATTAGCGACTCAGAAACTGGAACCTTATCCAATATAAACAGTTATCCTAGGAATTCTTATTAGGATTTAAGCATGATTACTATTACATGTCGAACAACAAGTTTCCTGCTTATAAACCTAATCATTGCTCATTAGAAGAAAAAGAAAAACGTGAAATCTCTAGGTGATATTGCATGTGTTGTGTGCGAATGCTTTGTTTAATTCGCGAATTTCATTCGTAATTGGACACAACCATCTTAGCTACGTGTTGCTTCGGATAGATTCACGTTTGCCATATATCCTCAGTTTTCAATGTTCGCTAAAGCTTACGAAAAGTTGAGCATGTTTGCATGTGCTAACCTTTGTGCACGAATAACGTATTGGAGAAGCATTCAAAGTTAAAAGCGGTTGAAATCAAGATTGTATGTGTTATATTTTGTACTGCGTATTACTTCAAGTACTTGTATAATGCATAATATATAAACACACCCACTTCAATGAATGTAATGGAAAGTTTATCAGCTTCCCCGAAACTTACCAAAACCCATTTGTAGAAAAATTGGGAAGCCGCTTGAATGTTATTCATGCGAGTCTTGAGTGTACCTCACATGTACCCCAAGCTACGTACAAGATGCTCAAAGCTTCTTGAAGCTTTCTTATGTGATAACCAATTATCTCATAAAACCTCTTGCTCCAACTAGTCGAATGACCCAATGCACTTTTGACGCATCTAAATAAATGTATTCCCTTTTGCTTCAAATATGATCATGAGATGTTCTAAAGCTTTCACTTTTATTGCTTCCTCACCTCCTTCCTTTATATGAACTCCGCTACAACGTAGTAGGTCTGAGACTTAGTGAGGTTGAACACACATAAGGGAAGGTGGATTTGTTGGCGATGGGGGAGAGAGAAATGCGAGAAATGTATTTCCTTTGGCTTATGTTGATTTGACCTACCCAAGATTTGAAATTCTCCGTGCTAAGTGCCTTGGTCAGTAAGAGAGTGTGGAAGTTTGTTATGATATTAATAAGGTGTATTGTATATTCTTATGCTCAAAATAATACGAAAGTGAAGCTGTCGTTCCGTTCAACAATGTTGGAAAATGCGCTTGGCAAGAATAATGTAATACCATGCGTCATTTGTTGAGTCCAGGAACCATACATATGCTGAGAATGAATTGCACATTAGGGGTTTGAAATTGTGAATTTGAGAAGTTGTGAGTTGGAGACTGGCAGTGTAAGAGGGAGCAAGAGAGACAAGAACGAGAGAGGTGGTTGTATGAGAAAGGACGAAGAGAACAATTGGGTGTATGTGTATGCATGTGAGAATGTGTGTGTGTGAAGGAGAGCTCATGAAGGAGCGAGAGCACGTGAGTGAGAGTGCCTAACCAAGTGTGTCTGATTGGTTGCCGATCTGAGTGTGTACTTGAAGTTGTGCATATATGAAGATGTGTTGGTGCAAGAGCATATGAATGTATGATTGTGCATCTGAGTCGTATGCGAGAAGGAGTGCTCAATATGAATAGAAAAAATGTGTGCATAGAGGGTAAGTGAACAAGGGACAAGTAAGTGCGAAGGAGAGAGCCTGATTGTGCATGCGATTGAGGGAGTGTGCTCACGAACATATAAGTGAGAGGGCGAGGGTCAACTCTGTGAGCAGGTATCAGTGTGCATATGTATTCGGATCTTCTTTCCTTTCTATTCTATCACTATATGTGAGTATGATTGTGGGCTTATAGGAATGCCAATGGGCCAAATCCGAGTGACTTACGTAAATCAATAGCATCTACACACATTCTTTCCCTTGGACTAAAAGTCATAATCAGTGGGTGATAAAATTAGTGACGGAGTGAATGCAGTTGCGGTGTGTGTGGGTGTCGATGCAAACGGAAAGGGAAATGGGGATGGGAACGTGGATGCAGTGGCAACAGTGGAAAATTGTGCAGTGCCTAATTGTGATGGTGCAATAGAGGAGGTGAGTGTTGGTGCAGTGGGTGGTGAGATGTCCATGTCACTCGATGTGGTGTCGAGTGACGTGACTGTGAATAATGGAGTGATATTGGGTGCATGCGTGGGTGTAAATACAAGGTTTACAAAGGTTGAAGAGTAATTTACAGAGGGGGTCTCTTGTACTCCTTGGCAGAAAGAGGAAAGCGGAAATACGATGGGTCGGGGAGGTGATACAGGGGAGAAAGTCAACGGGGGTAGAAATGGAAATGGTGGTCTTGTGGGTGTATGGAAGGATGGGAAGGATGGATGGAGAAATGGTTTGGATAGAAGGGTAGAAGTCCTAGGGGGTAGACTAGGTTGATTGGGTGTGGACAGGGTGAGAGGAATCAAAGCAACAAAGGCTTTTGCTACAGCATTATCCAAAGAAGTGGAGGGTCTAGGAGAAGGGGGTGTATGGGAGAGACTGGAGGGATGGGAGGTGGAGGAGCAGTTTAGGTGGTGGGTACTTTGGTCACAGCGATGGTATGTATAGTAGTAGTGTGGGGCGGGGAGTCGATGACAATGGTGTCTTTTGCCAATGATCCTTCAGGGATGAGACACGCTTCCGGGGCCTGTTCTGAAGATTGGGCACCCGTCGGTACACGAATGTATTCACCAGGTTTTGATAATAGTCGTACTCATCGAGGGTCAAACTGCGGAAGTGGTTTTCTCTGTAAATATCTTAATGCTTCGTTAGATCCCACTGATTTAACAAGTTCCTTGAAGCCTTTGATGTATACTTCTTTGAAACCGCCTGAGACAAGTTCTTGTTCTACGAGTGCTTGGCTCTCTTCCTTAGTTAACTTTTTACGCACCCAAACTTTTTCCATGGTGCGATATAACTTCTTGATTGCCAAGGTGTATACCGCTGCTTCAAATGTTTTATCTTCGTGTGTGCTGGTGTCACCTTGGGTGTCGGTTTGCTGTCCTTGTTCATCTGTCTGCACATTCTCTTGGGAGTCATGAGTGCCCTGGCTGGCTTCATCATCCCCCTCATCATCATCTGTTTGTGTTCTTTCGTCTTCTGAGCTGGATACTACTTGTCCTTGTTGTTGATCCGAGGGAGTGGTCAGGTAGATCGGACGTTCATATCTTGAGAAAAGAGTTGTCCATCTGAAACTGAAATTCACTTGAAAACACATCCTACATCTCAAAATCGAATGTTGTGTCCATTGGTTCTGCTTCCAAGTTGGGTATCGGAAAAGAAAATGCTTCCGCACCAATAGTGGTGGGAACTTCTGCTGCAGTGGTGGTAGGTTCCTGAACTGATGTTGGTTGTGAGGTAATCGCACTAGTAGTGCCTTCTGTAATGATACGTCATGATAATCGTATGTGAATAGGTTGTACATTTATAGGGGCTTCTGTAGGAGATTGTTCTAGAGAGGGTTGTGGTGACGGTGATTCTGGAACTTGTAGGCATGGAATGGTTCCTCTCATGCGCTTTCCTGCTCGTCCTTTGCTAGCCTTCCTAGCTTTCTTTGCTGTCCCTTTGGATGCCTTCAACTCATCGCTTGTCATTGCACGCTCGATTGGCAAGTCATAGGCCAAACACATATACATGATTCTTGTGAGAGCACAGCATCCATGGATTACTTTTTTTCTTTCCCATCTATGTTGTGCTAATTACAACTGATCAATTATCCAGCTTGCAAAATCAACTGTCTGGGGCCCAATACAAGACAAATATAGTCCAAACCAGATGCGCTTGTGGGGCATGGTGAATCGATCCTAAGCGGGGAATGCGAAATGTTGCATACATATCCTCAATGGTTTAGAGAGCTCAGGTGTAATCGCTGAAATATCTTCCCACTTGATGACATCTCCACCTTTCATTGGCTCTGGAACCGACCTCTCTCTCTCTCTCTGTTGGAGTGTGCGTTCCATGGATCTTGATTACAGCTCGAATCAAATCTTTAGAAAGGTAAAACCTCTTAAAGGGCGGATCATTTACCAAGGATGGCAAAATGAAGGTGCCCGGCAAATCCTTGTTCTCCGAAGTCGCCAAAGTGGTTACCAAGTAATAGCATATGTAGAAATCTAGTTTAGGTAGTGGATCACTAAAGTACTCAATGAAGCCAACTCTTGCCAAAACGTGCTTTAGGTCTTCTGTGTTCTGTAGTGCTTCAAACTCTCTTGAGAAAAACTGGTACTTGCCCCACGTATGGTTATCAAAAGTCAAATTGGCCTCAAAAAGGGAATATGCGTCCACCAATGGTCCTGCTAGACCTTGGAACCAATGGGAGTTATGATGAATTTTTTCAGTATATCCTCTAGGAGGATCGTCAATTGGCATAGGTCCTAGAAATCCCTGAAATTCGGGTGGTTGTGCCGTCGGATGGGGCTCCACGAGTAGTTCACCAATATTGGCCATAGGTACACTAGGGCCAGCTTCAGATGGTCCTTCTGCTTGCATGGTGAATGATGCGAGTGTGTAGAGGATCTGCTACAAAAGATTAGCACATTAGTATGGAAATTAATCATGATCCCATTAAAGTGAGATCGCAATCTCTTTCCATAACCGATGTGTAACCCGTGTAGCCAAGTGTTGTGATGTGGTTTATGGAATGATTTTTGCAAGACTAATGCAGGTCTCTAGACACCTACATGCTTCAGATAATGCATACATTTCTTGATGGGATGTTGTTACGAGTGATGTTGGGTGATAGTGTGTGAATTTGTAAAAAGTTCAGTTGTGGATGAGTTATTACAAGGGTAGTGTTTAGTCGAGGTGGGAGTAATGTTAGATAAGGGGGTCGGAAAAGACGTCTGGATACGTTTCGGTATCCACTTCCTAAGAGTTTCTGAGCGGGTGATATGTTTTTGCTGAGGGACAAAAGGTGATATCCGATGTGGTGGTATTGAAGGGTGAAGATATATTACATGGCTTGAGGGTTGAGCTATAATACACTGTTTGGGTACCCAAATCTGCATGCGTGTGTGTCGATTCTTAAGGTACTTCTTGGTGATCCAAATTTGTCGAATGTTTGTACTCGTAGAAGAAGATCGAGAGGATGTTGGATATTGCTTCTGAGTTTGCCTTAACTTCTTCTTATCGTCGTCAGCGTTGTTGAAATCTATCGGTGCTTTCTGTCCTTTTGGCACTCATATTTGTCTCGTCCCTCTTGCTTTGTGATATTGATACTGCTTTCCTCCTTGTGTAGTCTAATATTGTCGTCGGTCTGGGTTCCTTAGTGGTGGTTGACTCCTTCGTGGTTGAGGTTGAGAGGTCGGATGGACACTCTGCTTTGGAAAAGAAGGGAGGTCCAACACTTGCGAAACCTGCCCATGAGGAAATGCATCATTTTGTATCAAAAATATAGGCTAGTCTGTAGTAAGTGTGGAAGGATGGGCACTGCAAGGTGTTTTGCCCATGTGGCTGCTGATGCAGTCCACCTGACCGCTGATGTAACCCACCTGACCTGCAATGGTCCCCATTTGTCCACTGCTGGAAGACCAAGGGAAAATCTCCTGACGTCCATTTGTGTGGCCCCTATCCATCACCAAGCTCTCATGGGTTGACTTTGGAAGGTGCATGCTTAGCCGAGGGATTTGGCCAAATATCTTCCGGTCCTTCGTCGTGAGCGTTTCATAGGGTCGGGGGTCATGTACCTCAGGCGGAGTGTTGTTAGGGAAGTCAAGCGGTATCACTAGCTACTGATCAAAGGTTCCAATCTGCAAGGAGCCTTGTCTAAGATTTAGGTCCACTTAGTGATCGTATAGCCAATCTTGGCCAAGGATTAGGGGTTCTATCAGGTCATCATCATGGCACACTAGTAGCTTCGCTGTCATGGTCACATCGTTTACGAGGATAGGAAGGTCCACCTCACCCATGCAAGGGGTTTCCATGCCTCCTAGCCCTATGATGTATGCCTCAACTGGCGGCATTTCTATTCCTGAGTCCTCATAGTGGGACCATCTAATCGCACTAGTCACAACACCTGAGTCAATTAAAGCCCTGAGCTCTTGGCAAGGGTTGCCGTGCTCTAGCCTGACTGTTATGAATGGTCTCCTGTCCACTATGCTAGGATGAATACTTGTCTTTGCTTGACACATGGCCATGGGATATCTGGGTGTTGTTTCCAGATGGTTATAATGTTCTCTCCCTAGTCCTTGTCTTCTTAACTTCATGTGCTTAATGCGTTCTATAGCTTCTGCCTGAGCTTCAGCACGTATCCTATTTTCTTCCTCCGTACGCTTCTTTGCCAATGTGAGTCGTCTAAGCATATCCTCAGTAAGAGGTTCCTAATATAACTTGACTCTACAGCCACTAATGTAATTAGGCATTATGTCTCCTTCTAAGGTGGCTAATTGTACTGCTCCACTTGTTGAGAGTCTGTTAATGATCATAGGTCCATAACCTTGCTTTTCTAACTTCCGTGCTTGTTGTTTCAGTGTATATACTAGGACTAAATATCCTTCTTTTAAGCCTTTATCTTTCATATGTGCATCAAAAAGTACATAACAAAGGATCTTGTTAGTGCTTTCTGCTTGACCATTGGCCTGGGGATGATATGGTGCAAATTTCTTGTGAATCACCATAAAATCTTGTAACAAATATTCAATGACTTGGTTTAAAAAGTGAGTTCCTCGATCGCTCACTAACTCTATAGGCAATCCATATCTTGCAAAGACATTTTCAAATAAGAATTTTGCAGTCGTGTGTACATCATTCTTTTTTGTGGCTTTTGGCTCTACCCATTTGGTAAGATAATCTGTCGCAACAATAAATGTATTCAGCATGTGTACCTTTTGCAGGGGGGTTAATGGGTCCTACAAAGTCTATACCCCACTTAGAAAATGCACGTCCTCCCATCATGGGTTTCAATGGCATTTCATCTTTGCGAGTAAGAAATTGAGTTCTTTGGCACACATCACATCTCTTAACATAGGTATTTGCGTCCATGTGAAGAGTGGGACACCATAATCCTACAAAGAGGATGGCTTTGATTATCCTGTCGGGTCCAAAATGACCTCCTGCAACACCTTGGTGTGCAGTCTCTAGTATGCTCAAAGAATTTCTCTCATGAACACATTGTCTTAAGTATCCATCTCATCCTCGTTTGTACAGATTGTCACCAGTAAGTGAATAGTCTTGAGCTTCCTGCTCTAGACTACGTTGTCGTGCTAAGGTCATTCCTTGAGGGAATGCTTTCGTCCTCAAGTAGGTCACTAAAGGTTCACTCCATTCTGGTGTGAGAGACACATGATATAATGTAGTGTGTTCTACTGGTGGTCTTTCACAACAAACATGGCATTCTTTACACAACTTGTAGATGTCTTGTTCCATAAAAGGCCAATAGACTCCTAGTCTATGCAGAGTCTGCAATGTACATTGTTTCGAATGATGTTTCTTTAATGCACCCACATGTGCTAATTGCAACCAATTCGCATGTTCTGACTCATCTACACAACAAGCTGGAATCTTTTGATTATCCTGTTTATATATACTTCCTGCTATTATTTGATATCTTTGAGATTTGGTAATCCCTCCTTCCTTGATCCTTATCCTAGGATTCTTGGGTCCGTATGTGAGAATAGGGACTATCGACTTAGCCCATTTTGGTGCTATCTCAAGGTTAAACAAATATGCATCGGGTAATTCATCTGCTATCCCTTGAGGAGCTTCTCCTGAGGTTAGTCTCGAGAGGTGATCAGCTCTGAGATGTGTCTTTCCTTTCCTGACTACTACTTCAAAATCATACTCCATGAGTAATAGAAACCAACGTATTAATCATCCCGTGTTACAAGGCTTATTAACTAAGTACAATAATGCTTGATGATCTGTAAAGAACTTGAACTTGTTCGCCAACAAATAATGCCTGAATTTCTTTACTGCGTAGATCATTCCTAATCCTTCTCGTTCCGTAGTGGTGTAATTTCTTTCTACTATGTTCAATTGTCTGCTGGCGTAACCTATGGGAAGATCTATATTACCTTCATTCGTGGGTTGTGATAACACACATCCTATGGCATCGTTGGATGCATCCACATGTACATGGAATGGCTTGCTCCAATTCGGGGTTGTCAATATAGGTGTTGAGCACAAACGTCATTTAAGTTCATTGAATGAACTCTCACATTCATCTGTCCATTCAAACTTAGTCAAAAGAGAGTACAAAGGCTTGGCTATGATTGCATACATGTGTATGAATCGTCTGTAATAACCGCAATGGCCCATAAATTGATGTACCTCCTTCACGTTATTTGGCCTAGCTAGATCTGCAATTACCTTCACTTTTTCTTCATCCGTCGAAATTCCGTTCTTTGACACAATGTGTCCTAGAATTTTGCCTTGTCTAACCATGAAAACGCATTTTTCTGGGTTCAAACAAACTTGATATTCTTGACATTTGTCAAATACTTGCCTAAGTTCTGGGATATCTGTCTGCCTGATATTCGAATGTGCACATAGGTCATCGACATAAACTTCCAAATTCTTGCGTAAGAATTCCTTAAAAACATGACACATGAGTTGCTGGAAGGTAGCAGGTGCATTTGTGAGCCCAAAAGGCATCACACGAAATGCAAATATGCCCGATTATGTGGAAAAAGCCGTCTTATGACAGAAGCGATGGTTGCTTCATTATAGCCTGAGAATCCATCAAGAAAGCTGTGAACTTCCTTACCCGCAACTCTTTCCAATAAGTGTTCTGTAATAGGAAGAGGATAACTGTCTCTAATCGTGGTGGCATTAACTTTTTTAAGGTCAATACACACATGCAATTTTCCGTTCTTCTTGCGCACAACCACAATGGGGGATACCCATTCAGTATGCTCAATTTCCTAAATGAATCTTGCTTCTATCAAAGGATCTATTTCTTCTTTAATCTTCGCAGCATAGTTATCATTGGACATGTATGGTTTCTGTTTCGTAGGCCTTGCATCTGGAGTCATAGGGATTCAATGAGAACATATATCTGGGCCTACTCCTTTTAGGTCTTTATAACTCCAAGCGAACACATCTCTATATTCACACAATAGGGCAACTAATTCTTCTTCTTCTTCAGTCGTCAAATCATGCCCTATGTAGGTACATTTTTCTTCTTCTCCTTCTATGGATACATCAAATCATGCCCTATGTAGGTACATTTTTCTTCTTCTCCTTCTATGGATACTATATTTTTTTGGTTTTCTCGTGATTATCATATACTTCTCCAATGTCAGCTTTTCTGTTAGGCATTCGTACCATGATTCTTCTATCTCATACTTCTTGAAGTTCTCAGGAACCTCAAACAAAGATTCTTCTTCTTCTGACATGGTTTCTTTCTTCTTCCTTTTCTTACCTTCACTCTTAGTAGTCACTTGTGTGGTTAACCTCACCTCCTTCATAATTTCTTCATGTCTTTGAGGATGAGCTTCCACTTCGTAGAAATATTCTTCATCTGATGCAAAGGGTGGGTCCATAATAATTGACTCTAAATCGAAATCACTTGCATCCGCAAATGCATCAGTGCTAGGTTCACATTCTTCAATAATCGAATCACACATGATTGGCTCTATCATGAAAACAGAAATGTCATAGCCATCCTCGTCGTAGTGGGGCGTCCATTGTTCTTCATTGATGGCTACGTCCATGGTTGCTAGGATTTCTGCCCAACCATGGGGTTCGAATTCTTCATCTGAAAATACTACAGTTGTGTAAGATGGGTCTTGAAGGGTCGTGGATGTTGTTCTGAACCTAAGGTCCTGGCTTCTAGCCGTTCTTCCTCTTGTTTTTCCACTTAACACGTCCATAGATGAGTATCCTCGTGCAACCATGAGGGATCTGACTCCAATGAGTGTACTGATTCTGTTTCTTCGTGTGTCTTATGGATGTTATTCCATTGTATTGGGGGTACATCTCGATGTGAATAGTCTTTAAGATTGACTTTAGTAGTCACTCCTAAATGTTGCAAGTACAAAGAATTATTTCCCCAATCTTGTACAATTTGTAACTGACACATGAATGGTCATCCTAAAATCATCTCATAACCATGATTTTTTTGCAAAATCACAAATGGAAAAAGTATGCTCAAATTCCACACCACAAGTGGTGAGAGATATGCCCTCTAGTAAGCCTTATGGTTTTTCTATATGTCCGTCAGCCATTTGTAGCTTCATCCTGGTAGGTCTCAATGCTGGCTTACCCAATGTTTCCATAAAGCCGTGGTAGCGATGGCTACTCTGGCTCCTGAATCTAATATGGCTTTGGTGGTGTAGCCCTGATGGGTTATTGGAAGGTAAGTGTTACATTCCTCTCCTTCGCTTACATCTCCGATCCTTTCTATGGGTATCTCTGGTACCTTCTTGTGTGATCCTATTTGTGAGGGAGTAGTAGCAAGCTCAGGGAATTGATTTGCCACATGTTTCCACAGTTCTGGTTTAACCTTCAGCAATTCCTCTAGAGTGAGATTACATTGAACCTTAGTGTTCTTGATCACTTCTGTGTTTCTAGGGATCATTGATTCTTCATTCCTCACTATTATCGTGGGTGCTCTCATACTAATAGACTTAGCTTCCCAAGATCCTGTGAGCTGAGGTAATTCTTGCAAAGAATTGGATTCAAAACCTGTGTGTTCACTTTGTTGCTCTTCCTCTACATCATCGTAAATAGAGGGGATGTCTTGGGGAAATTGCTCTTGCAAGTCATCTATTTCTTGAATAGGAGGATGGGTTCCTTGTTCTTTTCTCCTCTTCTCTTCTTAGATTTCTCTCAGAAATTCATGTGAATACCTATGTATGGAAGACAGGTTGTCTTCACTCTTTGGGTACTTGAGACAAGGATGGTGTGTTTCTTTCCTGTCTCTCCGAGGCAATAGGGTTCCTTTGCTGATTCTTTTTCTCCTTACTATCAATCACGTATTCTAATCTCTCCATCAGTCCTTGAAAGTGTAATTCCGGTTTTGGCATGTTATTCAAATTAAGATATCTAGAGGCTTCAAACATAGCTTGTGCTGATTCTACCATCTTCATGCAAAGTTTAGTCCTCTCAATTTCTAAGTCTGCTCGAGGGTAGTTCTTACTCATTTCAGCTATTTGAGGTCCTTCTTTTATTCTGGCTTGATACACACGGAACATCATGTCTAGGTTTTCCGGTATGGGTTTTGCTAAAACCGATCCTGATCTCTGGGCTAGGTTCCCTTGATTCAATTCTTGCGAAGTCAATTCTAGGATCTTGGCTCTAGATTCCTTGAGACTTCCTTTCAAATCTGTTATCCTCTTACTCCACTTTCTCTTAATCCTTTCTCTGGAATCTTTCCAAGATTTTGTCTTTTTACTGCTAGATTCTCCAACTTCACTGCTTCTAGTTATTTTCTCCTGATTATGTTGTTGATTTTGTAAGAGCATCTGGGCTCTGGTTATAGCTTGGATAGGCACGTATGTAGGGTTGGATCCATTTGCATTGTGCACAATTCCTATCACGTTGATGGGTGTCACATTTTGAAGCATTAGCAGGGTTCTTATGACAATCTTTTATGACATGCTCTTTACCACAATCGGCACAAAAGCCTTGTATGTTATTATATTGTGATTGTCCCGCTATAGGAGGATGTGGACAATCCTTTATGAAATGATCTCCTTGGCATCTAAATTATGGTCCTCTAGGGCCCTGTGGTCTTTGTTGTCTCAATTGGGGCTGTGGATTTGGGTTTGTGTACATCACGTTAGCATAGTCGAGCTCCCAACTGGGTTCCAATGGTGGACTATCGTATTGATATGTTTCCATGTGTTCTGGTGACTCTGTGTAATAAGCAGGTGGATTATCTACATGAGTAGAGTCAAAACTGTTTGAGTTTGGGTCACTTTCTGTGATCAGGGGTGATGAAGGCACTAAAGCCCTATTGAGGTTTTCCTCTGCAGCAACGTATTTAATTGAGATGACATTAGTTGGTGGGGGTGGCTGCTGAGCCAAAACAGGTTGAGGTCTCTCTTGCGCCTGATAAGGATAGTTCTGAGGAGGCCTATAATAATGAGGCTGAGCATTATACTGACCTTGATACCTACCTGGCTGCGGGTATGCTTGCGGGTAGTTTTGTCTCACTATCTGTTTGTTGTATGGGCAGTCTTGAGCCGTATGATTTGTGTATCTTCTCTCAATCGTACAGTATTGGCCACTAGGATTGGCTTGCGGTTGTGTTGCATTGGGACACACATTTGCCATATGATCACCACCACAGGTGTAACAACGCTTGTTTGTTGTTAACCTAGGCATTTGTTTACTAGAAACTCCTAGTTTTTGGGCCACTTTTTTTGCTAGGTCCTCTATCGAGCTAGAAAGTTTTGAAGATGCTAGAGAGGAACAATCTGAGTCTTTATAGACCTTTGAGAGTTCCAACTCATCTCCTAAGTTATCTTTAATGTCTATGCAAATTCTTACACATGGCTCTAGCGTTATGGGTTCCTTCAAGTATACATAAGAGTGTAGTTTAGAGCTCAAGAGACCATCTAAAAACAATGACACTTGCTTGGCCTATGAGGGTAACTCTTGCATTGGACATCTCTCAACATATTGTCTAAACCTACGTCCTGCCAGTCTAACTGTTTCTTGAGGGGTCTCTTTGAAACTATGAATCAATAAAGATGTATCATGTCTGATCCCACTTTTAGAGAATTCCGTGATGAATGACTCTAAAAAGTGATGGATGTCTCTAAATTGCCTTTGTTGCAATGGTTGGAATCAAGTTAAAGCTGTATTCTTTAACGTTAGTCCAAATGCATTATATTGTGTGAACATGTCTTCTACTTGCTCTGCTCGTAGCACTTGCTTAAATTATGCAACATGGTCATAGGGATCTCCTCTCCCATCAAAATAGTTTTTCATGGATTTTACTAACTGAGTGGGTCTTAATATTCTTGCATGTTCACGTGGTCTAGGTAGAGGAAAATCATCTCTACCACCTGGTATTCTAGGTTCTCTTTGTCTATCCACTCTATCTGTGTTTATGGTGGTTCTGTCTCTCCCTATGGGATGATTGAAACTTACTTCAGGTCTCTCTTTGTTTTTCTCTCTTTGAGTACCATGGGCTGAGGATGTTCCTACCCCCTGATGGCTCACGTTTACATTTGCTCATGATGGAGGAAATACTAGTTCACCTCTCCATGTGTAGGTATTTCTCGCATGATCTGGTACCACGAATACTCGTTCTGAAGTTTCATCGAGGTATACAACCTTTCCAGGTGTATCTGGGTCCTTGAATTCATGAATCATGATGGAGCCTACCTCACTAGGTTGTTCCATCCTGTACCTCCAAAATGCTTCGTCAGTTTCTTTATTCACGAATAATTCTATGCTTCTGTTATCCTGAGGGATCCACTCTAGAATTAGTACTCTTGTTGGTACAGATTTCCCTCTAGGTGTCCTAGGTTCTTCTAATGGTTCTTTTCCTTGGGCTCTCGCTTCTGTCTCTAACTGAATTACGCCGAACTCATTGGTATTATTTGGCTGAGTACTTAAGATGTACATCGTTCCTTCTTTGTCTATGTATGCGTCTCTCTCAAATTTCACCACTAGATGTTCCAATCCAATGGGTTGATCAGGATTGTGCATTTGCACCACTTGTCTTTGCAAACCATCCTCATAGATGCGAGCACCTAAGCGGTTGGTTCGGAGAATCTCTAATTTAGTCATATAGGGTCCTTCGGGTCTTTCTAAGTATGCTACATTTGACCCTCCTTTTGTTCTTTCCGTGCTAAAATCCATTTCTGATTTACTTGTATCTGAGCTCAACTCGTAGGGGTAATTATTATTCAACTGGTGTGCCCACGATCGTGCAGTAGTTCCTACACTTGCTTCTGATTACCTAAGGCTTCGTCGATCTGACTTACCTATGTGTTTGCCTGATCTAAGGTTCATGAATTTACTTCCTCTTACCGTTAATGTTCCTTGTTTTTAATTGCTTGGTCCTTTTAATTTCTTTAGGTTCTTGTCTTTTATCCAATGTATACGTGAGGAATCGACTTACTGTGGTACTTTTGAGTTCTTGTTCCGTCAGACTTAAGTTCTTTCCTTTAGGTTTTCGTATCACACACCTTTACTTTAGTCTTAGACTTGAAAAATTATATCTCTTGAACTTGATGCGTTCCTATCGTCGTTAATTCACAATGCTAATGTTTAGCCTAAGCTAATAATTGACTGAGGGGGTTGAGTATTCTTCCAACCTCAAGTCAGCTGCTTTGGTCGCTCTGATGCCCAAGAAGTCGCACTTCCCAAGCTTTGCGTTCTTCACTGCCTTGCTTTGATTGCCTGTGATCGCCCTTGCTAGACCTGTAAAAATTCAATATTAGACCAATTCTCAAATGGATTATCAAGCACTTTAGTGTATACACCTTTTAAGTCCCTTAACCTTTGTCCAAAATTTTTAATGCCCCCTGACTTTTTCTAGTCCCAACAATAGTTAACCTCAAATTATCCTCTCTCAAAAGCAACGTCTTCTAATGAGCTTTCTAATGAGCTATAAAGTTCAAAAAATGGACTTTGGATGAGAAAGATATGACCCTTCAGGCCCTTGGGGGTAAAAATTGACAATTAGGTTTTTTTTTCACTTATGAGCTAAGGGGTCTCCTATGAGTGCAATCACCTAAAAATTTTCAAAAAATAGCCCCAAAATTGCCCAAAAAATCAAACCCTAAAAATTGCGTTTGGGGTGGACAATCGCGATGGTCTGGGACAAGCCCGATGGTCTGGGACCGTTGCGATGGCTCAGGTGAACTGTCGTGATGGCATGGCACAATCGTGATGGTCCGATGGAGTGAACTGTCACGATGGCGTGAAGTGAACAATCGCGATGGTGTAAATGAACCGTCGCGATGGTCTAATCGGCGAGCAATCGTGATGGTGTCGGTCAACGGTCAACGCGACAATCGCGATGGCGTGGGCCCGTAGCGATGGTCACGAGGCACGATGGCTTGAGCCAATCGCGATGGTTCGAAGTTCAAGGCATCGCGATGGTCTGATGGTATCGTCGCGATGGTATAGCTTGCCACGTGGCAGCATCGGCGCGATGGCATGAGCCAATCGCGATGGCGTGGGATCATCGCGATTGTCAAGGACCATCGCAATGGATCAAGCGAATCGTCGCGATGGCGTGAGACCGTCTCGATGATCCGGTCGAGCCGTCGCGATGGTGTGAGCCAATCGCAATAGTGTGACACAATCGCGATGGTCTGAGCCAATCGCGATGGTCCACCAAAATGCAAATTTTTGAAATGCAAGTGTGGATTCCTATATGCGCAAGGATGCTCTACAGCGTGGTGAACTCGCTTACCTCGAATTCTGAACTTGGCAGACCATTGTGATGGTCTGACATAGTTGGCATTTTCTGACAGAAAGTGATTTTCATACCTTTTTGCATCTTTTCTGATGCTCTGGAGCACTGTACCTGCAAGAAAACTCAAAAGCACAAAAGCACATACAAGCACAAAAGCTCTCTCTCTCTCTCTCGCATGCACAAATGAGGGGAAATGAGGAGAATGGGTGGATATGGTGAATTTTCTGATTTTTTTTGGAGTGGAAGATGATGATGCGGTGGTGAAGAAGGAGTGTAGAGGAGATGAAAAACACAAAAAACTAATAAAAAAACAACAAAAACTGAAATTTTTTACCTTCCAATGTCACTTCTTGCTATACTCTTACCATCACACATTCGCCCTAGACTCGATCCACGGCAACGGCGCCAAATTTGGTGTTGCTATAGCACAATGGTGAGAACCATGTAAAGAAGCTCCACCTCCTTAATGTCAATCCGCGGAAGAGATAGGAGTGATATGAAGATCGTGAACGTGAGATGAAGTGAGAGTGATGGTGAGAAGCATCGAGATGCACACACACACAAAGACGAGACAAGCAAGACACAATGGAAGGTAGGAAATCAACTCTATTACTCAAGAACACTTTTACAAACTCCAAATAGCCCTAAGCTCTTCTTTACTCAAACAAGCTAACCTCAAAAATGAGCTCTCTAGCTCTATTTATAGTTTTTAGACTAGTTTTGATCGGTTTCACATCTAGTGACCACATAGTTAAAAAATAGGTTCTAGGTACTATTTGAAAGGATAAACGATATCTAAAAATAGCCAAAATTGGTAGGCTCACTCTACCTAAGCTCCTCAAGCTCGAGGACTCCTCGGCTTGCACAAAATGGAGCTACACTTTACAAAAAGGGGTTTTTCTATGTTACATATGGTACAAAAGTGATAAAAATCACTGTTGGAGGTTTTTGAAAAGTATTTGAAAACATTTGTTTGAAAAAATGATCTGACTGGCTCCCAGCTACTTCGTTGTGCTCTGTCTTCACATGCTTCCATGTCTTCTATGCCTCTAGCTACTGCCAACAGGGATGATGGTTTCATCTTTTCTGACCTCATACATGTGAAATAGCTCTTCATTTGCTCAAATCTGTCTTGTCTTTGAGTGTTACAGGCCTAAAGGAGGAATGACTAGGCTCTTGGTCTTCGAGGCTAACTGTTATGTTGCCATCCACTATCATGATCCAGGATGTTTAAAACTGAGAGGATCAACTTTTGTTGAGGTTAACAGATGGCATGAAGAGGCAAGTAAAACTACTAAGCTCCTTGACCTCAGATACCTAGTCAAGCAATATATATTTTGCTCATACCACTTGTTGGGAGATCTCCATAACTATGACAATTGTCCATTGATTTGTTCTCTTGTGATGGCTTTGTGGTTTTAATAAGAATGGCTTCAACACTTGTCATAAAGAAAATCATATTGTTTTCCCATTAAGAAGTTGCACGTATGGTCTAAACAATTGAGTTTGATTTTGAAACAACATCACTTGCCATAAACATTTTTTAACATAGTGATGCGAAGGTTTTTTTACTCACATTATGCTATTCATAGACTTACAGAGAACTTGACATGCATTGATGCATCTTTATTTGGCAAAGGAACATCTCTAAGTTGTGGCACTTTGCTATAACATACTTGTTTTATGTGTGTCTCAGGATGGAAGCCTCCCGTACCCAAGGCATTTGGGGGATTGCAGTAATTTTGACGACACTGCTTGCTATCACTCTAAGGGCATGTCAAAGAATTCAGATAATGGAATTATAATTGATTGTTTCATGCCAGAAATTGTTATTAGTGTTCACTTGTGCTACATGATCTTTTGGTTTTGTTATACTTCCAAAATATACAGGCAGTACTGTTCTTCAAAAGAGAATTCTCTGAAATATTGACAATTGGAGAAGATACTCTTGGGGTGTTAAAAATGCCTAAAGTACTTGAGGGGTTGTCCTTGGTTGATGGTTAACCTGGCTGCACATATCATTCCGATATGTATGTGTTCACAACATTTTGGCTCTCAGTCCAAAGAATCTAACTGTCATTTGCATTGCAAGTGTCTGTTTTATATTACAAGCCTTGACAAATTTTTGAAGCATCTGGTTCATCTTATCTTTTGATGAAAAGGCATTGTTGCATGATCACTTTCAGTTTGTCTGAAGATCTTCACAACCAGGGCAGCATGGGAGTTGTCTCTGAGTGATTAACCCACTAATTAGGATTCTACCTAAACTTGGCCACAGTCTAAATTTGTTATGTATGATTGGGAAATGATCAAATGATTTACTTTATGCTATGACATTATGAATGAATGCACCATCATCAGAAGCACTACAAGAGCAATGTTTATCTCACATTTTTTTTTGTTATTGTGTTAGCTCAAGAAATGGTTGGTTTTTATGCACTAATGTGCTTCTATTTGGCAGGAAAATATGTTTGATTTCAGGTACTTGAAAAGTGATCAAATGTTTGAAGGGAGGTATTTGCAACTACATGACGACATCATGATGAGAATGGATTGGAAACTTGATACTGCTGTTGGAAATGCATTGATAGACATGACATGCAGCAGATTCTGTTTTGGATTCAGCTAAGAGCAAGCAGTTGCATACACATGTGCTTGTTGTAGATGGTAGAGTGGATGTTGTTGTGGGGAGCTCACTTATAAGCATGTATCATACATGTGGGGACTTGAAGAGTGCAGAAACTTGATTGATGTAATGAATGAGCGCAACTCCGTGGCATTGACTAATATGTTAACAGTATGTGCTAATTTAGGGGCTTTAACTGAAGGAGAGTGGTTACACACATACACTGTTCAGAGAAATTGCAACCGGATGTTGTCATAGATATTGCTTTAGTCAACATGTAGGACAAATGTGGCCCGCTAGATATTGCATGGGCCATATTTCTTGACAGGTTGATCGAAAGGAAAAGTCATGGAATGCCCTTGTTCCTGGTTGTGGATAAGGGTAGGATGTTGTTGCACTTGCATCCCACGAATGACATGTAATTGGATTGGTTACCTCGTCAACAGCCCTTGGAGAAGCCCAAAAAGTGGTGGCATAGGAGAGAGTCTGGTGCCTCTGAACTTCATTGTGCAGATCTCTTTGAATATAAGCTGAGAAATTATTTTCACCTAATTGGTGATTATACGTGATGTACCTGATATCCTTTGGTGTGCGAGAGCCATCATTGTGACTCTCAAAAGTATCAGAAAGGAGGGGGAAATGTTCCTTCAATAACATATGCTTGGGGGGAACTCACGATGAGGGTGTGCCTTCATTTCAGGGAGTTTTTTAGAGCCTAGCTCTCCTCATGTCAGATTGCAAGATACGGAGAAGGAAAAAATCGTGTAGCAGGGGGGGGGGGGGCATGTCCGTCCTTATCTGCAAGGGCAACCCCACAAAAGGGGGGTTTGTTTTTTCTTCTCCGTTTTTTTTCGATTCTTCTGGGACTACTCAAAAAAACGGTTCAATTTTTGTCACTGTTCTGACTGAAGAAACAGAAAAGGGGAAAGGTTTTTTTTTGTCAGGGCTCGGCTCATCTTTTCTGCATATACAAGGAGTTCTGGAGGAGGACAGAGAGAGGGAAAGGTTGTCGGGCATGGAGTAGCGCCAAAGGGAAGGAAGGAAAATTTTTTTTTGCGGCTCTGCCAGTTTTAGGAGATTTCTCTTCGACCACTGTTTTCGGGGGTTTCCATACGAAGAGGGGAGATCTTCGGAGAGTTTTTGGCCGCTGTCAAGTGTCGAAGGCAGTAGTAGGGAGGGAGCTGTACAGGACCAACGACTGTTGACAGGGAGGTTAAGAGTTCGCGAAGAAGAGACCTAGAGTATCAAAGTCAAAGAGAGATCTGGCATGGTTGTGGGCTGCTGGAGCTGAGGATGGGCAAAGGAAGATCCCCCGTGGAATGAGGGAGGCATCTTTGAAGCTTCACTCGAAGTAAAGCAAACCGCGGCAAGGGGGACTACAAGACACATGAGGAGAGAGAGAGGACATGCCTCAAGGAGCTATCGACACATAGAAGGTGCAGAGAGCGAGCATGTTAAATCTGGCCAGAAGAAGAGAACTCCTGGTGGGTAGACTCCTTTTCTGCATACACACTTTTCCTTTGTGACTCTTTGAGATTTATTATTATGAGTGAAATACTCGAGTGTGTCGCTGCTCTGTTACACATGATATATGAGAATGCAACGCTGGATTAAATCTGCCTTGACAAGGGTGCCAAAAGATATGTTCTAAAATTGTACATTTTAATGTGATGTTCTGCGCATAAAGTGAGGAATGAGGTGGAGTGACTTTTGCAGAAGAAATAGCTAGCACGGTTTTATGGTTGCATTCTAATGTAGTTGCACTGAAGAGGAAAGAGGGGAGGGATAATATCCACCCAGAATCCTTTAGGCTCGAAGAACTGCTTGCTTGAAAATGCAAGGTTGCTGTTCAGCCTAACTTTTCCTATCATTCGAATCATAGTTAAAGATAATGCAATCCCTGCATCAGTGCCTGAACATTCGAAGTAATCCTCAGGAGCATTTCTAAAGGATTTGAGGCGGAAGAGCCTGAAGATCAATCAGTATCCATTGAATGCATATGTGCTGCATCTATGTTAAGAGCAAGAGAGAAGGAAGATGTTTGCTACTGCATCTATGTGTTTTTAATGAGAATCTTAGAGCGACCAAAAGTGATAACTTGATTACCATAAACGATGTACTTGCATATTTGATAGCAAAAACAATCCGGGTACCTGCTTACTCTCTAATCGTTCTTACTAGCATTCTGATGGCTATTTTCTTTCACAACCACTTGCTTGAAGAAGAATCACGAAAACTTCACCAATAGAGGTACGAACAGAATGGGTTATGAGAAGGCTCTTAATTAAAGCAATTAACAGAAATGTAATATGCACAACTAGTTGTGATAATTTTCTTTGTAGTAGGTTGATGTGTATAAAATGTGAAATGATTAAGATTAGGTGAAACTTGTTGAGAGGGTGTGAGTCATTGTTGGACCTTCAAGTGGGCAGTTGAGAAGGCGATTGAAAGAAGAGACTAGATATAAATTCGATGCTTAAATGAAAGGGTGGTTTGAGACGCTCTTCTTGAGCCTTACTCATTGGAAGCAAATTACGTGATGGGCTGCACAATCTTGGTATGGATGAACACATGTTTTTTTGTACTCCATGTGTGGGCTTAAGAAAAGTGAATACGATTACGAAGCTATGAGGATGTAATGTAAAAGTTTATGTCTATCCATATGAATATGGTTATGAATCTTAATTGTAGTTTCACGCTATTCATCATCCATCTATAGCGCAAGTACGTCTTCACCTATGTACTCTCGATCAAACTTGGGTCTAACAGGATTTATGGGAGCAAGCAATTGATATCGAGAAGGAAAGAAAAGAGAGGAGAAAGAGAGGAAGTGTAATTGAAGGGGCATGAGATAGTGGGTGCAAGGGAGAGTTTCTCAATCAACAACACAATTGCGTCTTCCAAGCAATACAAGTTGCACAATTCCAAGAGGTTTTGGCGAAACATAAGTACATAACGACAATTTCCCTTGGGTTTAGAAAATAACATTTTGGTGCATTTGCCGGGAACAGCTTGGCACGTCTCTATAAGAGAGTGCCATAGGTTCGCCTAGCACCACATGTTGGCCGAGCTTGCGGACCCAAGATCTAGTACATGAGCGAGGGGAGCTCATCCTCAGGAGAAACACAAACGCAAAGAGAGGAACGCGTTCAGAGAAGAGCCTTGAAAGAGAAAGCAAGAGGTGGGAACCGCAAAGTGAGTCTACCTCGACTAGCTCGAAGAAATTTGCCAAACATGTGTACTCCCGTAGGAGAGTTGCGAATCAAGTGTGAAAGTTTGAAGGAGGGATCCTATGGCCACGTGCACTAAATTTATGGGATCGAAGTGATATTGACATCACACCTCTGTTTGAAATGGCTCAGCGGATTTCGGTTCATTTGGGGGACTTTACCAAGTTCTCAGGTGCTTGGGACGAGGATCCGGATAGTTTTATCCAGCTGTTTGAGGTTACTTGTGAGGCCAATGAGGTAGTTGACCAGGGTCAAAGATTAAGAATTTTTCCGGCTATTCTCCGAGATGAGGTAGCCAACTGGTATGGGAATTTGACACCACAAGAGCGTGGAACTTACCAGATGCTCAAGGAAGCCTTCTTGGCAAAGTTTCGACGACAAGGCTTCCAAGATAGATTGGCCCAACAAATGGATTACCTACGACAGGGAGTCAATGAGAGCATCGATAACTACATTCAGAGAATGGAAAGCTTGGTAAGAAAAATGGGCGCGAATGCCCCGAACAATGAGACATTGAAAAGAAGATTCATTTCCGGGCTGAGAGATCCTACGGTGCAACAACATATTAGCCTGACAAGACCGGCAACTTTAATAGATGCTAAGGAAAAAGCAAGGCTTTGGGAGGAAGTACAATTATGTCAACAGAGGAAGATGGAGCTCTTATACGAGCCAATGGGAGGCTCAGGAAACATACCGATGAAAGATCCTGGCCAAGGAAGTCCCGCATTGACGACCCCAGCTTTTGTAGCTGCCACTAGTACGCTAGGCGAGGTAAAGCCTGCGCTAACTGAAGAACGAATATTGGAGTTGGTCACGCATGCTATAAAAGCTGCCACAATGACCCAAGAAACTTACACAATAAAACCAGAGGTAACTACAAACACCAACCAAGTGTTTAGATCAAATACATGGTGTGGAAAGTGCCATGGTTACGGCCATTTGGCTTCAGAATGCCCTACAGTCTTGAGAGTATTCTCAGATAGGTCGCCACCTAGAATGCGTTGCACTTTTTGTGGAAGGACAAATCACATGGAGGACCGATGTTAGAACAAGAGAGCCTATGAGGAGCGGACCATGAAATCAGGAGATACAAGAGAAAGATCCTACACGGGATTGCCCGCTCAAAGTGTCCCACCTACATCTCGTTGGGAAAACAGATTGACTTATGGATATGGTGCTCAGGGTCAGGGAGGAGACTACCCAAGAGGGGCCGCACGCGATCAAAGAAGAGACGGTCCAATCCAGTGTTGGAGGTGCCATGGCTTTGGCCATACTCAATCTAGATGTCCAAACGAAAAGAAACCAATTGATTATACCCCACTATGTAGGTACTATAGCAGAGAGGGCCACTTTGATGAAGATTGTCCAAAACGAAGAGCTTCCACTGGCAAGGATAAGGGACTAGTAGGGTCCTCAAATTATGTTGATACTAAGATGCATTCCACAACGAGAGCTCAAGAGCACGTTCCTACGATCGGAGTAGTGTTCAAGACACCGAACCCTCAAGAAGGCTCTAGCTCGTCGATGCACTTCGTGGATGCTTACCAAGCCAAGAAACCATATAAAGAGCCAACTGTGGCAGTAGTCACAAGGACTCAAGAGTATTTAAAGAAACATCCAGAAGGTGAAAGCGATTGAGGATGGGGAAGAGATCGAGATCCTTCCACTAGTGACCAAGGAGTTTGTGCCCGGCATAGCACCATTCCCTGAAAGATTAAGGGCTTCAAAGTGTAGGAAGGAAAGACAAAGTTTGGAGGAAGTGGACATCGTAAAGCTTCTCGCTGACACGGAAGTCACGCTGGACATTGGCACATTGCTGAAATGTTCACCTGCATATAGGAAACAATTCTACTTTGAATATATTAAGAAGCCGAGGATGTTTGATATGCCCACAAGGCTTCCAAAAGTCTCTCATCCCAGTCTCTCCTATGCACAACTACTATTTTTGTTAGAATCTGTTCAAGAACTTTGTTGGTGACCTCCACTTGTCCATTCGCTCTCGGGTAATATGGAGTGCTTTTCCGGTGTTTGATCTTATACAATTCCATTAATTCTTTGATCAGTTCGTTGACAAAGTGCGTTCCTCTATCACTCACTATCTCCAACGGGCATCCGAATCGGGTGATAATTTGTTCATACAAAAATTTAGCTACATCAACAGCTCGGTCAGTCTTCAGAGCTTTAGCCTCTACCCACTTGGTAACATAGTCAGTGCAGACCAAGATATACCTATTGGATCTACGTCTTGAGGGAGGATCAATGGGCCCCACAAAATCAATTCCCCATTTTTCAAAAGGCTTAAGAGCCAGCACTAGCGTAAGAGGAGCAGCATGTGCTAACGTTGGTTTGCCCATTCTTTGGCATTTGTCACATTTCTTACAGTATGTGTGAGAGTCTTTGAACAGCGTTGGCCACCAATACCCAGCCAATAAAATCTTTCTTTCCGTCAGTTCACCAGCAAAACGTCCACCGCAGGGTTCATCATGTAATGCTCTCAATACTAGGGTTGCTTCTTCTTCCTCGAGACACCTCCGATAAACGCTCTCATGGACAAAATATCGATAGAGCTGCCCACCAATGATGCTATGGTGTTTTGCCAGTGCTAATAGTTTTTGCTTCTCTCTCTTGCTTGCTCCCGGCGGGTATTTAGTGGTGCACAAGAAATTCACCAAGTCGGCATACCAAGGTACTTTAGCATCAACCTGAAATAGATGCCCATCAGGAGCATCATCGGGCACACCAGAGATTGGCTCCTCATTAATAATTCGAGATAAATGGTCAGCCAATATGTGCACTTTGCCTGGTCTGGTTACCATTGTGAACTGAAATTCTTGTAGGAGTAGCATCCACCTCATCAATCGCCCTGATAGCTCGGGTTTATTAATGAAATACTTTAGGGCTTCGTGATCCACATAAAACGTGAAATGCTTTCCCATCAGGTAATGCCGATACTTATTTACCGCAAAGATCATCGAGAGGCATTCCTTTTCTGTAGTCGTGTAGCTCCTCTCAGTGCAATTCAAGTTGCGACTTGCGTAATAAATAGGGTGGTCCAACTTCTTTTCATCGGCTTGGCATAGCACTGCTCCAACCGCAGTATGAGAAGCATCTATGTGCACATGAAATTCTTTCGTCCAATCAGGTGCTACTAAAATGGGCGCATTTATCAATTTATTTTTGATCAATTCGAATGCAACTTGACACTCTCCACTCCATTGGTATTGTTGGTCTTTCCTCAAAAGATTCGTCAGTGGTGCTGCTATTGATGCAAAATTTAATATAAATCGTCGGTAATAATTAGCATGCCCCAAGAATCCTCTGAGTTGCCGCAAGTTTTGAGGAGGTGGAAGTTGTTCAATTTTTTCCACTTTATCCTCTTCAACTGCGATCCCTTTCTCGAAAATAACATGTCCCAAAAGCAATCCTCTTCGTACTCCAAATGTACACTTTTCAGGATTTAATGTGATGCCCTTTTCAATGCTTCTTCTTAAAATAGCTTCAATCCTCTCCATCATGTTTTCATCGTTGCCTCTGATCGCAAAATCATCGGGGAATATTTCCATCCAATCTTGCAAATAGTCTTGATATGCAGCTATCATTGCCCTCTAGAATGTGGCCGATGCATTGCATAATCCAAATGGCATCACACGATATGTGTAGGTGCCCCATTCCGTGGTGAAAGTAGTTTTTTTATTGATCCTCTTCATGGATTTGGATCTAGTTGTATCCACTGAAACCATCCAAAAATGAGTACAATTTATGGCCAGCCACTCTGTCCAAGATTTGATCAGTAAACGGCAAGGGGAAGTGATCCTTCTTTGTGCGCTCGTTCAACTTACGATAATCTATGCAAATACGGATTTTCTTATTTTTCTTCGGAACAACTACAATTGGTGATACCCACTCGCTGGATGCGATGGGATATATGAATCCTGCTTCCAATAACTTAGTCAATTCCAGCTTGATCAATTCCGAGTAGACTAGATTTGTCCGCCTAAGTCGTTGACATATTGGTCGGGTGCCTTCTTCCAAATCTATATAATGTTGGCAGATTCGAGGATCAATTCCTCTCAGATCACTGTATGACCATGCAAAGGCCTTGCTGAAATTTTTGAGTGCCAATTTAATGCAATCTTGTACTTCATCTGGTAGCTCTGACCCCACACTCAAGAACTTTTCTGGAAAAACTTCCCATTTTTCCACCTGAGCTTCTCGCGAATATTCCTTATTCCTTGATGACGTTGTAATTGGAAAGTGTTCCCCGATCACGTGTGCATGGTTGGCCAGTAAATCATTGTTTTTTTCTTTTTCAACCGCACCCAATTTCTTTAGTTCAGCTTTTGCAATGGCTTCTCGCACTTTAGTCTTACTCTTCGCTTCCTTTTCCGATTGTTGACTTCTCCTTAGAAGCTCTTCTTCTAACATCCTGACCCTTTCTCTCAATTGTTGCACTTCCATTGTCGGAGCTAACTCCAGTTTCAACTCTTCTTTTAAAGTTCCCTTCTCCAGGGATTGAGTAGCTTTGTTTTCCTTTGCGTCTATACTCAACATGTAGCACTCAAATTCACTTGTATGTGTCAACCATCCCAGCAACTCCTGGTCTGAGTCATCCTTGTAACATAGTGGATCTTTGTACTTGATAAGGCTCCTAAGCCCAAGGAAAAAGACCTATTTACTGCCCAATTTGCTTGTGCGATGTTAGCTTCTTTTTGCTCTCAGTCCACGATTCATCTCGAATGTATCTGTGGAAAGAGAAAGGAATGGGAACCAGTGCCTGAACAAAAACCAAGGACCAACTACAATAGCTGACTCTCGCAATTGCACTCTTTCCTCACTCACACTTGACCCTCTTTCTCTTTTGCACCCTCATTTTTTTTTTGGAAAAAGAAAATTTGTTTATTTCGAGAAAAAAAACCATATCACATAGAGTCTAGCTTGTACATAAATCTTCACAGAAACTGGTGAAAGTTCGATGCCTGAGTGAACTGTTGAGTGTAATGGGGAAATTCCAAATTTAAATTTAAAACAGAAGTAAGCTAGAAAGCAAAAATGCGCAAAATCTAGAGGGAAACAAACTCGTGCACGTATAATAAACTATGCTCATAACATGAACATGTTGAAAGACTGCAGACCATGAAAGTATTTATACACTCACATGCATGATATCAAACTTGCCCTTTCTGCCACTTAAGTTCGAAGAGTTCATCGATAATAAAATTTGAGGTTTCTGCAAGGTCCTTGCGCACATCCATACTTATTCCCTTCTTTCATATATCATTGCAGAAATCAGTCAACTCGAATTTGAAACGATGAACTGATGTGGATGTGAGGCTCCCGAAACCAGCACTAGGAAGTCTAACAAACCTCCTTGAAACTCCATTGATTTACTGTTCCTTCCTAACGAGTGTTTGCCGTGGTCTGATAATCAGAATCTCCCCCTTCAGCTTGGTAAGGATAGCCCTTGTAAATTATAGGTGAAATCTGAATTAATGACACTAATTCCTCATTGCAGCATCTATTGGAAAAATGCATCCTTGTCCATCCTCTTCTAACCAAGAGCAATCACCCTCCTCCCAGAATGCCAGTGTGCGCTTGAGTCTTTTCTACAGAGAACAATCATTGTCTATCTCTGCATTGGTTGGCGTCTCCACATATGTATCCTCCTTTGCTAAAACTTGCCGAAAAAAAAAACCTGTGTGATTTCTCCCCCCAGAGAGCTTTTCTTCTCTCTCCCGAGTTCTTTTTTCCCGTGCCATTCACGTGATGCCGCCCTCCTTCTCCCTACTCGGTCGCTTCCTTCCACAGTGGTCCTGGCCTCCCTATCTCCTATAAACGGTGCTTCACATCTGCCGACCCCCCCTTCTTCAACTATGCGCCAAGCATTGCCAGGATTGAAAGCGAGGTTCCATAAAGCTCCTACTGCAGTCTCATGTACATCCTCTGCCTCTGAATATGCTAAGGTTATTAAAGGAGCCACACCACCCTTACGCCCGATAGCTATGCTATTGGCTTCTGAGACAGATAAACTCCACAAAGCTCCAGCAGCCCTCTCCTGCAAGCCATGGGATCCTATGTTGCAGCTTTGAGCAAGTGAGACCAGTGCCTCAACACCACCAGCAGCTGCTATTGCCTCCCTATTTCGATCATCAAACGACAGATTCCACAAAGCTCCAGCAGCTTCTTGCCTGACACCTCCATTCACAGAAAAGGTTAGTTTCACTAGTAAACATTTTCACAGCGTGTTGGTCCAGCTGCCACTGAGTCCATCCTGCCATCAAACATATAAGCTAGAGCAAGAGCCGCCATAAAAACGAGCCATCTTTTTTCCTGAAGATGAACAAAGATGGACTAAAGCACGAACTCCCCCCTCTTCAACGCTTCTCCCATCTGCCACGACCTCCCTTTTTTTCGGCTTCCTCACCACTCTTGCCTATATTGGACGGTCCGCCTTTTCGTCCCCTCTCCTGACAGCCTTGCCGTCCTATCTGCTCAGCCCGAAAATAGAGAGCTGGAGGACAAACGAGGAAAATGGACAAAGGAGAAACTGTCGCCCTTTTTCGGTATCTCTTGTCAGAGGAAAAAAAACGGATTGAATCATTGTCAAACTCTTTTGTTATCACATTGGCATGTATCTGCCTAGCTTCTATCAATGCCCTTATGTTTGAGCATGCTTTCAAAATGGTGAGAAAAGTGACTTTGTTGGGCCGTATACCCCTGCATCGCATGGATGAATAAATATCAAGTGCAGGCAGACTATGTTCATTCTGCACGTAACCCTGGATCATAGAATTATATGATACCCCATCCTTGCTTGACAAAAGATCAAACACATGTCGAGCCTCATTAAGAGCTCCACATTTGGCATACATGCCAATGAGGGTATTTGCAACCACTAAATCCGAATCCAGACTTTGGCTCACGACTTCTGAATGCATGTATAAACCCTGTCTTAAATTCCCAACCAGCCAATAAGCTTTTAGCACACCTAAAAACATGAACTTGTTAGGGCATATATCTTCTGATAGCATATCTGAATACAAATTAAGAGCCTTCTGGCCATGTCCTTGGTCTGCATAACCTAGAATCATAGCACCCCATGATACAACATCTTTGATTGCTAAATCCTCAAAAACTATATCTGCATCAAGCAAGCTTCCACACTTCAAATACATATCAATAATAGCACTTCCAACTACCTCATCCAAATGCATCCCATCTCGAATAATCTCCATATGCAGAAGCCTTCCCTGTTCTAGTGCCTCTTGTCAACCATCGAGATCACCCCCTTGAACCAAAGCCGCTTCTGATTTCCTTTGCACGTCAGTATCTCTTATGCTCTTAGGAGGCTTTTCCATGCTCAATCCCTTTTCTCCACATCCCTGCAATCAATATCTCCACATGCTTCTCATCAATTATCAAATTCATTCTTCAATACCTGAAATCAAACAAGTTTCCTGCCAATTGAAACCACATTAGGGCATAAAAAATCAACCATTTTTCTGAGCTAACATACTTCCCTCTTCTTAATTGCGAAGTCGTCCTCGACGAGCCACTATTGCTGGAATAAAATCCAAACGACCATGAACATGTCAATTTTCAATTGGTTCACATACCTTTTCATCAAGCCACCACTTCCACTGAACCTGCACTCATCGAAGCTATTAGTGCTAAAAAAATCACTCATGAATACATACAAATCAATCACTTCCAAAATGATCCAAGAACATGCACATATATGCAATTCCCTTTCAGCCATGCATCAATTTGCTCATACATTCCATTATGGAAAATGGTCTCAACCAAGATAACACATGCATACCTTTCCATATTTTACACATGCAACTACCATTACGGAAATCAAAAAAGAAAATACCGAAATAAACAACAACAACTGAAATGAATCCAATCGGAGATGCAAAAATACCCAAAATGCATACCCCATTATTGCACCTACTATTCGCTATGTACAATCATTCCATGACTAGACACTTCCGAAGAATCCCATCGTCGTCCTACAAAAATCATCGAAACTCGAGTACAAGTCAAGACATACATCAGAACCCTGGAGTGTCACACATACTAGAAAAACCCCTAGATAGAGCACACAAGTTGTAAAGCAAGACCGTTGCATTACCTCGCTAAAGCCTCATCCATAAGTACATATAGAGTCTCCGTGCCTTCAAGAATGTTGATTCAAAGTGAGCTGATCTGTCGCAAGCCAACACATACTAATCACACAAGCAAATAACGTTCCCTTCCAGGCGATCATCACCCTCTCCTCTCTCTCTCTCCCCCTCAGGAGTGGGGAATAACTTCATATGAAAATTTTATTTTAATCACACGTTGGCCTACATTGACACTGGATGCGATTCGTGGACCTAACCACCCGATCAGGTTGATTCCACCCATCTACCAATGCAATGCAGCGCACAACACACAAACACACAATGATAACACATAACATATATCAGCTAGCCCATAACGAAGCTGGATACGGCTCGTGGTCGTGACTACCCAACAACGATGGCTCCACCTACCTACCAACCCGTTATGGCGCGTAGCTAAGACACAAACATATACCTCCCAAGCCTATGGCGAAACTAGCTACGGCACGTGGTCCTAACCACCCGGCGAGGATAAATCCACCCACCTACTAGCCCACCATAGCGCATTGGTACGATCACAACCACACAATATTTTTTCTTTTCTTTACTTTTTCCTTTCTTTTCATAGTTAATTAGCTCACCCAAGTCTTGAGAATTAGGGAGAGGAAGAAAGGGACTTTTCCCACTGTTCCCACACATACATGCAAACATATACACTCTAGCCTTTGACAGATCAATCACCTCTTCACTCCATTCTCTCAATTACAGACACTACATATGTATTCATCGAGTTGACTTTTCACTAGGTAACTACAACCAGCTATGCCTTAGTTCCTCGTATACCCATCCCTAGGTGTCCTAGAATGTGAGTTTCTGGGATGTCTCATGTAGTCTCACCTCGTACTCGCATCCCGACAACTTCCCTAAGGCGAGTCAGGCTCAACTTCAGGAGCTCCGTCATCACTCCCTATCGTTAGCACATCTGCCCAAGCCCATGTGATATCGTTTTCCTCGTTAGGCATTTCCCTCGAAGAATCGAAATAGTAGTATCGATCTCCTGCCCATCCTACATGTCGAGTCAGGTATTCCTCAAAACACTCAATGTAGAATGCGACACCCAAATCCTGGTTTATAAAGCATACCAGCCAATGCGCTTCCTCAATATCGTATTCCGTCTCAAAGTTGTCGACATCTATGTCCATGCGAGCGAACGTTTGGTCCGAGAAATATATCCTTAGCTCGTACAAGTAGAGTTGCGTTATCTGATCTACCATTTTGTTACTTAGCTCCTAACAGTCTCTGCGTAACACAAGAAAAATGATTAGAAGTCCAAAATTCTTGAGCTAGCAAGGAAGAATATTTATGACACACAAATCATAGCTTACATATGTGCATATATATATATAATACTATACATGTATGTACAAGGAGTCTAATTCGTCATTTCGTTTGGATCCCGTCTAGCTTCTCCCGTCCTAATATCACTTGAAATATGGTTTAACTCGGAGCGCGTTAACCTTCACGGGAGCATATTCTTCTCCTAAATCTTGAATTTGCATGGAACCATTGGAATTGAGTTCCACCACCTTAAACGGTCTTGTCCATCTTGTCTGTAACTTCCCCGGGAATTTATAATATTTACTATCATAGACTAGTACCAAATCCCCTTCTTGAATCGCATAGGTCATGAGGTTCTTGTCATGCCTCTTCTTACGTCTCTTCTGAATAGCTTCCAAACTTTGTTGTGCGATGAGTCTCTTTTCTTCCAGCTTGACCAGTTGTATGTACCTCTCCTTTAATGACTCTTCCTCGCCCAACCTGGCTTCAATGGCCACTCTTAATGTTGGAACTTCTTTTTCGATGGGAAAAATCGCTTCCTCGCCATATACTAGGGAGAACGGAGTGCTCTTGGTCGTTACTCGGTAGGATGTTCGATATGCCCACAAGGCTTCCAAAAGTCTCTCATCCCAGTCTCTCCTATGCACAGCTACTGTCTTTGTTAGAATCTGTTCAAGGATTTTGTTGGTGACCTCCACTTGTCCATTTGCCCTCGGATAATATGGAGTGCTCTTTCTATGTTTGATCTTATATAATTCCATTAATTCTTCGATCAGTTCGTTGACAAAATGTGTTCCTCTATCACTCACTATCTCCAACGGGCATCCGAATCGAGTGATAATTTGTTCATACAAAAATTTAGCAACATCAATAGCGCGGTCAGTCTTCAGAGCTTTGGCTTCCACCCACTTGGTAACATAGTCAGTACAGACCAAGATATACCTATTGGATCTTCGTCGTGAGGGAGGATCAATAGGCCCCACAAAATCAATTCCCCATTTCTCAAACGGCTTAAGAGCCAACACCGGCGTAAGAGGAGCAGCATGTGCTAATGTGGGTTTGCCCATTCGTTGGCATTTGTCACATTTCTTACAGTATGTGTGCGAGTCTTTGAACAATGTTGGCCACCAATACCCAGCTAATAAAATCTTTCTTGCCGTCAGTTCACCAGCAAAATGTCCACCACAAGGTTCGTCATGCAAAGCCCTCAACACTAGATTTGCTTCTTCTTCCTCGAGACACCTCCGATAAATGCTCTCATGAACAAAATATCGATAGAGTTGCCTCCCAATGATGCTATGGTGCTTCGCCAATGCTAACAGTTTTTGCTTCTCTCTCTTGCTTGCTCCTGGCGGATATTTAGTAGTGCATAAGAAGTTCACCAAGTCGGCATACCAAGGTACTTTAGCTTCAACCTGGAATAGATGCCCATCAGGAGCATCATCGGGCACACCAGAGATTGGCTCCTCATTAACAATTCGAGATAAATGGTCAGCCAATATATGCGCTTTGCCTGGTCTGGTTACCACTGTGAACTGAAATTCTTGGAGAAGTAGCATCCACCTCATCAATCGCCCTGATAGTTCTGGTTTATTAATGATATACTTAAGGGCTTCGTGATCCACATAAAAAGTGAAATGCTTTCCCATCAAGTAATGCCGATACTTGTTCACCGTAAAGATCATCGAGAGACATTCCTTTTCTGTAGTCGTGTAGTTCCTCTCAATGCTATTCAAGTTGCGACTCGCGTAATAAATAGGGTGGTCCAACTTCTTTTCATCGGCTTGGCATAGTACTGCTCCAACCGCAGTATGAGAAGCGTCGGTATGTACATGAAATTCCTTCGTCCAGTCAGGTGCTACCAAAACTGGTGCATTTATTAACCTCTCTTTGATCGAGTCGAACGCAACTTGACACTCTCCAGTCCATTGGTATTGTTGGTCTTTCCTCAAGAGATTCGTCAGTGGTGCCACTATGGATGCAAAATTTAATATAAAACGTCGATAATAATTCGCATGGCCCAAGAATCCTCTGAGTTGTCGCAAATTTTGCGGTGGTGGAAGTTGTCCGATCTTTTCCACTTTATCCTCGTCGACCGCAATCCCTTTTCCGAAAATAACATGTCCCAAAAGCAATCCTCTTCGTACTCCAAATGTACACTTTTCAGGATTTAATGCGATGCCTTTTTCAATGCTTCTTCTTAAAATCGCTTCCATCCTTTCCATCATGTTTTCATCGTCGCCTCTGATTGCAAAGTCATCAAGAAATATCTCCATCCAATCCTGCAAGTAGTCTTGATATGCAGCTATCATTGCCCTCTGGAATGTGGCCGGTGCATTACATAATCCAAATGGCATCACCCGATATGCATACGTACCCCATTCTATCGTGAAAGTAGTTTTTGATTGATCCTCTTCATGGATTTGGATCTGGTTGTACCCACTGAAACCATCCAAGAATGAGTACAATTTATTGCCAGCCACTCTGTCCAAGATTTGATCAGTGAACGGCAAGGGAAAGTGATCCTTCTTTGTGCGCTCGTTCAACTTTCGATAATCTATGCAAATACGGATTTTCTTATTTTTCTTCGGAACCACTACAATTGGTGATACCCACTCGCTGGATGCGATGGGATATATGAATCCTGCTTCCAATAATTTGGTCAATTCCAGCTTGATCAATTCCGAATAGACTGGATTCGTTCGCCTGAGTCGTTGACATATTGGCCGGGTACCTTCTTCCAAATCTATATAATGTGGGCAGATTCGGGGATCAATTCCTCTCAGATCACTGTATGACCATGCAAAGGCCTTGCTGAAATTTTTGAGTGTCGTTTTAATGCAATCTCGTACTCCCTCTGGTAGCTATGATCCCACGCTCAAGAACTTTTCTGGAAAAACTTCCCACTTTTCCAACTGAGCTTCTCGCGAATAGTCCTTATTTCTCGATGACACTGTGATCGGAATGTGCTCTCCGATCACGCGGGCATGGTTGGCCAGTAAATCATTGTTTTGTTCTGTTTCAATTGAACCTAATTTCTTTAATGCAGCTTTTGCAATGGCTTCCGACACTTTAGTCTTACTCTTCGCTTCCTTTTCCGATTCTCGACTTCTCTTTAGAATCTCTGCTTCTAGCATTCTAACTCTTTCTCGCAACTGTTGCACCTCCATCGTCGGAGCTAACTCTAGTTTCAACTCTTCTCTTGAAGTTCCCTTCTCCAGGGATTGAGTAACTTTGTTTTTACTTGCGTCTATACTCAACATGTAGCACTCAAATTCTCTTGTATGTGTCAACCATCCCAGCAACTCCTGGTCTGAATCGTCGTTATAGAGTAATGGATTTTGATACTCTCCCATCTTCGTGTCTTGATTCTTAAAGAGCTGCAAGTTGAACCCGTCTTGAAGCAGATTCTTGTAGGTGTCCGTGTTCAAAGAAAACCTAGCTCGTGCAATCTCGTGCCTTGCTTTCTCCTTCTCCTTCTTGTCCATCTCATCGACTATTATTGTCTTCTTCTTGTTGCTCGAGGGTGGGGATACTTGCAACTGAATCCGATCAGACTTTGGCCCTATTGAAATAAAACCTGTGCGCCAGTCATGCACACATTCGGCTTGCACCAACCATGGCCGTCCAAGTAGGATCGAGAAGGTAGCCTCTGAGGTCTTTGGTCTTACTATCAGATAATCGACTTTAAACTCTAGACCGCCCACAACTGTACTTACATTTTCCAAAAGACCCGCAGGCTTCACTTGTGTTTGATCCGCCATTCTCAAGGACATCGGCGTTTCTTCCATGTGGTTGAGGCCCAAAGCTTTCATCATGAACTCAGTCATCAGATTGACTGCGGCTCCACTATCTAACTGAGCACCAGGGACTGCATATCCTTTAATTTCGACCGTCACAGCTGGAGCATTCGAATCAATTTGCGTCGTAATACTTTGAATGATCCCTTGGACATCCTTATCTTGTCTATTTTTATCTTGAGCCTTCCTCGGCTTCTTAATATATTCGTTGTAGAATTGTTTCCTATAAGCAGGTGAACATTTTAGCAATGTGCCAATATCCAGCGTGACTTCCGTGTCCGCAAGCAACTTTACGATATCTACTTCCTCCGAACTTTGTCTTTCCTTTCTAATCTTAGGAGCTTTCAATCTTTCAGGGAATGGTGCTATGCCTGGCACAAACTCCTTAGTCACCGGTGGAAGAATCTCAATTTCTTCCCCATCCTCAAACTCTTGCTGCTCAACAAGTCCTCCAACTTGGTTTTCTACCTCTTCGTGTTCAGCTATCCTCTCTTGACTCCCTTCTTCACCTTCGCCTCCTAGATTCTTCTTCGAGTACTCTTGAGTCCTTGTGACTACTGCCACAGTTGGATCTTTGTGTGGTTTCTTGGCCTCGTAAGCATCCACAAAGTGCATTGACGAGCTAGAGCCTTCTTGAGGGTTCGGTGTCTTGAACACTACTCTGATCGTAGGAACGTGCTCTTGAGCTCTCAATGTGGAATGCATCTGAGTATCAACATAGTTCAAGGACCCTACTGGTCCTTTTTCCTTGCCGGCGGCAGCTCTTCGTTTTGGACAATCTTCATCAAAGTGGCCCTCCCCACTACAGTACCTACATAGTGGGGTATAATCAATTGGTTTCTTTTCGTTTGGACATCTAGATTGAGTATGGCCAAAGCCATGACATCTCCAGCACTGGATTGGACCATCTCTTCTTTGATCACGTGCGGCTCCTCTTGGATAATCTCCTCCTTGACCCTGAGCACCATATCCATAATTTGGTCTGTTTTCCCAACGAGATGTAGGTGGTACACTTTGAGCGGGCAATCCCATGTAAGGTCTTTCTCTTGTATCTCCTGATTTCATGGTCCTCTCTTCATAGGCTCTCTTGTTGTAACATCGGTCCTCTGTGTGATTTGTTCTTCCGCAAAAAGTACAACGCATCCTAGGTGGTGACCTATCTATGAATACTCTCGAGACTGTAGGGCATTCTGAAGCCAAATGGCCATAACCATGGCACTTCCCACACCATGTATTTGATTGAAACACTTGATTCGGGTTTGTTGTGACCTCTGGTTTTACTGTGTATGTCTCTTGAGTTATTGTGGCAGCTTTTATAGCTTGTGTGACCAATTCGAATATTCGTTCTTCAGTTAGCGCAGGCTTTGCCTCGCCTGGCATGCTAGTGGCAGCTACAAAAGCTGGGGTCCTCAATGGGGGACTTCCTTGGCCAGGATCTTTCATCGGTATGTTTCCTGGGCTTCCCATAGGCTCGTATAAGAGCTCCATCTTCCTCTGTTGGCATAATTGTACTTCCTCCCAAAGCCTCGCTTGTTCCTTAGCATCCATTAAAGTTGCAGGTCTTGTCAGGCTGATATGCTGCTGTGCCGTAGGATCTCTCAATCCCGAAATGAATCTTCGTTTCAATGTCTCATCGTTCGGGGCATTCACGCCCCTTACTAACGTTTCCATTCTCTGAATGTAGTTATCGATGCTCTCATTGACTCCTTGTCCCAAGTAATCCATTTGTTGGGCCAACCTATCTTGGAAGCCTTGTCGTCGAAACTTTGCCAAGAAGGCTTCCTTGAGCATCTGATAAGTTCCACGCTCCTGTGGTGTCAGATTCCCATACCAATTGGCTGCCTCATCACGGAGAATAGCCGGAAAAATTCTCAACCTTTGATCCTGGTCAACTACATCATTGGCCTCACAGGTAACCTCAAACAACTGGATAAAACTATCCGGATCTTCGTCCCAAGTACCTGAAAACTTGGTGAAGTCCCCCAAGTGAACTGAAATCCGCTGAGCCATTTCGAACAGAGGTGTGATGTCAATATCACTTCGATCCCAGAAATTTAATGCACGTGGCTTCAGGATCCCTCCTTCAAACTTCCGCACTTGATTCGCGACTCTCCTACGGGAGTACACGTTTTTGACTGATTTCTTCGAGCCAATTGAGGTCCACTCACCTGGCGGTTCCCACCTTCTCCTTTCTCTTTCAAGGGCTCTTCTCTGAGCGCGTTCCTCTCTTTGAGTTTGTGTTGCCCCTGACGATGAGCTCCCCTCGCTCATGTACTAGATCGTGGGGTCCGCAAGCTCGGCCAACCTGTGGCGCTAGGCAAACCTATGGCACTCTCTTATAGAGACGTACCAAGCTTTTCCCGGCAAACGCACCAAAATGATAAGGCTCCTAAGCCCAAGGAAAAAGACCTATTTGCTGCCCAATTTGCTTGTACGATGTAAGCTTCTTTTTGCTCTCAGTCCACGATTCATCTCGAATGTATCTGTGGAAAGAGAAAGGAATGGGAACCAGTGCCCGAACAAAAACCAAGGACCAACTACAATAGCTGACTCTCGTAATTGCACTCTTTCCTCACTCACACTTGACCCTCTTTCTCTTTTGCACCCTCATTTTTTTTTTGGAAAAAGAAAATTTGTTTATTTCGAAAAAAAGACCATATCACATAGAGTCTAGCTTGTACATAAATCTTCACAGAAACTGGTGAAAGTTCGATGCCTGAGTGAACTGTTGAGTGTAATGGGGAAATTCCAAATTTAAATTTAAAACAGAAGTAAGCTAGAAAGCAAAAATGCGCAAAATCTAGAGGGAAACAAACTCGTGCACGTATAATAAACTATGCTCATAACATGAACATGTTGAAAGACTGCAGACCATGAAAGTATTTATACACTCACATGCATGATATCAAACTTGCCCTTTCTGCCACTTAAGTTCGAAGAGTTCATCGATCATAAAATCTGAGGTTTCTGCAAGGTCCTTGCGCACATCCATACTTATTCCCTTCTTTCATATATCATTGCAGAAATCAGTCAACTCAAATTTGAAACGATGAACTGATGTGGATGTGAGGCTCCCGAAACCAGCATTAGGAAGTCTAACAAACCTCCTTAAAACTCCATTGATTTACTGTTCCTTCCTAACGAGTGTTCGCCGTGGTCTGATAATCAGAATCTCCCGCTTCAGCTTGGTAAGGATAGCCCTTGTAAATGATAGGTGAAATCTGAATTAATGACACTAATTCTTCATTGCAGCATCTATCGGAAAAATGCATCCTTGTCCATCCTCTTCTAACCAAGAGCAATCACCCTCCTCCCAGAACGCCAGTGTGCGCTTGAGTCTTTTCTACAGAGAACAATCATTGTCTATCTCTGCATTGGTTAGCGTCTCCACATATGTAATCTCCTTTGCTAAAACTTGCCGAAAAAAAAAACCTGTGTGATTTCTCCCCGCAGAGAGCTTTTCTTCTCTCTCCCAAGTTCTTTTTTCCCGTGCCATTCACGTGATGCCGCCCTCCTTCTCCCTACTCGATCGCTTCCTTCCACAGTGGTCCTGGCCTCCCTATCTCCTGTAAACGGTGCTTCACATCTGCCGACCCCCCCTTCTTCAACTATGCGCCAAGCATTGCCAGAATTGAAAGTGAGGTTCCATAAAGCTCGTGCTGCAGTCTCATGTACATCCTCTGCCTCTGAATATGCTAAGGTTATTAAAGGAGCCACACCACCCTTACGCCCGATAGCTATGCTATTGGCTTCTGAGAGAGATAAACCCCACAAAGCTCCAGCAGCCCTCTCCTGCAAGCCATGGGATCCTATGCTGCAGCTTTGAGCAAGTGAGACCAGTGCCTCAACACCACCAGCAGCTGCTATTGCCTCCCTATTTCGATCATCAAAGGACAAATTCCACAAAGCTCCAGCAGCTTCTTACCTGACACCTCCATTCACAGAAAAGGTTAGTTTCACTAGTAAATATTTTCACAGCGTGTTGCTCCAGCTGCCACTGAGTCCATCCTGCCATCAAACATATAAGCTAGAGCAAGAGCCGCCATAAAAACGAGCCATCTTTTTTCCTGAAGATGAACAAAGATGGACTAAAGCACGAACTCCCCCCTCTTCAACGCTTCTCCCATCTGCCACGACCTCCCTTTTTTTCGGCTTCCTCACCACTCTTGCCTATATTGGACGGTCCGCCTTTTCGTCCCCTCTCCTGACAGCCTTGCCGTCCTATCTGCTCAGCCCGAAAATAGAGAGCTGGAGGACAAACGAGGAAAATGGACAAAGGAGAAACTGTCGCCCTTTTTCGGTATCTCTTGTCAGAGGAAAAAAAACGGATTGAATCATTGTCAAACTCTTTTGTTATCACATTGGCATGTATCTGCCTAGCTTCTATCAATGCCCTTATGTTTGAGCATGCTTTCAAAATGGTGAGAAAAGTGACTTTGTTGGGCCGTATACCCCTGCATCGCATGGACGAATAAATATCAAGTGCAGGCAGACTATGTTCATTCTGCACGTAACCCTGGATCATAGAATTATATGATACCCCATCCTTGCTTGACAAAAGATCAAACACATGTCGAGCCTCATTAAGAGCTCCACATTTGGCATACATGCCAATGAGGGTATTTGCAACCACTAAATCCGAATAAAGACTTTGGCTCACGACTTCTGAATGCATGTATAAACCCTGTCTTAAATTCCCAACCAGCCAATAAGCTTTTAGCACACCTAAAAACGTGAACTTGTTAGGGCATATATCTTCTGATAGCATATCTGAATACAAATTAAGAGCCTTCTGGCCATGTCCTTGGTCTGCATAACCTAGAATCATAGCACCCCATGATACAACATCTTTGATTGCTAAATCCTCAAAAACTGTATCTGCATCAAGCAAGCTTCCACACTTCAAATACATATCAATAATAGCACTTCCAACTACCTCATCCAAATGCATCCCATCTCGAATAATCTCCATATGCAGAAGCCTTCCCTGTTCTAGTGCCTCTTGTCAACCATCGAGATCACCCCCTTGAACCAAAGCCGCTTCTGATTTCCTTTGCACGTCAGTATCTCTTATGCTCTTAGGAGGCTTTTCCATGCTCAATCCCTTTTCTCCACATCCCTGCAATCAATATCTCCACATGCTTCTCATCAATTATCAAATTCATTCTTCAATACCTGAAATCAAACAAGTTTCCTTCCAATTGAAACCACATTAGGGCATAAAAAATCAACCATTTTTCTGAGCTAACATACTTCCCTCTTCTTAATTGCGAAGTCGTCCTCGACGAGCCACTATTGCTGGAATAAAATCCAAACGACCATGAACATGTCAATTTTCAATTGGTTCACATACCTTTTCATCGAGCCGCCACTTCCACTGAACCTGCACTCATCGAAGCTATTAGTGCTCAAAAAATCACTCATGAATACATACAAATCAATCACTTCCAAAATGATCCAAGAACATGCACATATATGCAATTCCCTTTCAGCCATGCATCAATTTGCTCATACATTCCATTATGGAAAATGGTCTCAACCAAGATAACACATGCATACCTTTCCATATTTTACACATGCAACTACCATTACGGAAATCAAAAAAGAAAATACCGAAATAAACAACAACAGCTGAAATGAATCCAATCGGAGATGCAAAAATACCCAAAATGCATACCCCATTATTGCACCTACTATTCGCTATGTACAATCATTCCATGACTAGACACTTCCGAAGAATCCCATCGTCGTCCTACAAAAATCATCGAAACTCGAGTACAAGTCAAGACATACATCAGAACCCTGGAGTGTCACACATACTAGAAAAACCCCTAGATAGAGCACACAAGTTGTAAAGCAAGACCGTTGCATTACCTCGCTCAAGCCTCATCCATAAGTACATATAGAGTCTCCGTGCCTTCAAGAATGTTGATTCAAAGTGAGCTAATCTGTCGCAAGCCAACACATACTAATCACACAAGCAAATAACGTTCCCTTCCAGGCGATCATCGCCCTCTCCTCTCTCTCTCTCCCCCTCAGAAGTGGGGAATAACTTCATATGAAAATTTTATTTTAATCACACGTTGGCCTACATTGACACTGGATGCGATTCGTGGACCTAACCACCCGATCAGGTTGATTCCACCCATCTACCAATGCAATGCAGCGCACAACACACAAACACACAATGATAACACATAACATATATCAGCTAGCCCATAACGAAGCTAGATACGGCTCGTGGTCGTGACTACCCAGCCACGATGGCTCCACCTACCTACCAACCCGTTATGGCGCGTAGCTAAGACACAAACATATACCTCCCAAGCCTATGGCAAAACTAGCTGCGGCACGTGGTCCTAACCACCCGGCGAGGATAAATCCACCCACCTACTAGCCCACCATAGCGCATTGGTACGATCACAACCACACAATATTTTTTCTTTTCTTTACTTTTTCCTTTCTTTTCATAGTTAATTAGTTCACCCAAGTCCTGAGAATTAGGGAGAGGAAGAAAGGGACTTTTCCCACTGTTCCCACACATACATGCAAACATATACACTCTAGCCTTTGACAGATCAACCACCTCTTCACTCCATTCTCTCAATTACAGACACTACATATGTATTCATCGAGTTGACTTTTCACTAGGTAACTACAACCAGCTATGCCTTAGTTCCTCGTATACCTATCCCTAGGTGTCCTAGAATGTGAGTTTCTGGGATGTCTCATGTAGTCTCACCTCGTACTCGCATCTCGACAACTTCCCTAAGGGGAGTCAGGCTCAACTTCAGGAGCTCCGTCATCACTTCCTATCCTTAGCACATCTGCCCAAGCCCATGTGATATCGTTTTCCTCGTTAGGCATTTCCCTCGAAGAATCGAAATAGTAGTATCGATCTCCTGCCCATCCTACATGTCGAGTCAGGTATTCCTCAAAACACTCAATGTAGAATGCGACACCCAAATCCTGGTTTATAAAGCATACCAGCCAATGCGCTTCCTCAATCTCGTATTCCGTCTCAAAGTCGTCGACATCTATGTCCATGCGAGGGAACGTTTGGTCCGAGAAATATATCCTTAGCTCGTAAAAGTAGAGTTGCGTTATCTGATCTGCCATTTTGTTACTTAGCTCCTAACAGTCTCTGCGTAACACAAGAAAAATGATTAGAAGTCCAAAATTCTTGAGCTAGCAAGGAAGAATATTTATGACAAAAAAATCATAGCTTACATATGTGCATATATATATATATAATACTATACATGTATGTACAAGGAGTCTAATTCGTCATTTCGTTTGGATCCCGTCTAGCTTCTCCCGTCCTAATATCACTTGAAATATGGTTTAACTCGGAGCGCGTTAACCTTCACGGGAGCATATTCTTCTCCTAAATCTTGAATTTGCATGGAACCATTGGAATTGAGTTCCACCACCTTAAACGGTCCTGCCCATCTTGTCTGTAACTTCCCCGGGAATTTATAATATTTACTATCATAGACTAGTACCAAATCCCCTTCTTGAATCGCATAGGTCCTGAGGTTCTTGTCATGCCTCTTCTTACGTCTCTTCTAAATAGCTTCCAAACTTTGTTGTGCCATGAGTCTCTTTTCTTCCAGCTTGACCAGTTGTATGTACCTCTCCTTTAATGACTCTTCCTCGCCCAACCTGGCTTCAATGGCCACTCTTAATGTTGGAACTTCTTTTTCGATGGGAAAAATGGCTTCCTCGCCATATACTAGGGAGAACGGAGTGCTCTTGGTCGTTACTCGGTAGGATGTTCGATATGCCCACAAGGCTTCCAAAAGTCTCTCATCCCAGTCTCTCCTATGCACAGCTACTGTCTTTGTTAGAATCTGTTCAAGGATTTTGTTGGTGACCTCCACTTGTCCATTTGCCCTCGGATAATATGGAGTGCTCTTTCTATGTTTGATCTTATATAATTCCATTAATTCTTCGATCAGTTCGTTGACAAAATGTGTTCCTCTATCACTCACTATCTCCAACGGGCATCCGAATCGAGTGATAATTTGTTCATACAAAAATTTAGCAACATCAATAGCGCGGTCAGTCTTCAGAGCTTTGGCTTCCACCCACTTGGTAACATAGTCAGTACAGACCAAGATATACCTATTGGATCTTCGTCGTGAGGGAGGATCAATAGGCCCCACAAAATCAATTCCCCATTTCTCAAACGGCTTAAGAGCCAACACCGGCGTAAGAGGAGCAGCATGTGCTAATGTGGGTTTGCCCATTCGTTGGCATTTGTCACATTTCTTACAGTATGTGTGCGAGTCTTTGAACAATGTTGGCCACCAATACCCAGCTAATAAAATCTTTTTTGCCGTCAGTTCACCAGCAAAATGTCCACCACAAGGTTCGTCATGCAAAGCCCTCAACACTAGATTTGCTTCTTCTTCCTCGAGACACCTCCGATAAATGCTCTCATGAACAAAATATCGATAGAGTTGCCCCCCAATGATGCTATGGTGCTTTGCCAATGCTAACAGTTTTTGCTTCTCTCTCTTGCTTGCTCCTGGCGGATATTTAGTAGTGCATAAGAAGTTCACCAAGTCGGCATACCAAGGTACTTTAGCTTCAACCTCGAATAGATGCCCATCAGGAGCATCATCGGGCACACCAGAGATTGGCTCCTCATTAACAATTCGAGATAAATGGTCAGCCAATATATGCGCTTTGCCTGGTCTGGTTACCACTGTGAACTGAAATTCTTGGAGAAGTAGCATCCACCTCATCAGTCGCCCTGATAGTTCTGGTTTATTAATGATATACTTAAGGGCTTCGTGATCCACATAAAAAGTGAAATGCTTTCCCATCAAGTAATGCCGATACTTGTTCACCGCAAAGATCATCGAGAGACATTCCTTTTCTGTAGTCGTGTAGTTCCTCTCAGTGCTATTCAAGTTGCGACTCACGTAATAAATAGGGTGGTCCAACTTCTTTTCATCGGCTTGGCATAGTACTGCTCCAACCGCAGTATGAGAAGCGTCGGTATGTACATGAAATTCCTTCGTCCAGTCAGGTGCTACCAAAATCGGTGCATTTATTAACCTCTCTTTGATCGAGTCGAATGCAACTTGACACTCTCTAGTCCATTGGTATTGTTGGTCTTTCCTCAAGAGATTCGTCAGTGGTGCCGCTATGGATGCAAAATTTAATATAAAACGTCGATAATAATTCGCATGGCCCAAGAGTCCTCTGAGTTGTCGCAAATTTTGCGGTGGTGGAAGTTGTCCGATCTTATCCACTTTATCCTCGTCGACCGCAATCCCTTTTCCGGAAATAACATGTCCCAAAAGCAATCCTCTTCGTACTCCAAATGTACACTTTTCAGGATTTAATGCGATGCCTTTTTCAATGCTTCTTCTTAAAATCGCTTCGATCCTTTCCATCATGTTTTCATCATCGCCTCTGATTGCAAAGTCATCAAGAAATATCTCCATCCAATCCTGCAAGTAGTCTTGATATGCAGCTATCATTGCCCTCTGGAATGTGGCCGGTGCATTACATAATCCAAATGGCATCACCCGATATGCATACGTACCCCATTCTGTCGTGAAAGTAGTTTTTGATTGATCCTCTTCATGGATTTGGATCTGGTTGTACCCGCTGAAACCATCCAAGAATGAGTACAATTTATGGCCAGCCACTCTGTCCAAGATTTGATCAGTGAACGGCAAGGGAAAGTGATCCTTCTTTGTGCGCTCGTTCAACTTTCGATAATCTATGCAAATACGGATTTTCTTATTTTTCTTCGGAACCACTACAATTGGTGATACCCACTCGCTGGATGCGATGGGATATATGAATCCTGCTTCCAATAATTTGGTCAATTGCAGCTTGATCAATTCCGAATAGACTGGATTCGTTCGCCTGAGTCATTGACATATTGGTCGGGTACCTTCTTCCAAATCTATATAATGTTGGCAGATTCGGGGATCAATTCCTCTCAGATCACTGTATGACCATGCAAAGGCCTTGCTGAAATTTTTGAGTGTCGTTTTAATGCAATCTCGTACTCCCTCTGGTAGCTCTGATCCCACGCTCAAGAACTTTTCTGGAAAAACTTCCCACTTTTCCAACTGAGCTTCTCGCGAATAGTCCTTATTTCTCGATGACACTGTGAATGGAATGTGCTCTCCGATCACGCGGGCATGGTTGGCCAGTAAATCATTGTTTTGTTCTGTTTCAATTGAACCTAATTTCTTTAATGCAGCTTTTGCAATGGCTTCCGACACTTTAGTCTTACTCTTCGCTTCCTTTTCTGATTCTCGACTTCTCTTTAGAATCTCTGCTTCTAGCATTCTAACTCTTTCTCGCAACTGTTGCACCTCCATCATCGGAGCTAACTCTAGTTTCAACTCTTCTCTTGAAGTTCCCTTCTCCAGGGATTGAGTAACTTTGTTTTTACTTGCGTCTATACTCAACATGTAGCACTCAAATTCTCTTGTATGTGTCAACCATCCCAGCAACTCCTGGTCTGAATCATCGTTATAGAGTAATGGATTTTGATACTCTCCCATCTTCGTGTCTTGATTCTTAAAGAGCTGCAAGTTGAACCCGTCTTGAAGCAGATTCTTGTAAGTGTCTGTGTTCAAAGAAAACCTAGCTCGTGCAATCTCGTGCCTTGCTTTCTCCTTCTCCTTCTTGTCCATCTCATCGACTATTATTGTCTTCTTCTTGTTGCTCGAGGGTGGGGATACTTGCAACTGAATCCGATCAGACTTTGGCCCTATTGAAATAAAACATGTGCGCCAGTCATGCACACATTCGGCTTGCACCAACCATGGCCGTCCAAGTAGGATCGAGAAGGTATCCTCTGAGGTCCTTGGTCTTACTATCAGATAATCGACTTTAAACTCTAGACCGCCCACAATTGTACTTACATTTTCCAAAAGACCCGCAGGCTTCACTTGTGTTTGATCCGCCATTCTCAAGGACATCGGCGTTTCTTCCATGTGGTTGAGGCCCAAAGCTTTCATCATGAACTCAGTCATCAGATTGACTGCGGCTCCACTATCTAACTGAGCACCAGGGACTGCATATCCTTTAATTTCGACCGTCACAGCTGGAGCATTCGAATCAATTTGCATCGTAATACTTTGAATGATCCCTTGGACATCCTTATCTTGTCTATTTTTATCTTGAGCCTTCCTCGGCTTCTTAATATATTCGTTGTAGAATTGTTTCCTATAAGCAGGTGAACATTTTAGCAATGTGCCAATATCCAGCGTGACTTCCGTGTCCGCAAGCAACTTTACGATATCTACTTCCTCCGAACTTTGTCTTTCCTTTCTAATCTTAGGAGCTTTCAATCTTTCAGGGACTGGTGCTATGCCTGGCACAAACTCCTTAGTCACTGGTGGAAGAATCTCAATTTCTTCCCCATCCTCAAACTCTTGCTGCTCAACAAGTCCTCCAACTTGGTTTTCTACCTCTTCGTGTTCAGCTATCCTCTCTTGATTCCCTTCTTCACCTTCGCCTCCTGGATTCTTCTTCGAGTACTCTTGAGTCCTTGTGACTACTGCCACAGTTGGATCTTTGTGTGGTTTCTTGGCCTCGTAAGCATCCACAAAGTGCATTGACGAGCTAGAGCCTTCTTGAGGGTTCGGTGTCTTGAACACTACTCCGATCGTAGGAACGTGCTCTTGAGCTCTCAATGTGGAATGCATCTGAGTATCAACATAGTTCGAGGACCCTACTGGTCCTTTTTCCTTGCCGGTGGCAGCTCTTCGTTTTGGACAATCTTCATCAAAGTGGCCCTCCCCACTACAGTACCTACATAGTGGGGTATAATCAATTGGTTTCTTTTCGTTTGGACATCTAGATTCAGTATGGCCAAAGCCATGACATCTCCAGCACTGGATTGGACCATCTCTTCTTTGATCAAGCGCGGCTCCTCTCGGATAATCTCCTCCTTGACCCTGAGCACCATATCCATAAGTTGGTCTATTTTCCCAACGAGATGTAGGTGGTACACTTTGAGCGGGCAATCCCGTGTAAGGTCTTTCTCTTGTATCTCCTGATTTCATGGTCCTCTCTTCATAGGCTCTCTTGTTGTAACATCGGTCCTCTGTGTGATTTGTTCTTCCGCAAAAAGTACAACGCATCCTAGGTGGTGACCTATCTGTGAATACTCTCGAGACTGTAGGGCATTCTGAATCCAAATGGCCGTAACCATGGCACTTCCCACACCATGTATTTGATCGAAACACTTGATTCGGGTTTGTTGTGACCTCTGGTTTTACTGTGTATGTCTCTTGAGTTATTGTGGCAGCTTTTATAGATTGTGTGACCAATTCCAATATTCGTTCTTCAATTAGCGCAGGCTTTGCCTCGCGTGGCGTGCTAGTGGCAGCTACAAAAGCTGGGGTCGTCAATGCGGGACTTCCTTGGCCAGGATCTTTCATCGGTATGTTTCCTGGGCTTCCCATAGGCTTGTATAAGAGCTCCATCTTCCTCTGTTGGCATAATTGTACTTCCTCCCAAAGCCTCGCTTGTTCCTTAGCATCCATTAAAGTTGCAGGTCTTGTCAGGCTGATATGCTGCTGTGCCGTAGGATCTCTCAATCCCGAAATGAATCTTTGTTTCAATGTCTCATCGTTCGGGGCATTCACGCCCATCTTTCTTACTAACGTTTCCATTCTCTGAATGTAGTTATCGATGCTCTCATTGACTCCTTGTCGCAAGTAATCCATTTGTTGGGCCAACCTATCTTGGAAGCCTTGTCGTCGAAACTTTGCCAAGAAGGCTTCCTTGAGCATCTGATAAGTTCCACGCTCCTGTGGTGTCAGATTCCCATACCAATTGGCTGCCTCATCACGGAGAATAGCCGGAAAAATTCTCAACCTTTGATCCTGGTCAACTACATCATTGGCCTCACAGGTAACCTCAAACAACTGGATAAAACTATCCGGATCTTCGTCCCAAGTACCTGAAAACTTGGTGAAGTCCCCCAAGTGAACTGAAATCCGCTGAGCCATTTCGAACAGAGGTGTGATGTCAATATCACTTCGATCCCAGAAATTTAATGCACGTGGCTTCAGGATCCCTCCTTCAAACTTCCGCACTTGATTCGCGACTCTCCTACGGGAGTACACGTTTTTGACTGATCTCTTCGAGCCAATCGAGGTCCACTCACCTGGCAGTTCCCACCTTCTCCTTTCTCTTTCAAGGGCTCTTCTCTGAGCGCGTTCCTCTCTTTGAGTTTGTGTTGCCCCTGACGATGAGCTCCCCTCGCTCATGTACTAGATCGTGGGGTCCGCAAGCTCGGCCAACCTGTGGCGCTAGGTGAACCTATGGCACTCTCTTATAGAGCCGTACCAAGCTTTTCCCGGCAAACGCACCAAAATGATAAGGCTCCTAAGCCCAAGGAAAAAGACCTATTTGCTGCCCAATTTGCTTGTACGATGTAAGCTTCTTTTTGCTCTCAGTCCACGATTCATCTCGAATGTATCTGTGGAAAGAGAAAGGAATGGGAACCAGTGCCCGAACAAAAACCAAGGACCAACTACAATAGCTGACTCTCGCAATTGCACTCTTTCCTCACTCACACTTGACCCTCTTTCTCTTTTGCACCCTCATTTTTTTTTTTGGAAAAAGAAAATTTGTTTATTTCGAAAAAAAAACCATATCACATAGAGTCTAGCTTGTACATAAATCTTCACAGAAACTGGTGAAAGTTCGATGCCTGAGTGAACTGTTGAGTGTAATGGGGAAATTCCAAATTTAAATTTAAAACAGAAGTAAGCTAGAAAGCAAAAATGCGCAAAATCTAGAGGGAAACAAACTCGTGCACGTATAATAAACTATGCTCATAACATGAACATGTTGAAAGACTGCAGACCATGAAAGTATTTATAGACTCACATGCATGATATCAAACTTGCCCTTTCTGCCACTTAAGTTTGAAGAGTTCATCGATCATAAAATTTGAGGTTTCTGCAAGGTCCTTGCGCACATCCATACTTATTCCCTTCTTTCATATATCATTGCAGAAATCAGTCAACTCGAATTTGAAACGATGAACTGATGTGGATGTGAGGCTCCCGAAACCAGCACTAGGAAGTCTAACAAACCTCCTTAAAACTCCATTGATTTACTGTTCCTTCCTAACGAGTGTTCGCCGTGGTCTGATAATCAGAATCTCCCACTTCAGTTTGGTAAGGATAGCCCTTGTAAATGATAGGTGAAATCTGAATTAATGACACTAATTCTTCATTGCAGCATCTATCGGAAAAATGCATCCTTGTCCATCCTCTTCTAACCAAGAGCAATCACCCTCCTCCCAGAACGCCAGTGTGCGCTTGAGTCTTTTCTACAGAGAACAATCATTGTCTATCTCTGCATTGGTTGGCGTCTCCACATATGTATCCTCCTTTGCTAAAACTTGCCGAAAAAAAAAACCTGTGTGATTTCTCCCCCCAGAGAGCTTTTCTTCTCTCTCCCGAGTTCTTTTTTCCCGTGCCATTCACGTGATGCCGCCCTCCTTCTCCCTACTCGGTCGCTTCCTTCCACAGTGGTCCTGGCCTCTCTATCTCCTGTAAACGGTACTTCACATCTACCGACCCCCCCTTCTTCAACTATGCGCCAAGCATTGCCAGAATTGAAAGCGAGGTTCCATAAAGCTCCTACTGCAGTCTCATGTACATCCTCTGCCTCTGAATATGCTAAGGTTATTAAAGGAGCCACACCACCCTTACGCCCGATAGCTATGCTATTGGCTTCTGAGAGAGATAAACCCCACAAAGCTCCAGCAGCCCTCTCCTGCAAGCCATGGGATCCTGTGCTGCAGCTTTTAGCAAGTGAGACCAGTGCCTCAACACCACCAGCAGCTGCTATTGCCTCCCTATTTCGATCATCAAACAACAGATTCCACAAAGCTCCAGCAGCTTCTTGCCTGACACCTCCATTCACAGAAAAGGTTAGTTTCACTAGTAAACATTTTCACAGCGTGATGCTCCAGCTGCCACTGAGTCCATCCTGCCATCAAACATATAAGCTAGAGCAAGAGCCGCCATAAAAACGAGCCATCTTTTTTCCTGAAGATGAACAAAGATGGACTAAAGCACGAACTCCCCCCTCTTCAACGCTTCTCCCATCTGCCACGACCTCCCTTTTTTTCGGCTTCCTCACCACTCTTGCCTATATTGGACGGTCCGCCTTTTCGTCCCCTCTCCTGACAGCCTTGCCGTCCTATCTTCTCAGCCCGAAAATAGAGAGCTGGAGGACAAACGAGGAAAATGGACAAAGGAGAAACTGTCGCCCTTTTTCGGTATCTCTTGTCAGAGGAAAAAAAACGGATTGAATCATTGTCAAACTCTTTTGTTATCACATTGGCATGTATCTGCCTAGCTTCTATCAATGCCCTTATGTTTGAGCATGCTTTCAAAATGGTGAGAAAAGTGACTTTGTTGGGCCGTATACCCCTGCATCGCATGGATGAATAAATATCAAGTGCAGGCAGACTATGTTCATTCTGCACGTAACCCTGGATCATAGAATTATATGATACCCCATCCTTGCTTGACAAAAGATCAAACACATGTCGAGCCTCATTAAGAGCTCCACATTTGGCATACATGCCAATGAGGGTATTTGCAACCACTAAATCCGAATCCAGACTTTGGCTCACGACTTCTGAATGCATGTATAAACCCTGTCTTAAATTCCCAACCAGCCAATAAGCTTTTAGCACACCTAAAAACGTGAACTTGTTAGGGCATATATCTTCTGATAGCATATCTGAATACAAATTAAGAGCCTTCTGGCCATGTCCTTGGTCTGCATAACCTAGAATCATAGCACCCCATGATACAACATCTTTGATTGCTAAATCCTCAAAAACTGTATCTGCATCAAGCAAGCTTCCACACTTCAAATACATATCAATAATAGCACTTCCAACTACCTCATCCAAATGCATCCCATCTCGAATAATCTCCATATGCAAAAGCCTTCCCTTTTCTAGTGCCTCTTGTCAACCATCGAGATCACCCCCTTGAACCAAAGCCGCTTCTGATTTCCTTTGCACGTCAGTATCTCTTATGCTCTTAGGAGGCTTGTCCATGCTCAATCCCTTTTCTCCACATCCCTGCAATCAATATCTCCACATGCTTCTCATCAATTATCAAATTCATTCTTCAATACCTGAAATCAAACAAGTTTCTTGCCAATTGAAACCACATTAGGGCATAAAAAATCAACCATTTTTCTGAGCTAACAGTACTCGCCCACTTTCGCATGTTGGAGGTTGGCCAATTGCATATTAAATCCATTGTGTGAAAGGTCCTTAGAAGTCTCCGTGCGCAGTGCAAATCTTACCCGCGTCATTTCTTGTCTAACCTTTTCCTTTGCTTTCTGCTCCCTTTCCTCAACTGTTGTCGATCTCTTGCTAGTCAAGTTCGGAGACACTTGAAGTTGTATTCGATCAACCTTTGGTCCAATTGTGATAAATCCTGTGCGCCAATCGTGCACACATTTGGCTTGCACCAGCCATGGCCGTCCAAGTAAGATCGAGAAGGTAGCCTCTGAGGTCCTTGGTCTTACTATCAGATAATCAACTTTAAACTCTAGACCGCCCACAATTGTGCTTACATTCTTCAAAAGGCCTACAGGCTTCACTTGTGTTTGATCTGCCATTCTCAAGGACATCGGAGTTTCTTCCATGTGGTTGAGGCCCAAAGCTTTCATCATGAACTCACTCATAAGGTTGACTGCGGCTCCACTATCTAACTGAGCACCAGGGACTGCATACCCTTTAATCTCGACCGTCACAGCTGGAGCATTCGAATCAATTTGCGTCGTAATGCTTTGAATGATCCCTTGGACGTCTTTATCTTGTCTCTTTTTCTCTCAAGCTTTCCTCGGCTTCTTAATATATTCGTTGTAGAATTTTTTCCTATAAGCAGGTGAACATTTTAGCAATGTGCCAATGTCTAGCGTGACTTCCGTGTCAGCGAGCAGCTTTACGATGTCCACTTCCTCCGAACTTTGTCTTTCCTTTCTACACTTCGGAGCCCTTAATCTTTCAGGGAATGGTGCTATGCCTGGCACAAACTCCTTAGTCACTGGTGGAAGGATCTCAATCTCTTCCCCATCCTCAAACTCTTGCTGCTCAGCAAATCCTCCAACTTGGTTTTCTACCTCTTCGTGTTCGGTTATCTTCTCTTGGCTTGCTTCTCCGCTTTCGCTTTCTCGATGTTTCTTTGAATACTCTTGGGTCCTTGTGACTACTGCCATAGTTGGCTCTTCATGTGGTTTCTTGGCTTGGTAAGCATCCACAAAGTGCATTGACGAGCTAGAGCCTTCTTGAGGGTTTGGTGTCTTGAACACTACTCTGATTGTAGGAACATGCTCTTGAGCTCTCGTTGTGGAATGCGTCTGAGTATCAACATAATTCGAGGACCCTACTGGTCCTTTTTCCTTGCCGGCGGCAGCTCTTCGTTTTGGACAATCTTCATCAAAGTGGCCCTCTCCACTACAGTACCTACATAGTGGGGTATAATCAATTGGTTTCTTTTCGTTTGGACATCTAGATTGAGTATGGCCAAAGCCATGGCATCTCCAACACTGGATTGGACCATCTCTTCTTTGATCGCGTGCGGCTCCTCTTGGGTAGTCTCCTCACTGACCTTGAGCACCATATCCATAAGTTTGTCTATTTTTCCCAACGAGATGTAGGTGGGACACTTTGAGCGGGTAATCCCGTGTAAGGTCTTTCTCTTGTATCTCCCGATTTCATGGTCCGCTCTTCATAGGCTCTCTTGTTGTAACATCGGTCCTCCGTGTGATTTGTTCTTCCACAAAAAGTACAACGCATTCTAGGTGGTGATCTATCTGTGAATACTCTCGAGAGTGTAGGGCATTCTGAAGCCAAATGGCCGTAACCATGGCACTTTCCACACCATGTGTTCGATCTAAACACTTGATTCGGGTTTGTAGCTACCTCTGGTTTTACTGTATATGTTTCCTGGGTCATTGTGGTAGCTTTTATAGCTTGCGTGACCAACTCCAATATTCGTTCTTCAGTTAGCACAGGCTTTACCTCGCCTGGTGTGCTAGTGGCAGCTACAAAAGCTGGGGTCGTCAATGCGGGACTTCCTTGGCCAGGATCTTTTATTGAAATATTCCCTGGGCCTCCCATAGGCTCGTATAAGAGTTCCATCTTCCTCTGTTGGCATAATTGTACTTCCTCCCAAAGCCTTGCTTGTTCCTTAGCATCTATTAAGGTTGCAGGTCTTGTCAGGCTGATATGCTGCTGCGCCGTAGGATCTCTCAATCCCGAAATGAATCTTCTTTTCAATGTCTCATCGTTCGGGGCATTCGCGCCCATCTTTCTTACCAACGCTTCCATTCTCTGAATGTAGTTATCGATGCTCTCATTGACTCCCTATCGCAAGTAATCCATCTGTTGGGCCAATCTATCTTGGAAGCCTTGTCGTCGAAACTTTGCCAAGAAGGCTTCCTTGAGCATCTGATACGTTCCACGCTCTTGTGGTGTCAAATTCCCATACCAATTGGCTGCCTCATCACAGAGAATAGCCGGAAAAATCCTCAACCTTTGACCCTGGTCAACTACCTCATTGGCCTCACAAGTAACCTCAAACAATTGGATAAAACTATCTGGATCCTCGTCCCAAGCACCTGAGAACTTGGTGAAATCCCCCAAGTGAACCGAAATCCGTTGAGCCATTTCAAACAGAGGTGTGATGTCGATATCACTTCAATCCCAAAAATTTAGTGCACGCGGCCTCAGGATCCCTCCTTCAAACTTCTGCACTTGATTCGCGACTCTCCTACGGGAGTACACGTTTTTGGCAGATTTCTTCGAGCCAGTCGAGGTTGACTCACCTGGCGGTTCCCACCTCTTCCTTTCTCTTTCAAGGGCTCTCCTCTGAGCGCGTTCCTCTCTTTGCGTTTGTGTTGCTCCTGAGGATGAGCTCTCTTCGCTCATGTACTAGATCTGGAGCCTGCAAGCTCGGCCAACATGTGGCGCTAGGCGAACCTATGGCACTCTCTTATAGAGACGTGCCAAGCTAATTCCCGGCAGACGCACCAAAATGTCGCCACTCCTAGTCCAAGGGAAAATGCCTATGCAAACTTACATTTTGCTCAATTTCCTTGGAATTTGTCACCCCGTATTGCTTGGAGACCACAATTTGTACCTCAAATTGGAAATTTCATGCTCTCACCCACATACACCTACTCTCATGCACTCCTTCCCCTTTTTGGATCTGTCGATCGTTCCCTTTTATCTAGCTTTCCCTTTAATCCTTTCTTTTCCACTTGCTTCCTACTTCGCTTCCTCTCCCTCCTACTCAATCACACTCACTCACTCATGCATCCTTACGCGTACACTCACACCTATATACTCCCACACTGTCATTCTTGTATTCATGCACATGCCCATTATACACACACTTGCACACACATCCGTCTATAGATACTCGCACGCATACCCTAACACATGCGCTCCCGAATCCCGCTCACTTGGTTGCTCTCCCTCTTTCACACACACCCTTGCCCACTTCCAATTTTTTTTTTTTCAACCTTCTCGCTCACTCTTTCTCCTCGCCTCACCTCTTAGTACAACATGTACGTACACAACCATGGCCAGTAGGGGATGCATTTAGGGGAGTGTAAATCACAACTCGGAGACAACGAATCACTTCCAAATACCTATATTGCTTTCGGCAACCATAACAGCCAAATGGATCATCATATCATTCCAAACGATCGAGGAGACCACGGACACCCTAACCCTCAAAATACACTACTTGGAATCCATTATTAGTAGTGATACCATTGACCACTGTACGCACCAAGTATATGCTTGCCTAATTCTAATAACAATGGGGCGGTGTTAATGCATCACATGCCCTAGAGTAAAGGGAAACTATCAAAATAGTCATAAACACCGTAGATTATCACCAGAAAAAATATTGAACTACGGGGAGGGGTTTTAATCATGCCAAGACTCTCACCAGCCGAGGCCATATGGGAGAGGAAATCCCCAGCTACCACAACCTACCTCGTCATACTACATGGCCGACTTTTTCCCCCCCATTTTTACCACGACAGAGTAGCTTGAATACATAGTTGGTGCCTCTTTTCATACAAGAGTAAGAGTCATGAAGAACGTCAACGCTATCCAGAGAATTCCTTTTCCACATAATCATACCATACGGACGTTAACATCTATCATCTAAACCATATATCACTTAATTCTTCTCATGATTTGGTGCATCTGGCATCCACTTCTTGGTTGTACACAAGAACTTCGACTTTGCTTACATCTTCTTTCCCCCCCCCATTTTTCGGATGCACATCATTTATTGTCACAAAAAAAATTTGACTTCACACACTTCAAATCGGGATGATGGGAATTTAAAGAATGTGAGCAGGATTTAGACATACAAGTGCACGGCAGAAATCGATGTTCACTCATATCATACCGTCACTTAAATATACTATGTTGACAACCCCTCGCTGCTGCCTATTAGAGAGAGTGAGAATACTTTTTCTCTTGATACGCCCATGCAGGAATGTTCCCCAGTCGTGTATGCTCATAGTATCTTGCTTGAAGAACACATCAAATAATGGCTAAAAATAACCATTCTGGCAGTGAACGGATGGCCACAATACCTACACCAATTTAAGAAGAGTGGATGGGGTGCCCACCTTTATCTAACCCAAGAATGTATCCCGTTAGGTCCCTCCTCTAAAAACTTTCCCAGAAACCATTCCGGTGTCAAAGATATTAGTTCTTGAATTGGAGTAGATTCACCATCAAATGGAATCGCTCATTACTCAACAAAACAACAAGGACTAAAATGTCACATCTTCAAGAAGACCGGGAGTGCAAATTCTCATCATGAATGACTCACCATACATATATCTCTCTCGAGACACTAATTTAGCATACTGATTTGCTTCTGCCCTCTTCGTACATAATCCGTTTTTGTGCAAACATGGTCATTGAAGCGAGTGCAATGATTCACTGTGAATGGGTTCATGGAATGCACACATATTCATGTAGCTGCAGCCTGAGGTAACTCAATGCATACAAAAATGCGCAGGCACAGAGTGAATGCAACGTCCAAAATTTGCTTAGAAAAAATGACTTTTGTTAAGAGGAATGCTCTGCACCGTACCTTGTCTGTAAGGGAAACGGGCAACAACCTGTGTGCAGTAGGGGGTAATACCTCCTTGTTTGATCCTTGCCTACGAAAAAACCTTCTGAGCTATTGCACTTCGTCTTGCGTCATGCATTTCTACCTCCATGTCGCATTGCTTCAACACCATCCCTGCGCTGATTCCCCTTTTCCCTTCGCTTTAATTGCAACCGAATAGGAAGTTTCCCCTTTCTCCTCGAGCAACTCCCATCAAGTGCTGAAGAAAAGGTGAAAACCAACCGTCCTCCTTTTCAGCTCGGTTCCTTCCCCTGCAACGGCTACCTGTGCAAAATCCTCCCTTCTTCGATCCAAGCAAAGCAGCACAAGCCTTCGTACAACACCTTCCCTCTATTGCAAGACACGCAGAGATCCTCCGAAAAAAAAAAAACAGCACAAAGAATCGCGTGTCTACCCCTTTTTATGGAACTTTTCCACATCATTCATGACCACCCCCCTTTTTTTCTTTGTGGCAGAAGACAACCACTCCTCCCCTTTTCTGTTTCTCCCGTCAGAACAACGGGGAAGAAAAAAAGACAGGTAGCCCCCCCAGTGCACAAAATGCTCGTTTAAAGTACATGAGGTCAACTTGAGATCAATCCTGCTGAAGACCTCTACAACTGCTGTGTTATCACTAATCATGCAAACAGCACGCTGTACTTTTTCCAAGGTCCCCCCCCCAAAAGCGATGCCTTTCCCCCCAACTTTTGTTGCCTTTTGAAGCCCTCCCACTCGACTGTGGTTGTCCCTGGTCTGACGCCTGCAAAAGAAAAACGGGTATTAAAACTGAACAATCCTCTACCATCTTCTTCGATGCACCTACAAACAAAAAGCGAAGGAAAAAAACAAAGGTGGCTCCCCTCCAAACAGAGAATGTCCCCCCCCAACTTCTCTTTTCTGTTTTTTCGTCAGAACCACAGGGAAAAAAACAAAACCCCCCCCAACTTACTTGTAATCATCTTCTCTAGTCAATACAATCTAAAAATTCACTGTTGACCATGTACCACAGTTTTCAACAATTGACAGGAATACCAAGAACCGCTTAAAAAGATGTTGCAGGCCTCCATTTCGTTTTCTGCACAACCACAAGCCCTTCTGTTCCCTCTGAGAACGCCATTTTTAGTTCCCACCGCAAGGACTCGAAGTAATTTTGCATTTCCCCTATAAATTCAGACTTTTCCCTAACTATCACCCAACCACTAGGCCTCAACAGGCGGTCCACTTTTGCGATAACAGCTTTGATGTTGCATCTCTTCTTTATCTTGCTAAACAAATGATCAGCATGAAGAAGGCCATAGGTTCTTGGATATGAGCTGAATGACTCACACCAATCATGATAGATTCCAAATAGTCCACGATCAAATATAACAGGAAGTGTATATGGGGCATTTGATGGTACCACATTCATTACCCACACCGAAAGGGATGAAAGAGCTACTGCAAACCCTCCATATACTGCCCTCGTGTCCATCACATTCCTACTGTGCTTCCAATCAATACCAAGTCCCTCCAAGTAGGACTTCTCTACTGCCTTCTGCCACTTTTCTGAATCGGCCATGAAATCATCAGCAACTGTCTTGCCATTGACACCTTTGAAATTATTCAACCATGCTGGAGCTTCAAGCAGCATTAGCTGAATCATCCTCTTCACACATGGGAGGAAAATTCTTTTTCGATTTTCGTAGCAGTCATTGGATATGGGCTTTCGGAAAATGGCAGCTCCAATGCTTGTGGACTCATCAACAAACTTTGCCACAAGCTTCCAACAGATCGAACGGGTCAATTTCTCCATTTCTTCCCAGATTTCAACGTCCTCATCATCTGTCCAATACACCGGTGTAGCAGACCACACAAAATATCCCCCAGGCCTGATGTCCATAGGAGGGGCTCTACACACTCCAAATACTTCTCATCAATCATCAAATCCACTCTTCAAGTACCTGAAATCAAACGTATTTTCCTGCCAAATAGACCCACATTAGTGCATAAAAACCAACCATTTTGTGAGCTAACATATGCTCTTCTCCTTTAGCTTTCTCGAGGACGAAAAAGACTAGAGGTGGGAGAGTGTTGGGTTGTAGGGTGTGCACACATCCTCAATTGTGCATGGGAACCCTCCCTAGACCATAAGAATAACTCTTTTTGTATCTACTTAGAATTTCACATAAAAACACCCTCTTAGGACACTTTTTAATATTTCTCTTATACTAAGGTAGAGAAGCCTTGTAAATAGCCACCTCTCTTGCACACATATGAGCGAACACACGTGAAAATCCCACGCCTCTATTTCTTGGGATTTGTTTGTTAGAAAAGGAATATTTTCTTAAGATTTGGTAGTTGCACATATGCTCACTTTTTGACTTTTCAAAAGAGCACATGGGGAATAGAGCTTAGCCTATATATATAAGCTCATTTTTGTAAAGAAGGGAGCTTTTGGTCCACATGCTCTCATGTAATATCTCTTATGAATGGAAGAAGGCTCTCTTTTACTCCAAGACTATTGTATTTGTATTTTACTCATGGACTAGGATCCTTGACTCCCTATTCTCCATGTTTTCAAGCATGTGGCATAGCATGTGCCTAATGCCAATGGCTTGAACATGTTGGAGGTAGGGGTGGATGAGAGGAGAGTCACTCTTGAGCTTTCCTTCTTGCTTCAATGCAAGGTGGTGAGGGTTTTAGTCTTCTACTACTACAACATCAACAAATACACACAGTACTCACTCCTGCCTATGAGGTCGGGCCTGCTGTTTCTGCCATGATACTACTTGTAGATCCTGATGCTTATCTGCTAGAAGAAGAGAACCATATTAGCATTGCATAGGAAACATGATGTTGTGGTGTTCCCTCCACAATACCAACATGATACCCAAAGTGGTTAGGGGTTAGTGGGTGGAGTGTTTATGATGTGTGTGCATGTTGGTTAGTGGGTTAGTGAGTCTCCTAGATGCATACTTCGGATGTGCACTGTACTCCACATGTATCTACTTGATGCAATTGGGTTACGGGGTTTGATACAGGGTCTAATTCTCCAAACTCTCATTGTGGGATTATAGCTTTTGGGAGAGATGACATGTAACAGTTTCTCGATTAGATTGTCTTGGATTTGGGACTTTTTGGGTACCCATTTCCAAATACTCCTAGGTGTGAATGGAGATATGATAGTGTGGAGTGTAAGTGTTTGCCCTGAGATTTGTGCTACGAGAGCCTGTGGGTGTTAGTTTGAGCTTGTGAGTCAAGGTGAGGCTCTTTTAGCTTGCAAGCAGGTCTTGGGCACCCATATTTGTTTAGCATTTGGGATAGCCTTCATTGACTGCTTTGGGACCCAAATAGAAATGGTCTGTCTAGATTGATGCCTAGGATACTCCTTCGTTGTAATCCTCGACTGTGTAGTTGTTTGGTGCATCTTTGGGATCTTGTCTTCATAGCCGAGGGTCGTTCACCCTTGCGTATCCATATCTGCTTCATGCCGAGAGGTACTTTATATTGCACTAGTCATTGCTCATGCTTTTTTATTATCGACATCCTCAGTGTCGTGTATTATCCTACTTGTTTTCCTAGGATTCTCTTTGGAAAAGAAGGGAACTCCTCATTGACTTCTGCACCTTCTTCAAGGGTGACAATCTTCTACATCATAGAACTTTGGACAAGAATTGCATCGTTACCTTCATGTGGGTTCTTGGAGGAACCAAAATTTGGTGCCTTTTCTAGTGGCATGAGTGCTTGATTCTCTAACTCAATTGTGATGTGGTTTTGGCCCAACCAAGCCTGAAGAAATCCACTTCTTAGGTTGAGGTTGACTACATGATCATAGATCCAATCTTGGCCCAAGACAAGAGGTTTGGTAAGATCCTCATCTTCACACACTAGCACTTTGACTGCCATTAGAACCTCTTCAATGTAGAGGGGAAGTTCCACCTCACCCATGCAAGGGGTTTCCACACCTCCCAATCCTATGAGATATGCCTCTATAGGATTGAACTTCAATTACAGTTGTTGGAAGTAAGAAAGTCGGACTGCACTAGTGGCTGCTCGTGAGTCAGACACATTTAAACACCCTTTTTCCCCCTCTTGTATTGCCAAAAAATTCCCTCTAGAGCTCCCTTGGTGTACCTACCCCACAGAGGGTCACCTTTAAATTAACCTACCCCTCTAGAGCTCCCTTGGTGTAGGATTCACCACGATCTTTCCAACAAGCTCTAGAGCCCAAAAAACAGATTTCGTATGAAAAAGTTATGTCGATTCAAGGTTTAGGGGATTAAAACATATAATCAGGACCTTTCAAGATTTTAGTGCATTTTTCTAAGGCCTTTGTAATTATATGGATAATTGAGTGTGCAAATATGCCCAAAATTTAGCCCAAATTTTCAAAAAATTACCACTTTAATTTTTTTGCCCAAAATTCTTGTCTATCATGATAGACGGTGTCTGTCACGATAGGGCACTGACTATCGTGTGGGCCTATCTGTCGTGATAGATGGTGTATGTCATAATAGATAGTATCTATCATGGGGTCCTATTTATCGCGATAGACGGGTGTCTCTCGTGATAGACAGTGACTGTTGTGTGGGCTTGTCTGTTGCGATAGACGGTGTTTGTCACGATAGACACTATTTGTCGCAGGGCCCTATCTGTCACGATAGACAGGTGTCTATTGCGATAGATGTGGTTTATCATTCATCGTGAGCCTGTCAATCACGATAAATGGTGTCTATCGCAATAGACAGTGTCTATCATCTATCGTGCTTTTGGTCTATCGTGATAGATGGGTGTGTGTCACGATTGATGTGGTCTGTTATCTATCGTGCTTTTGGTCTATCGCGATAGAGGGGTGTCCATTGCTATAGATTTTGTCTATCGTCTGTCGTGCTTTTGGTCTATCGTGATAGATGGTGTCTGTTGAGATAGACCCAATTTGTCGTGGGACTCTGTCTGTGATCATAGATGGGTGTCTATCACGATAGACGGTCTCTGTCGTGGGGTGCTGTCTATCGCGATAAACGGTGTCTATCACGATAGACAGTGTCTGTCGCAATAGACATTAAAAACGTAATATTTTTAGAAACTTCTAATGATTTGGAGTGTTCTAATGGTGTAGGTTATCTTGCCATGCATGTAAACACCAAATATCAACTTTCTCTATCCATCACGACAGACAGAGGCCGTCATCTTGGGACCTATGCAGAGTTTTGTCGTACTTGCTCAAGCTGTTAAAGATGGTGAAATAGCCAAAACATGCAAGAAATGCTCAAAAACACATGAAAACAAAATGCATGCAAGCTCTCTCTCACTCTCTCTCACAAGTGAAATGAGGGAAATGAGGTGGGTAGGGGAATATGAACAAAAAAATGTAATTTGATAAAGGTGGAGATGGAGGTGGGAGGTGGTGAGGATGATGATGGTGATGCAAAAAAAAAGAAAAAATAAGGAAAAATAAGGAAAAGTACGGATATTACCTATGACTCCAATGTCACAACTCTACGTCTTACCATCACACGCTCGTTCTGGAAGCTCTCTCCCCAGCAATGGTGCAAAATTTGGTGTCACTCTAGCACAATGGCAAGTACCAATGTGAGGAGATCCACCTCATAATTGTCAATCCGTGGAAATGTGAGGACTAGTATGAAGACTATGAGCAAGTGATGGAACAAGTGCGTGAGTGAGAAGCACACAAACATGCACATACATACACACATATGCGCACACAAGGCAAGAACAAGGAGAGGAACAATGTAGTTCTTTGCATTAGTCAAAAAGTCTCTTAAACAAGCTCAAATCACTAACAATATAACCTCAAAAATGAGCTCTCTAGCTCTATTTATAGTTTTACTAGCTTTGGCCCTGTCTAGACCTAGTATCTGGCCTAGTTAAAAATTAGGTTCTAGAGCTTATTTGAGGGCTCAAACGGAATGTAAAAATTATAAAAATTGGCATGTAGCTAATTCTAATACTCTTCAAGATCCAGGACTCCTTGGCTTGAATAAAATCGAGTCTATTCTACCAAAAACGGGATTTACAATGTTTGTGTAGTGATAAAAATCACTTGAGTTAGAAATAGTTTATGAAAAAATGATTAGGCCTTGTTGCCGGATTGTGCACGACTGCTCCTTTGTGCTTGCTTGCTCTTCTTACAACTTGTAAGCCAACACAAGGTAAAGATGATGAGCATCTTTTCTATATTGATTCTAGTTGTTCCAATCATGTGGCTAGAAATGTAGCATTTCTATCTGATCTTGAAGAACCTAAAGGGAAGCATGAAGTGCAGACAGGTGATGAAACTAGACAATCTATTAAGAAGATTGGAAATGTCAAGGCTTTTGATGGTAACATGAACCTTTTAGGTAAGGTTTTATATGTGCCAACCATAACAAAAAACCTAATCAATGTTGGGCAGATTGTTGAGAAAGGCTTACAGGTTAGATTCACAGGCATGGAGCATATGTGGAAGATCCTCAACAAGGATTCAAGAGAATTGCAAAAGGTGAGAAATATGGTAGACTCTTTACATTTGAAGTTCAAGATACCAAAAACATTGCAGTCTTCAATTACAGGGATCATCTGTTCTATATTGATTTTGGTTGTTCCAATCATGTGGCTAGAAATGTAGAATCTTTTCTATATTGATTATGGTTGTTCCAATCATGTGGCTAGAAATGTAGCATTGTTATCTGATCTTGAAGAACCTAAAGGGAAGCATGAAGTGCAGACAGGTGATGACACTAGACAATCTATTAAGAAGATTGGAAATGTCAAGGCTTTTGATGGTAACATGAATCTTTTAAGTAAGGTTTTAAATGTGCCAACCATAACAAAAAACCTAATCAGTTTTGGGCAGATTGTTGAGAAAGGCTTACAGTTCAGATTCACAGGCATGAAGCATATGTGGAAGATCCTCAACAAGGATTCAAGAGGATTGCAGAAGGTGAGAAATTTGGTAGACTCTTTACATTTGAAGTTCAAGATACCAAAAACATTGCACTCTTCAATTACAAGGATCAAACCCTATCTGAACTAGAGATAGGGCATAAAAGGCTAGATCATACAAGTGAAAGAACACTAAAGAAAATATGGAGGAATTAGAGTGTGCTTGGCATTCCAAATGTGTCCAAGCAGCACATGATTTACAAATGTGGAGCATGCCAATTTGGCAAATCTCACAGGCAACCATTCAATAGAAAAGGATACATGTATGAAGACTACTTAGAGCTTGTGCACACAAATGTGTGGGGTCCTAGTAGAGAGCCATTAATCTCAGGGTCAAGGTACTATGTTTCATTCATAGATGATTATAATAGATGGGTCATTCATTACTTCATGAAGCATAAAGATGAAGTCTTCACTTGTTTCAAAAAATATTTGGCATTAGTTGAGAACCAAAGAGGTAGAAGCTTGAAGAGAATCAAATTTGATGGAGGTGGTGAGTATTTCTCACATGAATTTGACTCATTCTTACAAGACAGAGGTATAAAGAGAGAGGTCACAACAAGATACACTCTTGAACAAAATGGAGTGGCAGAGAGGAGGAATAGTTTGATAGTAGAGGCTACAAGATCAATGTTGAATGAAAAGAAACTACCAAATTACCTATGGGTAGAGGTTGTTTCCACAGCCACATACTTGATTAATAAGCTCCCATCCAAATCCTTTGATGGAATGACACCTTATGAGGCACAGAATGGTAGGAGACCCTCATTGGACCATTATAAAATCTTTGGGTGCATTGATTATGCACATATACCCTCACAAATTAGATGGAAGCTTGATCCAAAAGCTGAAAAGTGTATATTCATTGGCTATGACCAAAACGAGGAGGGATATAGGTTGTACAATCCCACTAACAAAGGATTTACAGTTAGTATGGATGTGGTGTTTCATGAAAATATTTCATGGTTTGAAGATGATTGCAAGAAAATTAAGCTACCTTATGATTTGGAAAGTAACTTTCCAACTCTGACTCAAGAAGAATGGACTTCGGATGAGAAAGATATATTGACCGTTCAGGCCCTTGGGGGTAAAAACTGACAATTAGGTTTTTTCTTCACTTATGAGCTAAGAGGTCTCCTATGAGTGCAATCACCTAAAAATTTTCAAAAAATAGCCCCAAAATTTCTCAAAAAATCAAACCCTAAAAATTGCATTTGGGGTGGACAATCGCAATGGTCTAGGACAATCGCGATAGTCTGGGACCATCGCGATGGCTCAGGTGAACTGTCGTGATGGCATGGCACAATCGCGATGGTCCGATGGAGCGAACTGTCGCGATGGCGTGAAGTGAACAATCGCGATGGTGTAAATGAACCATCACGATGGTCTAATCGATGAGCAATCGCGATGGTGTCGGTCAACGGTCAACGCAACAATCACGATGGCGTGGGCCAGTCGTGATGGTCACGAGGCACGATGGCTTGAGCCAATCGCGATGATCCAAGGTTCGAGGCGTCGCGATGGTCTGATGGTATTGTCGTGATGGTCTAGCATGCCACGTGGCAGCATCGGTGTGATGGCGTGAGCCAATTGCGATGGCATGTGGTCGACGGGATCATCGCGATTGTCAAGGATCATCGCGATGGATCAAGCGAACCATCGTGATGGCGTGAGACCATCCTGATGATCCGGTCGAGCCGTCGCGATGGTGTGAGCCAATCGCGATGGTGTGACACAATCGCGATGGTCTGAGCCAATCGCGATGGTCCACCAAAATGCAAATTTTTGAAATGCAAGTGTGGATTCCTATATGCGCAAGGATGCTCTACAGCGTGGTGAACTCGCTTACCTCAAATTCTGAACTTGGCAGACCATCGCGATGGTCTGACACAGTCAGCATTTTCTGACAAAAAGTGATTTTCTTACCTTTTGCATTTTTTCTGATGCTCTGGAGCACTGTACCTGCAAGAAAACTCAAAAGCACAAAAGCACATACAAGCACAAAATCTCTCTCTCTCTCGCATGCACAAATGAGGGGAAATGAGGAGAATGGGTGGATATGGTGAATTTTCTGATTTTTTTGGAGTGGAAGATGATGATGCGGTGGTGAAGGAGTGTAGAGGAGATGAAAAACACAAAAAACTAATGGATAAAAACAACAAAAACTGAAATTTTTTACCTTCCAATGCCACTTCTTGCTATACTCTTACCATCACGCATTCGTCCTAGACTCGATCCCCGACAACGGCACCAAATTTGGTGTCGCTCTAGCACAATGGTGAAAACCACGTTAAGAAGCTCCACCTCCTTAATGTCCATCCGCGGAAGAGATAGGAGTGATATGAAGATCGTGAACATGAGATGAAGTGAGAGTGATGGTGAGAAGCATCGAGATGCACACACACATACACACACACAAAGAAGAGACAAGCAAGACACAATGGAAGGTAGGAAATCAACTCTATTACTCAAGAACACTCTTACAAGCTCCAAATATCTCTAAGCTCTTCTCTACTCAAACAAGCTAACCTCAAAAATGAGCTCTCTAGCTCTATTTATAGTTTTTAGGCTAGTTTTGACCGGTTTCACATCTAGTGACCGCATAGTTAAAAAATAGGTTCTAGGTGCTATTTGAAAGGGTAAACGGTATCTAAAAATAGCCAAAATTGGTAGGCTCACTCTACCTAAGCTCCTCAAGCTCGAGGACTCCTCGGCTTGCACAAAATGGAGCTACACTTTACAAAAAAGGGTTTTTCTATGTTACATGTGGTACAAAAGTGATAAAAATCACTGTTGGAGGTTTTTGAAAAGTATTTTAAAACATATTTGTCTGAAAAAATGATCTGACTCGCTCCCAGCTACTTCGTTGTGCTCTGTCTTCACATGCTTCCACGTCGTCTATGCATTTGGCTACTACCAACAGGGATGATGGTTTCATCTTTGCTGACCTCATACATGTGAAATAGCTCTTCATTTGCTCAAATCTTTCTTCTCTTTGAGTGTTACAGGCCTAAAGCAGGAATGACTAGGCTCTTGGTCTTCAAGGCTAACTGTTATGTTGCCAGCCACTATCATGATCCAGGATGTTTAAAACTAAGAGGATCAACTTTTGTTGAGGTTAACAGATGGCATGAAGAGGGAAGTAAAACTACTAAGCTCCTTGTAGCTCAAGCGTAAGCACCACCTCCTTTACTTGTCAATCCGCGGAGACGTGAGGACCGGTATGAAGACCACGAGCAAGTGAAGGCACAAGTGCGTGAGTGAAAGCACACAAACATGCACACACATACACACACGCGCGCACAAAGTAAGATCAAAGAGAGGAACAATGGAAAGTTTAGATTGCAAAAGAGTTCTCTTACAAAAGTTCTATTCTCTAACAAGCTAACCTCAAAAATGAGCTCTCTAGCTCTTTTTATAGTTTTTTGACTAGTTTTGGCCCTGTCCAGACCTAGTGTCCGGCCTAGTTAAAAATTAGGTTCCAGGGCTTATTTGAGGGCTCAAACGAAGTCTAAAAATTATGAAAATTGGTACGATGGTACTTCTAATACTCCTCAAGCTCGAGGACTCCTCGGCTTGAACAAAATGGAGTTACTAAAAATAGATAATGGTATTTACAATGGTTTCTAGTGATGAAAATCACTATTTTTGTAGGGGATTCTTCTGAAAATTTGACATACACTTCTTGGAGCTCCCTACTTGCTCTCTCTTCTTCTATGTCCACTTCTTTGATGTGCTTCCATGCTTTGTCCTTGACCTTGAGCTTCAACACTCCCCCCCTCTCGAGTCTGTCGTCCCTGACAGACCCTTGTTGTAGTGGTTGTTCCAAGTAGTGCCTTGAGAGGGAGTGTCCCTTCTGTATGAACACAAGTCGTCCGACGTTCTTCATCTATCACTGTGAGTCTTTGCAGGTTGTAGTCTCTTGGTATGTGCTTCTGCCTTGTATTCCAGCATGACTGTGTCGTTGTGAGTCTCCGTTGATGTTTTCTAGATCTTCCAAAGTTGATCTTCATAGTAGTCATGCCAAGTACTCATAACCCATATTGAGTGATGGGTAAGTGTGTTCGTGCATGGGTTGAGGAAAATATGTGCCTTGTGCACGGCCTTGTAATGTAGCCCTATGAATGTTTACTTGGGAAATGCATTGGAAGAAGAATGGTGCAAAAATTGGGGCTCTTGAGCTAAGTGCTCAAGGGTATGCCGACGAAGAGGTTTCCTACGCTATTATGGCTATGATGTTTTCAAAGTAAAGATGCTTACCATGGGGAAGGTCGATGGATGTTCATCTCTTCATGTTGTACACTTGGCGTTTGGGATGGACCATTGTTGATGGTCCACTGATGAGATCTTTTGAATGGCAGATCCCCTCTCCTCCAGAACTATCCCTTGCAGATATCTCCTTGGATGCTCTTGTACATACAGTAGTTAAGCATCACTCAAGTTGTGGACCTTCAAGCTCTTCACTCCTACTATAGTAAGAGGAAACCATAGTTGTGGATGCCCTGCTCATGCTAAGTTCTTGACATCTATGAGATAAGGCAGCAATTAAATCATCTGCTAGCCAAGACACACTTCTATCCAAACTGATAAATGCCCAGTAATCGATGGTTCAATCTTCAACTAAGCATGACTCATTCATGTTCCATGAGCAAAACCTGGGAACAAGTGCTTCCTCATTTTTTTTTTTTTTTTTTTTTTTTTTGGAACAATATCACAAAACAAGAAGACAAAAGTTAGTATCAATAGAAATGTTCGACATATGTCACTGTGCTCTTGTGCATGGGATTCTCAAGTGTGTCTATGCACGGCCGTGTAATGTGGCCCTATATTAATGCATACTTTGGAAATGCATGACCTAAATGGTGCAAAAGACAGGGTTGTGCAAGGAGTACATGGTTGTTGCTCGTTCGAGGCTTTCGATGTTATTTGTGGAGGTTGATGCCGACCTTGGTGGAGGTATCCATTGAGTCTCGAACTGATGTAATCCTCCTTATTGGAGTCCATTTTAGAACATCATTTGGCACTGTAGAGGTCACTTCAGGCGTCTTTCTCTTTGGATGCTTTCTGAACTGTGGTATCCAGTGTGGTTGATGCTTTGGTTCGGTGGAGGCTACTTGCATATTTGGCTTCCAAACCCATATCCTTTTTGCATGTCTTCCTACTAATGTTGAAGAGCTGATTTGATCTTCCTTTGGTCTCTGTACGTGGTTCTTACCCTTTTCTCTTTTTGGCTTCTTTGTTGAAACCTTTTGCATGTGGGAGAACAAAGGTTGTTGTGGGTGTAGGATCTTCTTAGGTACCCACATCTGTAATTGCCCTTGTTGAGCTGCAGCTAACTTCTTAAGCACCCAAACTTGTTGGATATCTTGTGATGGAGCTTGTCTGAGCTGCTTCCTTCGTCTTCTGGCCTGGTTAGTGTGCATGGATGGGATTTGTGGGGGTAAGGCTGGTGGTTGCTCTCCTTTGCGTACCCAGATCTGCTTCATGCCCGGAACCGCTTTTTTATCGAATGGTGTCTTTCTATTGGATGTAGCAGTTGTCGTGAACGGTTGTGTGTGCTTGTGTGGTGGGCTCACTACTGTGGCTACTTGAGTCTTTGGAGAAGAAGAAAGATCCACCCGCCTTCGAACCTGGTCTTCCACGATTGACTCCTTCTGCATCATAGAGCTTTTGACACATACAACATCTTCTTTCATATGATTAGTCTTGGAAGAACTAAGAGAGTGTGTGGTGCCATGATCTAGGAGCATGCAGTTCTCTAATTCTAATGTAATGCATTGTTCTTGTACCCAAACTTGAAGAATTTGACTTCTTAGGTTTAAGTTAACTGCATGGTCATAGATCCAATCTTGACCCAAGACAAGTGGTTCTGTAAGGTTCTCATCTTGACATACTAGCGCTTTGACTTTCATTGGAACATCTTGAAGGTAGATGGGAAGTTCCACCTCGCCCAAACAAGGAGTTTCCACACCTCCCAATCCTATGAGATAAGCTTCTATGGGATTGATGTTCAACCCCAAGTCTTGGCAGTAGGAAAGTCTAACTGCACTACTTGCTGCACCTGAGTCAATCAATGCTTTCACCGTCCTTGCACCCTTCCCTTGTCCTATCTCTATGGTCACAAAGGGTCTTCGGTCAATGACCTGAGAAGTCACTATGTCTGACTTTTGACACATATCCATGTGATATTTTGGGGCTTTTGAGTTGACTTCTAGGCCTAATCGCCTTAACTTATTTCGCCTAATACGCTCTCTGGCCTCTACCTGTGCTTCTTCTCTCACTCTTAACTCTTCTTCTTTTCGCTTCTTCGCAGTGTTGAGTCTCATTAGCATATCCTCAGTAAGAGGTTCTTGATATAGCTTGACTCTACAGCCACTAATATAGTTTGGCAAGATATCTCCTTCTAAAGTAGCCAATTGAACCGCGCCACTAGTGGAAATTCTATTAATGATCATGGGTCCATATCCTCGTTTTTCCAACTTACGGGCATGTTGTTTCAGTGTGTAAACCAACACTAGATCTCCCTCTTTCAGTCCCTTATCCTTAATGTGTGCATCGAAGTAGGCCTTTTGCCTTTTCTTTGCAGCGTAGATGCCTGCTGCCGCTCGTAGCCTCGTCTCACCCAAGCGTTCGAGATCAAAGATCCTAGAGGACAATTCATGCCCATTCCACTCATACTCTTGTGCTACTTTTAAGGCAGGGATTAAGAAATCTAATGGTAGCACAGCGTTCTGTCCGAAAACCATCTGAAATGGGGTGGCGTTGAGTACCGTTTTGTAGGCAACTCGATAAGCCCAAACAGCATGATGAAGTTGTTTGTCCCAATCAGAGCGTTTATTATTTACCAATTTTGTCAATACGTTACAAAGGATCTTATTGGTACTCTCGGCTTGTCCGTTAGCTTGTGGGTGATAGGGGGCAGATTTCTTATGTATCACCAAGAATTCTTGGAGAAGATTTTCAATGACTTCATTCAAGAAGTGTGTGCCTCTATCGCTCACTAACTCTATTGGTAGCCCATATCTCGTGAGCACATTCTCGAATAAGAACTTAGCCGTCGTCTGAGCATCATTCTTTGTTGTGGCTTTCACTTCTACCCACTTGGTAAGGTAATCTGTGGCTACAATAATATACTCTGCATGGGAGTTTCTAGCTGGGGGGTTAATAGGACCTATGAAGTCTATGCCCCACTTCGAAAATGCACGTCCTCCCATCATTGGCCTCAAGGGCATCTCGTCTTTTCTCACTGGATATTGTGCACGTTGGCATGTGTCACATTTCTTCACATAGGTATGTGCATCCATATGAAGAGTGGGCCACCAAAGTCCTGAGAATAGAATGGTCTTGATCACTCGGTCAGGACCAAAATGTCCACCTGCAACACCACTGTGTGCAGTCTCTAAGACCCTTAAATAGTCTGATTCATGAACGCACAGTCTTAAGTAACCATCTTTACCTCTTCGGTATAGGTTCTCTCCTACCAAGGCATAGCCTTGAGCCTCTTGCTCCATATTTCGTCTTCTTGCTAGACTGGCCTCTTAGGGTAATCTTCCCGATCTCATAAACTCTACCAATGGAGCACTCCAATCTGGAATTAATGATACTTGATAAAGGGTCGCATGCTCCACTGGTGGTCTCTCTCTGCACATTGGACAATTCTTGATCCACTCATGTATTTCTTTGTCCATGCTAGGCCAATACACTCCTAAACGTTTCAAATTCTGCAATGTTCGTTGTTTAGAATAGTGATTTCCTAGCAATCCCTCATGAGCTTGCTGCAACCAACTACTATGTTCATCATCCTCAACACAACAAGCTAATACACCCTCAGTATCTTGTTTGTACATGCTTCCTGCCAATATGTGATATTTTTGTGATTTTACAATCTCTTCTTGTGATGTTTTCACATTCTTATTTGCAGGGCCGAAGGTTAGGACTGGTACCAACTTATTTGCCCATTTAGGAACAACTTCCAAATTGAACAGATAAGCATCAGGTAGTTCATCAGACACTCCTTGTGGTGACTCTCCTGAAGTAATGCGAGAAAGGTGATCTGCCCGAAGGTGGGTTCTACCTTTCCTGACAACAACTTCAAAGTCATACTCCATTAGTAAGAGGAACCATCTTACTAAGCGTCCAGTATTGCAAGGTTTATTGACCAAATATAACAAAGCTTGATGATCAGTGAAAAACTTGAACTTGTTGGCCAATAAATAGTGTCTAAACTTCTTTACAGCATATACCATGCCTAACCCTTCTCGCTCGGTTGTGGTATAATTTCTTTCGGCTGGGTTTAGTTGTCTACTAGCATATGCTATGGGCAAATCTAAATTCCCTTCACCTGTGGGTTGTGCTAGCACACATCCTATGGCATGATTGGATGCATCCACATGGATATGGAATGGCTTATTCCAATCAGGAGTGGTCAATATTGGTGCTGTGCACAAACGTTTCTTCAGTTCATTGAAAGAATTCTCGCATTCGTCGTTCCACTCAAAATTAGACAACAAGGCATAAAGGGGTCTAGCTATGATCGCGTACATGTGGATAAACCTACGGTAATATCCACAATGGCCCATAAAAGCTTGTACCTCTTTAACATTCCTTGGCCTTGGTAGTTCCGCTATGGCTCGTACCTTATCTTCATCTGTTGAGATTCCATTCTTAGAAACAATATGCCCTAAGATTTTACCTTGACGCACCATAAACACACACTTTTCTGGGTTTAGACACACTCGATATTCTCTACACTTGTTGAAGATTTGTCTGAGCTCAGGGATGTGAACCCTTCTTTCTTGGGAATGAGCACATAAATCATCCACATACACTTCTAAGCTCTTTCGCAAGAACTCTTTGAAGACATGACACATGAGCCTTTGGAATGTTGCAGGTGCATTGGTGAGCCCAAATGGCATCACACGAAATGCAAAGATTCCCCACTCTGTAGCAAAAGCTGTTTTGTGTTGATCTTCTGGGGCAATGGCTACTTGATTGTAACCTGAAAATCCATCAAGGAAGCTATAAACTTCCTTGCCTGCAACACGCTCCAAAAGGTGTTCTGTGATTGGAAGTGGATAACTATCTCTAATCGTAGCGGCATTAACTTTTTTAAGGTTAATACACACTCGCAACTTCCCATTCTTCTTGGGTACCACAACAATGGGGGACACCCATTCGGTATGCTCAATCTCATAGATGAATCCGGCTTCAATCAACCTATCAATTTCTTCTTTTATTTTTGCTGCATAGGTATCATTATATGTGTAGGGCTCCTGTTTGGTGGGCTTAGCATCAGCAGTCATGGGGATAGTATGAGAGCAAATTCTTGGATCTACCCCTTTTAAGTCTCTATAGTGCCATGCAAACACATCCCTATATTCCCTTAATAGAGCTATGAGCTCCATTTCTTCTCTTGTACTTAGGTCATCTCCTATATATGTGCATCTCTCTTCGTTCTCTTCAATGGTCACTACAATCTTCTTGGTCTTTTCTTTATTATCATATGATTCTCCTATGATGGCCTCTCTCTTAGGCATTCGTACCAAAATTTTGCGGTCGTCAACTTCATATTTCTTGAAGTTTTCTGGTACTTCAAACACTGATTCCTCCTTTTCTTGTTTCACTACTTTTCTTTTCTTTTTCTTTTGACTACTCTCACTTCCATCCTTTGACTTTACTGTTTTAATACTTGTGAGAGGTTCTTCTTCTTTCTGGGTGAACGCTCCTATATCTTCTAGATAGTGCTGCTCTGAGTTAAAGCAACTATCCATCACAATAGACTCCAAATCATCGTCATTCTCTTCTTCTTCTATGACATCACTAGGGTCACATTCTTCTAGCAAGGGTTGACACATGAACACTGAGATATCATAACCCTCCTCATCACAATGAGGTGTCCACTGTTCCTCATTGACAGCAATGTCCATGGTGGCTAAGATTTCTGGCCAGCCATGAGGCTCAAACTCCTCATCTAGAAAGATCATCGGTGTGTAGGCTGGGTCCCTAACTGGTCTATCTCCTAGTGAAGTTCCTTCTTCTCTTGCCTTTAAACGTTTTTCCTCTTCCTTTGCGACCTTGCACATCCACAAATGAGTATCTTCATGCAGCCATGATGGATCAGGTGAACTTTCAGAATGCACAGAGATGGAATCTTCTTTCGCTTTGTGGATAGAATTCCACTGTAGGGGTGGTACATCTCTGAAGGTGTAATCCTTCAAATTGACCTTAGTGGTGACCCCTAAGTGCTGTAAGTACAAGGAGTTAGTTCCCCAATCCTGTACTATTTGCAATTGTCGTAGGAAGGGTCTTCCTAGGATCATCTCAAAGACATTATTTTTCTCAAAGTCACATATAGCAAATGTGTGCTCAAACTCTACACCACAAGTGGTTAGAGTGATCCCTTCTAGCAATCCTAGAGGTCTTTCAAAATGACCATCAGCCATTTGAAGCTTCATTCTAGTTGGTCTTAATGTGGGCTTGCCCCATTGCTTCCACAAGGAGGTGGTCGCAATAGCAACACCAGCACCTGAATCTATGATTGCTTTGGTTGTGTAACCTTGGTAGGTGATTGGAAGATAAGTATTACCTTCTTCACCCTCACACATGTCCCCTATTTTGTCTAGAGGTATCTCTGGTACCCTTTGCTTAGAGCCTGCTTTTGGCATATTGGACTCAAGTTCTGGGACCTGATCCTTCACATGATTCCATAACTCAGGTTTTGCTTTGAGCAACTCTTCTACAGTGAGATGACACTGAACCTTAGTGTTCTTCACGACATCCGTGTTCCTTGGAACCACTGAGTCTTCATTTCTTACTAGTATTGTGGGAGCTCTAATCTGGAGTGATTCAGATTCCCATGGGCCTGGAAATTGAGGCAATTCTTCTAAGGTATTAGATTCAAAATCTAATCTTTCGTCTTCTTGTTCTGCTTCATCTTCGTAAATAGATGGAATGTCTTGGGGAAATTGATCATGAAGATCATCAATCTCAGGAATAGGAGGGGAATTACCCTTCTCCTTGGCCCATTTCTCCTCTTGTATTTCCCGCAAGAACTCTTGAGAGTACTGTTGAATAGAAGGAGGTATTCCAGCATCTGTGGAATTAGGAACATAAGCTCCCCTTGGTGGTGAGCTTCCTCTTTCAATAACTGGTTGAGCTTGTGGAGGTAGAGAAACTTGTGGTTTGTTTACCAACTGCTCTAATCGTTCTAGTAAGCCTTGGAAATGCAAATCCGATTTGATAGAGTTTTTCTGATTGAACTTTTGACTAGTCTCCAGTATGGCTTGAGCTTGTTCTACCATTTTCATGCACATTTTCATCCGTTCAATCTCTAAATCTGCTCTAGGGTAACTCTTGTCTAGGTTTGCCGCTGTAGGCCCTTCTTGAAGTCGAGCCTGGTAGGCCTTGAACATCATGTCCAAGCCTTCTGGGGTTGGATCTGCAAGAACAGACCCTGGTTGCGGTCTATTTACAATGGGTGGTGGGGTGGGATGAGATGGAGTGGATGGAGTTTCGGCATGCGAGGGGCTTTGAGATGCAATGTCTTCTATTTTTGTTTTCGCTTCTTTTAAGCTTTCTTCTAGTTCCGATAACTTTTTATTCCATTTGCGATTGGCCTTCTCTCTGGTATCCTTCCATGTTCTTGTTTTCCTCTTACTAGGCTCTCCCGATTCACTCGACTCTGATTGTTCTACTGGTTTATCCTGTTTTAAGGCTTGTGCTCTAGTGACAGCTTGTATAGGAGCCACATTGCTACTACTTGAACTTGGATCTGCCACTAAGCCTACCACATTAATGGGTGTAATCTTGGGTGCACTAGAGGGGTTTCTTGGACAATCTCTGGGGAGATGGTCTTTGCCACAATCAGGACAAAAAGCCTGTATTGTGATAGCCTGTCCTTGACTCGGAGATGGTGGGTGGGGACAGTCACGAATGAAATGGTCACCATGACATCTGAAACAAGATCCTCTAGGGGCTTGTGGTCTCATTTGTCTCAACTGGGGCCTAGGGTTAGGATTTGTGTACATGACATTGGAGTATTCTGGCTCCCAATTTTGCTCCATAGGCGGTGCCTCATATTGATACGAGTAAATCTCACTATGTTCAGGTGACTCTGTGTAATAAGCATGTGGACTACCTTCATGGGAGTAGTCTGAACTATGAGCATGAGAGTCATTATCTGGTATCAATGGGGTTAGTGGCACCAAAGCTCTATTTGGATTTTCCTCTCCCACAGCATACTTGACTGGAATCACGTTGGCTGGAGCTGGTGGTTGGTTTACCAAGACAGGTTGTGGCCTATATGGTACCTGATATTGCTGTTGTGGTCTGTAATATGGCTGTTGGTATTGATTCTGATACCTACCTTGTGGGTAAGGTTGCTGATAATTTTGTCTAACAGCCTGCCTATTGTAGGGACAATCTTGAGCCGTGTGGTTTGTGTATTTTCTCTCAATAGTGCAATATGGAGCATTCCTTTCTCTAATGTTTTGGTTTTGCATTGGGCATACGTTAGCCATGTGGTCACCTCCGCAAGTATAGTACCGATTCAATGGAGTGACTCTCTGTGTTTGTTGATTTTGGACTCCCAGCTTCTTGGCAACTTGCTCAGCTATCTCTTCTATTTCTGTGGAGATCTTTGAAGTATGACTAGTAGAACTATCCGAATCTTTGTAGAGTTTGGCCAACCCCAACTCCTCACCCAAGTTATCTTCTATGTCGATGCACGTCCGCACGCACTCTTCTATGGATCTAGGCTCTTTCAAGTACACATATGATCTTAATTTTGTGCTCAGTAGGCCATCTAAGAACAAAGCCACTTGTTTAGCTGGTGTGGGTAACTCTGGAGTAGGACATCTTTCTAGGTACTGTCTGAACCTTCTACCTGCTAGTCGCACTGTTTCTTGGGGTGTCTGCTTGAAACTATGGATCAGGGACGATGTGTTATGCCTGATACCACTCTTGGAAAATTCTACAATGAATTCGTCTAGCAGTTGACCTATATCGCGATAGCTGCTTCTACTCAATGGTTGAAACCACGCTAAGGCAGTGCCTTTAAGGGTCAAACCAAATGCCTCGTACTGGGTGAACCAGTCCTCAATTTGTTCGGCTCTCAGCACTTGTTTGTACTCGGCCACATGATCATAAGGATCCCCTGTCCCATCGAAATAGTTCTTCATTGCCTTGATCATGTGACTGGGTTTAAGGGTTCTTGGGTACTCCCGGGGTCTAGGCAATGGAAAATCCTGTTCATCTCTTTGTTGCCTATGTGCTTGATGTCTCTCTCTTTCAGGTCTTTCATTTTCGCATCCTGATCTATTCCTGCCCACGGTGTGTGCAAAGCTTACCTCAGGTCTCTCTCTAGTTCTTTCTCTCTGGGCTTCATGAGCCTGGGATGATCCTACCCCTTGGAGGCCGTGGGAAACATTGGATCTTGGTGGGGGGAAAATCATTTCATTCTTCCATGTATATGCATGTCTATCATGTTCTGTTACCAAGAAAATTTTCTCTGATGTGTTATCCAGGTAGACAACTTTGCCTGGTATCTCAGGATCTTTGAATTCATAGATGATAACTATGCCCAATTGGCTAGGTTGTTCTGGCTTGAACCTCCAAAAGGCTTCCTCTGTTTCTCTATTCAAAAATAGTTCTATGCTTTTGTTGTCTTGAGGGATCCAGTCTGGAGTGATCACTCGGGTCAAAACTGACTTGCCTCTAGGAGTCTGGGGTCCTTGTCCTATATTTCCTTGCTCTAGGTCTCCTATCTCATTCTCATGAATGATATTTCCAAACTCATCGGTCCTATCTGGTTGGTTGGTAACCACATACATGGTTCCTTCCTTATCAATGTATGAACCCTCTTCGAACTTGACCACCGGGTGTTCAAGTCCAAAGGATTGATCTGGATTTTTGAGTTGGACCACTGATCGCCTCAGACCATCCTCATAGATGCGAGCACCTAATTGGTTGGTCCGAATATATTCCAACTGTGTCTTATAGGGACCTTCTGGTGTTTGTAGATGGGCAGTCCCTGAGCCACCTGCAGGTTTTCCCATACTAAAAGACATTTCTGAATCACTTGTGTCTGATCTTAGTAAGAGATGACCACTTAGTTGTTGTGCCCAAGACTTGGATGTATGGTTGACACTAGCCTCAGAAGATCTAATGCTTTGTTTATCCTTACCTAAGTGTCTACCAGATCTCAGGTTCATAAGCTTTAGTCAAGAGTCCAAAATTTCCCCTTGGTATGGTTCAAAATTCTTTGGAGTCCCCTTGGTTCCCTAGTCCCACCTGAGGGTCAACTTCAAATTATCCTATCTCAAAATCAACGCATTATTCTTGAAAAAAAACAGTTGATATCGTGTAGGATTTGAAACGAGCTTTCCAACAAGCTATAGAGCTCAAAAAATGGACTTTGGATGAGAAAGTTATGTCAAATCAGGCTCCTGGGGGTCAAAACAGGCAAACAGGACCTTTGGAGAAAATCGCGATTTTGTGAACTTTTTGAAAATCACGATGCTGTGAAGTCAAAAAAATCGCGATGTTGAGCGCAAAATCGTGTTTTTGAAAATCGCGATTTTGAGCAGAAAATCGTGATTTGAAAATCGCGATGTTGATCACAAAATCGTGTTTTTGAAAATCGCGATGTTGATCACAAAATCGTGTTTCAGAGAATCGCGATGTTGATCACAAAATCGTGTTTCAGAGAATCGCGATGTTGATCACAAAATCGTGTTTCAGAGAATCGCGATGTTGATCACAAAATCATGTTTCAGAGAATCGCGATGTTGATCACAAAATCGTGTTTCAGAGAATCGCGATGTTGATCACAAAATCGTGTTTCAGAGAATCGCGATGTTGATCACAAAATCGTGTTTTTGAAAATCGTGTTTTTGAAAATCGCGTTTTCTCAGAATCGTGTTTTTGACATGAAAATCGCGTTTTCTCAGAATCGTGTTTTTGACATGAAAATCGCGATTTTGAGCAGAAAATCGTGAATTGAAAATCGCGATTTTGAGCAAAAATTCGTGTTTTCTCAAAATCGTGTTTTTGACTTGAAAATCGCGATTTTGACCCACAGAATCGTGTTTTTCTCAAAATCGTATTTTTGGCTGAAAATCGTGATTTGTGAGAATCGCGATTTTGAGCAGAAAGTCGTGTTTTTCACAAAATCGTGTTTTTTGCTGAAAATCGTGATTGGTGAGAATCGCGATTTTGAGCAGAGAATCGTGTTGAATCGCGATTTTGAGCAGAGAATCGTGTTTTTTTGAGAAAATACACAGAATCGCGATTCTCTTCAACCAACTTTTAGGCGGGAAAACTGAAAATCGTGATTTTTCAAAAAATTTTGAATTTTCACAGAATCGCGATTTTCATCACAGAATCGCGTTTTTTGGCGGGAAATTCAAATTTCTGAGCGCCGGCTATGGCGAGCTCCGTATGAGCAGAAAATCATGAAAAAAATACAGCGCTTGCTCTCCCTTGCACCTCCTAACTCCTTCCCACACAATAATGCATGAAAAATGGTATGAGGTGAAAATGCACTAAAAAGCAAGAAATTTCTATGAAGAAGAAGATGGAAGAAGGTGGAGATGATGATGATGATGAAGATGAAGAGGAAAAAATAGAAAATGAACTGAAATGACAATTTTTTTACCTTCCAACGTCGCAAATCTACGATCTTACCATCACAACGCTCGTCCTCGAAGCACTCTCCCCGGCAACGGCGCCAAAATTTGGTGTAGCTCAAGCGTAAGCACCACCTCCTTTACTTGTCAATCCGCGGAGACGTGAGGACCGGTATGAAGACCACGAGCAAGTGAAGGCACAAGTGCGTGAGTGAAAGCACACAAACATGCACACACATACACACACACGCGCACAAAGTAAGATCAAAGAGAGGAACAATGGAAAGTTTAGATTGCAAAAGAGTTCTCTTACAAAAGTTCTATTCTCTAACAAGCTAACCTCAAAAATGAGCTCTCTAGCTCTTTTTATAGTTTTTTGACTAGTTTTGGCCCTGTCCAGACCTAGTGTCCGGCCTAGTTAAAAATTAGGTTCCACGGCTTATTTGAGGGCTCAAACGAAGTCTAAAAATTATGAAAATTGGTACGATGGTACTTCTAATACTCCTCAAGATCGAGGACTCCTCGGCTTGAACAAAATGGAGTTACTAAAAATAGATAATGGTATTTACAATGGTTTCTAGTGATGAAAATCACTATTTTTGTAGGGGATTCTTCTGAAAATTTGACATACACTTCTTGGAGCTCCCTACTTGCTCTCTCTTCTTCTATGTCCACTTCTTTGATGTGCTTCCATGCTTTGTCCTTGACCTTGAGCTTCAACACTCCTTGACCTCAGATACCTGGTCAAGCAATATATATTTTGCTCATACCACTTGTTGAGAGATCTCCATAACTATGACAATTGTCCATTGATTTGTTCTCTTGTGATGGCATTGTGTTTTTTATAAGAATGGCTTCAACAATTGTCATAAAGAAAATCATATTGTTTTCCCATTAGGAAGCTGCACGTATGTTCTAAACAATTGAGTTTGATTTTGAAACAACATCACTTGCCATAAACATTTTTTAACATAGTGATGTGAAGGTTTTTTACTCACATTATGCTATTCATAGACTTCTAAAGAACTTGACATGCATTCATGCATCTTTATTTGGTAAAGGAACATCTCTAAGTTGTGGCATTTTGCTATAAAATATTGACTTCCCTGTTTTATGTGTGTCTCAGGATGGAAGCCTCCCGTACCCAAGGCATTTGGGGGATTGCAGTAATTTTGACCACACTGCCTGCTATCACTCTAAGGGCATGTCAAAGAATTCAGATAATGGAATTATAACTGATTGTTTCATGCCAGGAATTGTTATTACTGTTCACTTGTGCTACATGATCTTTTGGTTTTGCTATACTTCCAAAATATACAGGTAGTACTGTTCTTCAAATGAGAATTCTCTCAAATATTGACAATTGGAGAAGATACTCTTGGGGTGTTAAAAATGCCTAAAGTACTTGAGGGGTTTTCCTTGGTTTATGGTTCACCTTGCTGCACATATCATTCCGATATGTATATGTTCACAACATTTTGGCTCTCAGTCCAAAGAATCTAACTGTCATTTGCATTGCAAGTTTATATTACAAGCCTTGACAAATTTTTGAAGCATCTAGTTCATCTTATCTTTTGATGAAAAGGCATTGTTGCATGATCACTTTCAGTTTGTCTGAAGATCTTCACAACCAGGGCAGCATGGGAGTTGTCTCTGAGTGATTAACCCACTAATTAGGATTCTACCTAAACTTGGCCACAGTCTAAATTTGTTATGTATGATTGGGCAATGTTCAAATGATTTACTTTATGCTATGACATTATAAATGAATGCACCATCATCAGAAGCACTACAAGAGCAATGTTTATCTCACATTTTTTCTGTTATTGTTTATGTGCTTGTGTGATAAAACATTTAGGGATTTTAGCATGGCAAAGAATCTGAAGAATGTCTTGAGGTTATCTTGTTCCAGTAAAGTTGTTAATTAGAGGGAAACAGTATGAGGACTCACACATGTTCTAATTAAGTGTGAAAGTCACAAAGGTCTGAGTGATTGTTTTTTACTAGGGAAGTAACTCACTGGTTTCAATGCTCATGTGGCTCTCATTTAAGACTTTTTTCACTTCTTTGCTTAGGTGATTGGAAGCTTTGCATGTGCAAAACGAACCTTATGCTTATTGCTATTCTGTTTTGCTATTTTGCATTTATGTACTATACAAGATATAGAAATATGGTGCCTGAATCACTCTAAGATCATCGATGCATCATCACCGTGGCCAGAGCCTTTTGGGATTTTGGTTTTTTTTTTAATAACAACATAAATGCAGAAGGGATCTTCATTTGCTCAGAAATTGCTCGAATTCGTACAGGACAAAGAGGGGGATGATTGTGGCTCCTGACTTTTAGGGCTAACTATTGATCCATCTTTTGCTAAATGCTTCCATGATTTAGGAGATGAGATAGAGCCTTACAGGGATCAATACTAATTAGAAACTGAACATGTGCCCTGGGATTGTGGCCATCATTTCCACTTGCTCTATTTTGTGGGCACTTGGTTAAAAGATCAAGTTTTGTGACTCTGTCACAGGAACAGAAAGCTCTTTATGGGGATTTCTCTCTAGATGAGCAAGTCCTGTAGGACTGGATGTCCTCTAAGGTGGAAACTAATAGTTGAACTACATGTTATATTCTATCTTTTTTTCAAGAAACAGTCTACTTGTTGTGTATGTTTTAATTTCAGGTTTAGGAGCTACCTAGGAAGGCTCTATCAGCCTTATAAAGGACTACACAGGGGGATGGATGTTGGGCTGACTGCCCCCCAAGGGGATTGTGTTGCCTACCTATGAAGACTGAAGAATTGTAGATTGAAGTAAAGACTAAAGACTCCAACTTGGAATAGTTCAGTTATGTATGCTTTTCTCCTTTAGCTTTGTCGAGGATGACAAAGACTAGAGGCGGGAGAGTGTTGGGTTGTAGGGTATGCACACGTCCTCAATTGTGCATGGGAACCCTCCCTAGACCATAAGAATAACTCTTTTTGTATCTACTTAGACTTTCACATAAAAACACCCTCTTAGGACACTTTTTGATATTTCTCTTATACTAAGGTAGAGAAGCCTTGTAAATAGCCACCTCTCTTGCACACATATGAGCGAACACGTGAAAATCTCATGCCTCTATTTCTTGGGATTTGTTTGTTAGAAAAGGAATATTTTCTTAAGATTTGGTAGTTGCACACATGCTCACTTTTTTACTTTTCAAAAGAGCACATGGGGAATAGAGCTTAGCCTATATATATAAGCTCATTTTTGTAAAGAAGGGAGCTTTGGTCCACATGCTCTCATGTAATATCTCTTATCAATGGAAGAAGGCTCTCTTTTACTCCAAGACTATTGTATTTGTATTTTACTCATGGACTAGGATCCTTGACTCCCTATTCTCCATGTTTTCAAGCATGTGGCATAGCATGTGCCTGATGCCAATGGCTTGAACATGTTGGAGGTAGGGGTGGATGAGAGGAGAGTCACTCTTGAGCTTTCCTTCTTGCTTCAATGCAAGGTGGTGAGGGTTTTGGTCTTCTACTACTACAACCTCAACAAATACACACAGTACTCACTCCTGCTTATGAGGTCGGGCCTGTTGTTTCTGCCATGATACTGCTTGTAAATCCTGATGCTTATCTGCTAGAAGAAGAGAAGCATATTAGCATTGCATAGGAAACATGATGTTGTGGTGTTCCCTCCACAATACCAACATGATACCCAAAGTGGTTAGGGGTTAGTGGGTGGAGTGTTTATGATGTGTGTGTGTTGGGTCTCTTAGTCCAACGGAAAGTGCCTACGCACAATGATATTTTGCTCGACCTTTTGATGCTAAGTCATCTTTTGATCGTCCTAAGTCCACAAATTCGATTAAATGTATGGTGGAGTAGATGAAAAAATACATGCACAACTGGATGTCTTCTCGCAACCTCCCTCTCTCCTTACTCACGCTTTCCAATTCCACTTAATTCCTTGTTCTCTCTCTTTCACATATTCTCGTCTTCACACATTTCCCAACTTTCTCGCTTTCTTGCTCATATGCACTCACACACACATGCGTACTAAAAATTATAGATCTTACTCATCGACACTTTCTCCCTCACTCACATGCTCATCCACACTTTAACATGCACATACTTTTTCTTCTTTCCCACTCTTATTTTCCAGCACCCACAAGGGCTCTTCTTTTTTCCTTGCCGTTGGTGACCTTTCCTACTTCGTCCCTTTCCCACCTTCACACATTCTCACTTACTCCCACACACATTCACGCAATCTCCTTCCCTCCCTTACGGGGTCGTTGGTTTCAACTAAAGAACAACCATCTTCATCCTTAATTCAAAACAAATGCTCATATTACTATAGCCACACGGATCTAAATCCCAACCCCATTACAGGCTACAACTGCACAACTTTACCTTGGAACACGATTCCCATATATGTGTTGCCCCACATACTCAATGAGTGTCTCTACTCGCTCTACGGATAACATTCATAGGTATTCCAACGCTTACATTAACAACCCACGTTTTCCTCTCTCTTAAACCCACAACGTTCACTTCACTTTTATACTTTCATAATTTTTTTTTCTTTTTTTTTTTTGCCAAGTACTACACTAAGCATTCCATGTTCCTGAGGTAAAAAAACAAAACCCTCTCCGATTGATTCCTTGGGAGCAACCCTAAGTCCAAGATTGAAGAATTCAAAGGTCGTGACCACACTGTATACTACGAATTCGTTCTTTCCGAAACCATCAAGAAGATATTTCTTTGGAATAAATGGTACTGTTGATGTAGGAGGAGGAGAATGTATGTCTTTCTGCGCTATCTAACGTTCTTACTGTCACTGTCGTTTTCTACCAGTCGTTGCATTCAATAAAGAAAGTAAAACCAATTTACAAGGTCTTCGAGAGCATTAATCCATGTGCATGCTTTATAGACAACAACAGAGATATAAACCAACCCTGATGCATTGATCCTTTCATTTGCACTTTTTCAGCATTAAAACGTTAGACATGAAACAACAAAATCTCAGAACATTGCAATCGATCACTTAATAAAACATTCAATGTAATTTGTTTTAGCGCATAACATTCTTCTGTTTTCAAAAGTCTATGATGAAACTTTATAAGTGTTCAAAACCCATTGGAATCTTCGAACAGGAGAAGCGCTTCAAATTGTAATAACACTAAATGTCCCTTCATTCAAATTCCAGTTTCAGTCCTGTTCATACATAATCACAACGTCTGATAATTTCCCAGAGGATTGGAAACCAGGGTCTGTCTTTTGCGTTAAACTCAAATCGTGGAGCATCTTAAGACAGAATCTATGGAATTCTCAAAAAAGATCAACGCACTCAGGTAAATCTAGATCCTAATCAAAACAATGGAATGTTCAGAGGAGAAGACAATCAGAGAACACTTATCTTGCTTTGCTTCTAAAAAGGTTGAACGTCTCTGTCGCTACAAACAGCTTTAATTTCCGTTTTGTATATCCTATTGGAAGGAAGTTGTAGGTTTGTGTGTGGACACGGATCCATATGATGAGGCTTCAGTTCAGCATCCCTTGAAATAGTTTCAACATCTCTCAAGTACAAGCCTTCATCAGAAACTGAAGTTCTTCGCCTCTTTCTCCTGTTTGACTCCACCTGGACCTATTGAAACTTGGTTGTGCTCCAGTAGCAGCAACATGTAAGGCTCTTCGCTTTCCTTAAGCACACACATTAGGATCTACCCATACTGCGTGATACAATGACTGGGCCCCCGTCTTGGCTCTGCAAAACCTCCTCTTTTTTGCTTCTTTCATAAGAACTGTAACATGATAGATGGAAGCTATGTGGTATCTCGATTCACTACGAAGTCGACAGGAGGTCATGTGCAGCACAACTCTTCATTCTCAGTCTACAAACGCTGCTACTTCCCTACCATTCTCCAGCAGTTGTTATCTTGTTCATCGAAAGCAAACCTCATAAAACTGAGGTTCCAACAAAGATAGGACGAGAAAGGGATCCCTGGAAAAAATTATGTTCTTGTTCATCCCCAGAAAGTTGAGTGTCGCTTGAACGTCCTCTTCCCATTAGAATCCTTCCCCCATTTCTCGTAAGAGCGGCCTGCTACTAATGCTTTAGCAATACCCGATTTCGAGAATCACTGCCTGGCACTGAAGTATGAAGCAAAGGAAACATGGTGCATGCTCTTCCCACACAACTCCAGAGATACAGCCTCCGGACTGGAAGTGAAGGAGAGAGCCTCCCAATGTGTGTTCCTGTTTGTTGTTCTCCTCTCCCCTCTGTTGTGTTGGAAGCAAAATGCGACCCCCTCAGCCCCAAAAAAAACCAAAGAGAGTCGACGCTCCTCCCCCTTTGCATATATCCGTTCCTTTCCTTAGGTGCCTGCCAAAAAACCACACGAGGAGAGAAAAGAAAAGGTGCCAGCGCTCTCATGAAAAGGCCTCTCCATACATGGCTTCTTCATGAAGTAATCACTTCTCACATAGATCCTCCTTTTTGAAAACTCACTGTCAGCCCCACCATCTATCAATGCACATAAAGCTTCACCAATCTCTGTGGTCAGCTCTTGACAATCTCTGCTGATCTTTACAGGCTTGAAAGAATTCAACGGATTCTTCAAATGCAATGTCTTTTGAAAAGGTAAATCATACAATCGAATCCATTCAACTGTGAAGGTGCCTTCCCAATTTGCCTCACTCCATACATTTACCTTGCGTCGCCCAATAGGAGAGGTCATTTGAGCATATCCGTCCGTTCATTCATAGCTTGTGTGGCCCATATTCCTTTCTCTACTGATTTCTCTAGGTTGCGGTAGTTCAAACACTTGATGATGAAAAACCTCTTCGAGTACACTGCATTTGGCTTGCAAGCTTTATTGTTCTTTATACTGACAGGAATGTAACTTACTTCCTTAGGAATAGAGTGTGTCATTGTCTTTAATTGACCTTGCTTCTCTCGTGGTTCATCACCAAGTTCCTTGTCTGCCACAATCTTCAAATTCTTCTTCTGCCCCAAGTCATGAGATGCATCACTTGATACCTGTGGATCCAAAATTTTTCGCTGCAGGTTCTCCTCTACCCCAGTATCACACTGTTCCATTTCTCTTAGTGTATCTTCCCATCGCCCACCATCACTCTCTATGTCTGAAGCACCAATCTCTCCAAAATCACCAGGGTCTCCCATGATGTCATCAAGAACACTTTTCTCTGAGTTTTTGTGATGCATTGTAACTTTTAAAAATTCTGTACTTGTAAACCTCTTCTTCAGCCTCATACAATCATCAGAGCACCCTCTCCCTAGTACGTTGTGGCAAAGAGTTCGAAGCAATCTGCATGCAAGAATCTCTGAGCATAGTAATCCCTTGACCTCTCAACCAATACAAAGTCCCCGCGCATTGAGAGAATTTCTCCTCCCCCACGCCGTCGCCCCTCTTGGGCCCGGGCGTCAATCCTGCACTCGTACGTACACTCTGCAAAATAGAAGCCTATTAGTGCACATAATAGTTTATTCGGCTAACATACTCCCCTCCACTTATTTGCGAAGTCGTCCCCGACGAGCCCAATATGTTCCTGCACTGAAATCATCCAACATTTGCTTCATCACTCAATCAAATACAAACCTTTATCTTGCATGCCTGTTCTCTTCTTCCTCAATCTAGCACCTGCAATCACCCTCATACAATCATTGGTTAGTACCAAAATCCAATCATTCCACTTACCATCTTTGTCCATCTTCTCACATCTTCATCGACATGTCCACCTGTCTGCAAACTTCATTAAAACATTAGAACCTTTCTTCATCAAATTGCAATTTGTATAACCAAAATGAAAAGCCAATCATATCCTTCATCCACATCACACATATATACTCAGCACACACATCATGATCTCGCATCACACATGCATTCTCGTCACGCATAACATACATGCGAGCAAAAAGCCCATCCACATTCCCTCTTGTCACTCTTCTCGACTGTTCGTTCAACACATCACAAATCTTGGTTCCACATGCATACTCAACACATTTCCCATACACACCATATATAATCAAAACCATTCCCCACTTCCATTTTTTATACTCTTCTTGGCCATACATTTGCTTTCCTGATTTCTTTTTCTTGTTTCTAACTAAGTTCTCTCGCCGATTTTTCATTCCCCTTCTACCTAGGGTTTCCACTACCCGCTTTTATTTTCATCGACTCTTTGTTCTTTTTTGGCTTTTCAACTAAATTCTATGCTAGGTCACCACCACACCTCTTGAATTGATGGACATGTGGCAAAGACCACTCAAACCTTAACACGAGCTTACTCCGACAAGATCGCTCATCGCAGACATGCTTCAGGACATCACAAGTAGTTGCAAAACCTAAGAGCCGAAATAAGCACCTCCCAAGATTTCGCAGACAAACAAAGTCACTAGCACACTTGGATCTCTCGAGTCCAAGTCTTCCACAGACACGTCGTAGCCAAAACCCTAGCCGAGCTTAAGCTTCGATTCGACATGCCTCATCAGGAGTCCACACATTCCCAGATCCCCACAAACACAGACACATATTCCCATCCGAGCATCATGCTCTCTCACCTCTCTTCTGCCCCCCCTCGAGCGAGGAATTCATCTCATTCATATTTTTTTCCACATTTTTCTCTTTTTTTTTCCATCATTTTTTCACATATTTATTCACACTGGTCGGCCTACGCTGAAGCTGGATGCGACTCGTGGTCTTGACCACCCGGTCAGGTTTGTTCCACCCATCTACCAACCCAACGCAGCGCACGACACACAAACAACTAGCCCTATGTGAAACCAACGTCGGTTCGTGGCTTTGACCACCCGGCCAAAGTGGGTCCACCCACCTATTGGCCCACATAGGCGCGTAGCCACATGCACACATACATATACATATATATTTTTTTCATTTTTTTTTTATTCCCGCATCTCGAGAATTAGGAGACAAAAGAAAGGACTTTTTCCCAACCCAACCAATCATGACACACACACATATATCCCCCCGTGGACATCCCAATAAGACACATCTCCTCTCTGCTTCTACTCAAGCCAAAATCCAGCCACTAATGCCATGGTCAACCCGTCCTCGCAAAACCCGCACATACTAACCACCTCGTCGACCTGAAACCTCAAAAAGTGTCACTTCAGTCCTAAGCATACAACAGACTTGATCCGCCTGTCCTCACATCTTAGACTCGCAATCCGCAAAGCAAACCCTAATCAGACTCAAGCCATCCTTATCGACATCCATCTCCTCGTCTATTTTTTTATCTTCAACCTCTGCCTCGTAGAGATTCCACCTGACCTGATAGATGACTTGGAAAGCTACTATTAGCTGTTGTACCTCTTAGTGCCTCAAGCCTCGCCGTTAGGTCTCTTAATCCTTGTTTGTTATACTCAATATCACTCTGATATTGGAACAGGTCCGAGTCAATGCTTCGGAACCGATTCCATATTTGCTCCATCTCTTTATCCTCTCTCACCCTTTTTCTAGATCTGAGGGGAATATCCTCCCTCTTCGCAACTCGAACGGTCAACTTCTCGACTTCCTCTCTAATCAATCTTTCCTCCCAAATCCTACTCATATTTTCTTCATCTAGATCATCTACCTTTTTCGACAATCCATTCTTTGTCCTTTCTAACTCCGTTCCGAACGCATCCAACCTATCCAACATGGCTTTTCAGCTCTCCTTCTATTCTTCCTACTTTCGGGTCCTCTATCCATCCTCGGGTTTCGTCGTTTTTCCGATTCATCCACCTACCGAGCTTGCTACTCAGCCTCGCATTCTCTTTCTCTACACGTCTCATTTTCTCATCGCTCTCTACTTGGGCACTTTTCATTCTTTCTAACTCCAGGTGGAACTCCTCACATGCCTTACCCGCTTGATCACTGTATCTATGGATTATGCTTTGTACCTTCTCGATTTCATGCTCCATTCCTTCGACTCTCCTCATTAGGTCATCCTCGTCTCTTGAGGGCTCTTCTTCGATCGCAACTCCAAAGCAGTTGGCTACCATCAAGCCGGATCTCAAGTCCAAGACCACGTTTTCACTCTCAGTTCTCACAAGATCTTGCCTCCAGCTTTTGTTTACTCTTTTCCACTCCTTGTTTTTGCTTTTCAACACTCGTACTTGCTTTTCCCATGTTCTTAGGACCTCGGCCATTTTCTCTTGATTTTCCTCTAATTTCGCTATTTTGATCCTCTCGTTATCTCGCTCCACATGCAACCAATTGACTTGACATTCCAAGCTCTTCACAAGTTCTACCAAGTTTCGATCATGAGATCGAGTGTCCTTGCTTTCACTTGCTCTCGCAGTCTCCGTCGACAAAGTAACTCCACCCTTGTCAACTTCCACATACAAAGAGGATGAACACCTATCAGATTGATTTGTTGCCACCTTTACGCCAGTCACCTCTTTTGAGCCACACACGTGCTCGCATAGTCTCTTTTTCTCGCAGTCCGCACATGTGGGGACAAAATCCAGCAGGGTGCATACACGAGGGCAATATTTGGCTATATGCCCAATCTGCTCGCAACACCAGCATCTCACATAATTTGATATCGGGCCAAATCGCCACCCTCAGTTCACATGATGTCTCATGGTCAGATGAGAGTATATCCATCTCCTATTTTGTCCAAAATTCGGTTGCCTCATGTTGGCCTTCTCAAACCCACATGCTTGCTCTTGTTGGGCCATTTCTTTAATGAAGGTCAAAGAAGATCTAGGATCGACTTGGCTGTGCCACACAATTGGGGCACCAAGCGAACTCGTAGCACTCTCTATGAGATGTGCCAAGCCAATTCCCGGCAGACGCACTAAAATGTTGGGTCTCTTAGTCCAAGGGAAAGTGCCTACGCACAATGATATTTTGCTCGACCTTTTGATGCTAAGTCATCTTTTGATCGTCCTAAGTCCACAAATTTGATTCAATGTATCGGTGGAGTAGATGGAAAAATACATGCACAACTGGATGTCTTCTCGCAACCTCCCTCTCTCCTTACTCACGCTTTCCAATTCCACTTAATTCCTTGTTCTCTCTCTTTCACATATTCTCGTCTTCACACATTTCCCGACTTTCTCGCTTTCTTGCTCATATGCACTCACACACACATGCGTACTAAAAATTATAGATCTTACTCACCGAAACTTTCTCCCTATACTCACATGCTCACCCACACTTTAACATGCACATACTTTTTCTTCTTTCCCACTCTTATTTTCCAGCACCTACAAGGGCTCTTCTTTTTTCCTTGTCGTTGGTGACCTTTCCTACTTCGTCCCTTTCCCACCTTCACACATTCTCACTTACTCCCACACACACTCATGCATCCACACACATTCACGCAATCTCCTTCCCTCCCTTACGGGGTCGCTGGTTTCAACTAAAGAACAACCATCTTCATCCTTAATTCAAAACAAATGCTCATATTACTATAGCCACACGGATCTAAATCCCAACCCCATTACAGGCTGCAACTGCACAACTTTACCTTGGAGCACGATTCCCATATATGTGTTGCCCCACATACTCAATGAGTGTCTCTACTCGCTCTACGGATAACATTCATAGGTATTCCAACGCTTACATTAACAACCCACGTTTTCCTCTCTCTTAAACCCACAACGTTCACTTCACTTTTATACTTTCATTTTTTATTTTCTTTTTTTTTTTTGCCAAGTGCTACACTAAGCATTCCATGTTCCTGAGGTAAAAAAACAAAACCCTCTCTGATTGATTCCTTGGGAGCAACCCTAAGTCCAAGATTGAAGAATTCAAAGGTCGTGACCTCACTGTATACTACGAATTTGTTCTTTCCGAAACCATCAAGAAGATATTTTTCTGGAATAAATGGTACTATTGATGTAGGAGAAGGAGGAGAATGTATGTCTTTCTGCGCTATCTAACGTTCTTACTGTCGCTGTCGTTTTCTACCAGTCATTGCATTCAATAAAGAAAGTAAAACCAATTTACAACGTCTTCGAGAGCATTAATCCATGCGCATGCTTTATAGACAACAACAGAGATATAAGCCAATCCTGATGCATTGATCCTTTCATTTGCAGTTTTTCAGCATTAAAACGTTAGACATGAAACAACAAAATCTCAGAACATTGCAATCGATCACTTAATAAAACATTCAATGTAATTTGTTTTAGCGCATAACATTCTTCTGTTTTCAAAAGTCTATGATGAAACTTTATAAGTGTTCAAAACCCATTGGAATCTTAGAGCAGGAGAAGCGCTTCAAATTGTAATAACACTAAATGTCCCTTCATTCAAATTCCAGTTTCAGTCCTGTTCATACATAATCACAACATTTGATAATTTCCCAGAGGATTGGAAACCAGGTTCTATCTTTTGTGTTAAACTCAAATCGTGGAGCATCTTAAGACAGAATCTATGGAATTCTCAAAAAAGATCAACACACTCAGGTAAATCCAGATCCTAATCAAAACAATGGAATGTTCAGAGGAGAAGACAATCAGAGAACACATATCTTGCTTTGCTTCTAAAAAGGTTGAACGTCTCTGTCGCTACAAACAGCTTTAATTTCTGTTTTGTATATCCTATTGGAAGGAAGTTGTAGGTTTGTGTGTGGACACGGATCCATATGATGAGGCTTCAGTTCAGCATCCCTTGAAATAGTTTCAACATCTCTCAAGTACAAGCCTTCATCAGAAACTGAAGTTCTTCGCCTCTTTCTCCTGTTTGACTCCACCTGGACCTGTTGAAACTTGGTTGTGCTCCAGTAGCAGCAACACGTAAGGCTCTTTGCTTTCCTTATCACACACATTAGGATCTACCCATACTGCGTGAAACAATGACTGGGCCCCCGTCTTGGCTCCGCAAAACCTCCTCTTTTTTGCTTCTTTCATAGGAACTGTAACATGATAGATGGAAGCTATGTGGTATCTCGATTCACTACGAAGTCGACAGGAGGTCATGTGAAGCACAGCTCTTCATTGTCAGTCTACAAACGTTGCTACTTCCCTACCATTCTCCAGCAGTTGTTATCTTGTTCATCGAAAGCAAACCTCATAAAACTGAGGTTCCAACAAAGATAGGACGAGAAAGGGATCCCTGGAAAAAATTATGTTCATGTTCATCCCCAGAAAGTTGAGTGTCGCTTGAACTTCCTCTTCCCATTAGAATCCTTCCCCCATTTCCCGTAAGAGCAGCCTCCTACTAATGCTTTAGCAATACCCCATTTCGAGAATCACTGCTTGGCACTGAAGTATGAAGCAAAGGAAACATGGTGCATGCTCTTCCCACACAACTCTAGAGATACAGCCTCCGAACTGGAAGTGAAGGAGAGAGCCTCCCTATGTGTGTTCCTGTTTGTTGTTCTCCTCTCCCCTCTGTTGTGTCGGAAGCAAAATGTGACCCCCTCAGCCCCAAAAAAACCAGAGAGAGCCAACGCTCCTCCCCCTTTGCATATATCCGTTCCTTTCCTTAGGTGCCTGCCAAAAAACCACACGAGGAGAGAAAAGAAAAGGTGCGAGCGCTCTCATGAAAAGGCCTCTCCATACATGGCTTCTTCATGAAGTAATCACTTCTCACATGGATCCTCCTTTTTGAAAACTTACTGTCAGCCCCACCATCTATCAATGCACATAAAGCTTCACCAATCTCTGTGGTTAGCTCCTGACAATCTCTGCTGATCTTTACAGGCTTGAAAGAATTCAACGGATTCTTCAAATGCAATGTCTTTTGAAAAGGTAAATCATACAATCGAATCCATTCAACTGTGAAGGTGCCTCCCCAATTTGCCTCACTCCATACATTTACCTTGTGTCGCTCAATAGGAGAGGTCATTTGAGCATATCCTTGAAAATGGCCACTCATGTTCACGCTAAAAATTAGTAGTACTTTCTCTGCTGTCTCAAAAGCCTCATTCAATATCTGTTCATTCATAGCTTGTGTGGCCCATATTCCTTTCTCTACTGATTTCTCTAGGTTGTGGTAGTTCAAACTCTTGATGATGAAAAACCTCTTTGAGTACACTGCCTTTGGCTTGCAAGCTTTATTGTTCTTTATACTGACAGGAATGTAACCTACTTCCTTAGGAATAGAGTGTGTCATTGTCTTTAATTGACCTTGCTTCTCTCGTGGTTCATCACGAAGTTCCTTGTCTGCCACAATCTTCAAATTCTTCTTCGGCCCCAAGTCATGAGATGCATCACTTGATACCTGTGGATCCAAAATTTTTCGTTGCAGGTTCTCCTCTACCCTAGTATCACACTGTTCCATTTCTCTTAGTGTATCTTCCCATCGCCCACCATCACTCTCTATGTCTGAAGCACCAATCTCTCCAAAATCACCAGGGTCTCCCATGATGTCATCGAGAACACTTTTCTTTGAGTTTTTGTGATGCATTGTAACTTTTAAAAATTTTGTACTTGTAAACCTCTTCTTCAGCCTCATACAATCATCAGAGCACCCTCTCCCTGTTACGTTGTGGCAAAGAGTTCGAAGCAATCTGCATGCAGGAATCTCCGAGCATAGTAATCCCTTGACCTTTCAACCAATACAAAGTCCCCGCGCATTGAGAGAATTTCTCCTCCCCCACGCTGTCGCCCCTCTTGGGCCCAGGCGTCAATCCTGCACTCGTACGTACACTCTGCAAAATAGAAGCCTATTAGTGCACAAAAACCAATAGTTTATTCGGCTAACAGTGTGCATGTTGGTTAGTGGGTTAGTGAGTCTCCTAGATGCATACTTTGGATGTGCACTGTACTCCACATGTATCTACTTGATGCAATTGGGTTACGGGGTTTGATACAGGGTTTAATTCTCCAAACTCTCATTGTGGGATTATAGCTTTTGGGAGAGATGACATGTAACAGTTTCTGGATTAGATTGTCTTGGATTTGGGACTTTTTGGGTACCCATTTCCAAATACTCCTAGGTGTGAATGGAGATATGATAGTGTGGAGTGTAAGTGTTTGCCCTGAGATTTGTGCTACGAGAGCCTGTGGGTGTTAGTTTGAGCTTGTGAGTCAAGGTGAGGCTCTTTTAGCTTGCAAGCAGGTCTTGGGCACCCATATTTGTTTAGCATTTGGGGTAGCCTTCATTGACTTCTTTGGGACCCAAATAGAAATGGTATGTCTAGATTGATGCCTAGGATACATGCACATTCCTATGTACACTTACATCTTCTACCTCCTTGTTAATATAAACCCAAACCTACGTGCATTCACTTCCTCATATACTCTCCCACATGGACACTCGCACGCACTCTCCGACCATCTACCACTTCAAAGCAGACCAACAACCTCTCAAGACTTGAAGTCAAATGACCGAATCATTAAACGTACCCAATCTTATCACGGGAACAAACTCACCGACTTTCATTCTCCCTCACTTTCTCACTCTCTTGCACTTTCCCTTTTTCTCTCTCTTTCTCTCACTTACTCTCAGACCCGCTCACACACACACACGTGCACTTTCTCACACCTTTTCCTCTTCTTTTCTCACTAGCTCTCTTTCACTTCCCTTCCCTCTTAGAGTTTGGTCCAACCCTCTCTTGCCTGTCATTTCTTGAATCTAACATTTTACGTGACTTGAGCTTCTCTACATAAATATATGAATGTGCGTATGTAGTGATTTGCCACCCATCCAACCTATTGAATGTGTAGACAATGATAAAAAGAAGATAGCAAAGCTACTCACTGCTTTGACCACTAATAACTAGAGTGCTACTCGTTTCCACCTTGAAATAAGAAAAAAAATCGACAGACGATTGTCATGGAATTCAGTAAGATCTTCTACCTTGGGTGATAACTTCGTCAAACGAGTTGGGGCCAAAGAGGAAGTGAAAATGTATCATTCAATCTTCAAAACGCACTACAGCAATAAAGACACATGCTTGTTCAAGATGTTTGATTTGACTCAACTTGTGTGACAAACAAGAATCAAGCAGCTCCTCCATCTGCATGCCTACCATGCTAGCCTTCGATAGCAAATCTTGCATCACGTTATAGACACGACAGTTCCATTGAGATTTTGCATGCGACTTCACTGATTTGGAATAGAGAAAATTACCATTTTCAATCGTGCACAGATCAATCTCCTTTCAGTAGCAGCAGTTCTCCCTCCTTTCTGTATCTACCATCTTTCTTTCTCTGAAAGCTTCTTCTAAGTTGGGCATTTTAAACCAGCACCATCACTTGGCTACCTCTTTCTCATAAGCCGTGCTTCACCATCAACACTTCTGAAGGTTCCCCACCCATTAATCTTCCTATTTCAAATGACAAAAGATACCATAAGGCCTCTTCTTGCGCGTGGATTCCACTGCAGTTCTGCCTCCTCTGCAACAACTCTACTTTCAATAGTTGAATCGAGAGAGAAAAATAGCTTCATCTTCGGGACAAGAGCTCACTCCTCTATACACTTGCAAAGCATTAAACCAGTGCTCATGGCAAAAATTTCCAGAGTAGCATGAATATGAAAGGACGACTGTTGACCTAAGCTTCAACTTAGGGACTTGCGGAGAAAGAGACTGTACCTCAATCCCCTCACAAGTGCATATAGTGGGGATACACGCTTTTAATTTATCAATCCGAAGAGCATACTAACCTAGCCGAGTGTATGAAGACATGCAATCGCATAATGGTCAATGCAAATGAATTACTCAAGAGTGAAAATGAGGCAAACACTTATCCTAACAAGCTTCAACTGTTGGTCTAGGCGAAACGATACTTGGTGCAGCAGCCGTCAGTATTTTGGACTTTTCTCCTAGCTCCGAGCTCCAAACATAGCGAATAGCATATGCGTTTCGAAGCTCTCAAGAAGACGCATCCAATGGCAGTGGTTTCACTCAATTCTGACGCTCCTACTTCAAGTTATGACAGAAATACTGAGTCAAGGGAATACTTTCCTACACTTCAGCGCTTCCTACAACTCACACACGCCTTTCCTACAGCAAAGAAACACTCTCAAGGATAGACAACACTCACAAGCACTCTTTCCAAGCAATACACATGCATACAAGCTCGCGAAGAAGGAGAAGAAGAGGGAAGAAGACACAAATTCGAATTTCTGTGCTCTCTATTCTCACAATGGCAAAAAGTCTTCTACAAAGAGTCACATTTGACTTATATATTAGTGCCCTAAAAATGGTCCTTTCACACAAGTGACCGGCACTTTATTCACTAAGAGCTAATTTCCTACTATTTTACATGGGTAAGCTTCTATTCTTCTGTGGGAATGCATCTAGAGGACTCCTCTAGTGCCTTTACAAGGGGAAATATATTACAAAAATGAATATGTTACAAAAATATGTGGTCCAAATCGGAAAAATTTTGGGGCCCATCTTTTTCTCTGCTTTGTGCGCTCTTTGGCTCTGCAACACTCTCCCCCTCTTCGCCTCTGTCGTCCCTTGACAGACTTTGCTTCACGCACGCGCCTTTGATAGACTTTGCTTCGCGCACGCGCCTTGTGGTCAGTGTTGTCTGATTCTTGATCTTGCATTACGTTTTAGAGGCGCTCTGATTTGTCCTGGTTGCACACGTTGGACCTGGTTGATTCGGTTTGCCACGCACGCCATTAGTGCACATATGCGGATGTAGCTCGTAAGCCTTGATCTGAAACCTCTGCAACTCAAGAGGTTGAAGCATCCACATAGGTGATACATGTTGGCCTTGATTCCTTCTTTCAGCTGCGTGCTTTTCCTTGGTGTGTGCGCCCCTACGGGGCTTCCTGCAGAGATGCATCTTCAGATTTGTCTTTTAGTGAAGCTGTTTCTTTCGTTGCTTTCTTTTTTTCCTCTTCTTACTCGTCTCGCCCTCGACACTGCCCCCCTCCTGAACTCTGTCGTCCCCGACAGGCTTTGATGAGCGCCGGGCATATGTTCTGTATACTTGTTGCTCTGTATCATTTAGCAGATTGGCTTCACGTATCATGATCTGTTTCCATTGTTCAGCTTTTACTCCATCGTTGGGCGGTTGTCGGTGATCTGCGAAGAAGCTTAATTCGTATGCCACAAGTCTGGCATTCAGATTAGATGACATCTTCAAAAATATCTCTGAATCTATTTCAAAAAATCCTGTAAAAAATGCTTCTTCAAATATTTGCATATACGGGCTTGGCAAAAACATGAGTCTGGAATAGTATGCCATTATTGTGGGGCGGCTCGGCATTATTGATAGATCGAAAATAAGTATATCTGTGCCTTGATTAATGCCGATGAAGTTCAGAAATGTATATGCCGCATGTTTGAAGACCTTCAAAACTGTAAGTAGCATACTAAGTATTTTATTTGTCATCTTAACTGCTAAGTCTGGTACTGTCGCATAGTTTTGTAGCCAAAATTCTATTGTTTTGATCATATAATCCTCTGTTGGCAGATAGTTATGTGGCGGGCTAGGTAACATAGGATAATTTAGCCACTGTTTATTAATAGTGCCGCTGCGTTGTAAATCCAAAAATTCTGTTGTATCCCTTCTGCGTGGTATTGGACAAAACGAAGGGTTTACCTGTAAGAAATAAGGTGCAGCTTGCCAGTGTACCCGTAGCGTGGGATGTTTCTCCAAAAATTTTCTCCTCCACCCCGGCTGTGCAGCTTCGAACTCTGCTTGAGTGTACGTGAATGTGTCGTTCTTGAAATTTAGCTGCTCATCTGGACTTTTGTGTGTAACCTTCTTTATATATTGCCTTGCTTTCTCTTTCAACAATCCATATGGAATTTTGAAAGGCTTTATGATCTTTTCCAAGTCTTTTCCTTTGATTTTTGCTTCCTTCATGACCTTGATGACTTCATTCTCAAAATTTTCCGTCAATCGGGACACCACTAGTGCCCGTTCCTTCTGACTTATTTCTGCAGTGTATGGCATTGGATGATCATCATGCATATCCGCCATCTGCTCATGTATTGGAGAATGATAGATCGGTTGAGATAGAGGGCTTACCTCTACCTCGTCAGTAGGATGTTCTTTTTCTGGCACTACTGATGTCCCGATCGGTTCTTTGCCTTTCTGCTGATTTTTTAGTTCTTCAATGCATTCATCTTTTTCCTTTATCTGTTGTATGGCTTCCCCGAGTTTTTCTTTGGTGGCTAGGAGCTCCTTACCTATGTCAGCTACGTGATCCATGTTTTCACTGTAGCTCTGTACCAGTTTTGCCTGTGCCGTGCTCAGCTGCCTTTTGAGCTCACTTATTTCTTGATTGTGCCGCCGTTCTGATTCTTCTTGTACTTCTTTGGCTTGTCGTAGCAACTTGGCATACTCTGCTATCTGTTCTTTTAATTCCTGTTCTTTAGTTTCTGAGGAGCCCTGTTGTATCAGTGGTTGATCATATAATAAAGATTTCATTAATTCTTTATTCCTATCGCGTAAAGTATCATTCTCATCCAGATATAACTTCAGCTGTGTCTCTAGTAGAGTACTTCTGGTCTTCATTCTTTCTTTTTCTGCTGCAGTAGCATCATATAATTTCTGTAGGCCCTCGAGCTGGTTTCGCAGTTGGTGATGCTGAGTGCTTAATGATTCATATTGCGTTTGTGTTTCTAACAGCTCAGTGCTTTTGGTGGCTATCTCTTTTTGTACCTGAATTAATTGTGCAGACAACTGTTCACTCATAACTTGAAACTGATTCTTTTCCTTCATGGCTTTGTCGTAGTCTACATCTATGTCCATCATTTGTTGTTGCGTATCCATGGTTGTCTGGATCATTTGCTTTACCACAGGCTTCAGTTGAGTCACATCCACATTGAGCCATGTTTTAGGTATTGTTGGTTCTTCGCCGGTAGTCACGTCTTTGCCTTGAGCAATGTGTAAGGTGGTATCATGGGGCTGCCTGATCTGAAGCTGGATCCTTGGCTCAGCCCCCATGTTTTCATCATGTCCTTGAGGTGTGTCATCAGGCACCTCGATTGTGGTTTGTTGTTCTTGTTGGAGCTCTCCCGTTTCCTTATTCACTGGGGTTTGTTCTTCCTTTTTAATAGGTGCTTTGACATGTGTAACCCCAGTAGTCGTATCTTCCTTGATGCTCATTTTGGTAGTGTCATTCAACTGAATGACGTGCTCCTGTTCCTTAGCATCATCCACCTTCTTTTCTTTTTCCTTTTGGGTGTCCGGTGTCACTTCCATTTGATTGATTTCTGGTCCTTCTTCTTCATATGTTTCTGTCCTGATATCGGTATCTACCGTGTCTTTCTCAGGACTGGATTCCGTATTCGTACTAGAGTCGTCAATGCCCAATTCTTTATATCTTCCAGGTTGTTTGGGAGTTTTTTCTGTACTCTGTTTTTGCTTTACTTGACTTGCTTGTCTATAATGATGTCCTTGGACATTTAGATTCACCTGCCCTTGCATATACTGGTGTGTTTGCTCGAGGGCAGCAGACAGATCTCTCTTAGTGATCGGCATTTGAGCCATCGTGATCTTAGGCAAGAGATGCGTTCTCTTAGACTGAGGTGTTGCTTGAGCTTCCTCTTCTCGCAAGCGTTTCGTACCCCTCATGGGTTTCTGTGTGCTGGTTCCAGCCTCTTCAACCACCACTACTGCTTTCTTCTTCTTAGGGACCGAAGCGGATTTTGCATACCTTGCTAGCCCTTCTGATGTCGGCATCTCCCGTAAGCAGTGTTTCATGTCTAGAGCTTCATATATCAATAAAGTCAAAGCTGAACCACCGTTCAGGAACTTCTTTTGCCCCCATTTCTTCTGAGCTTCAAACAATCGTTCTTGTACGTAACCTGTGAGATTCACTTTGTTTCCTATCTGTCTCATGGCATGCGATAGGAGTTGTACTACAATCTTTTGTGGTGCAGTGTATCTGTTCATGCCAGGAAAACAAAAGTGTTGATGTGCCAAACGTACTGCATCTTCAATATCTATTCTGTTAATCTCCAGGAATGATCTTTTCTTGGGGTCATGGCATTCCTCTTTGACATTAGTAATGCCTTCTTGATTCCATCCAAAGGCTTTATTGATCAATTCATGAGTGAATTGAATTGTCTTCCATGTGCCCACCTGGTCCAAAACCTTTGCTTCTGGAACCGAAATCTTTGTAGCAGCCGGCTGCATGGTATTCATTACCTGCGTACATCTTTGGAAGTCTGGTACGCATATAGGTATCTTCAAAAATGCTTCAATTCCAGCTTGAGTCCATACTTCCTCGATATGTGGTAACCCTTGTATTATGGTCTTGAAATCTTGTGACATGATAGGGAAATAGTGATCCCTGTCCATAATCTTGATGGTTGCCATGAAGAGAAGTTCTGAGATAGGTTGGTCATCTCGAAACCAATGTCCTCTGACCTTGGTTATTGACCCCAATGGAAGAAGTAGTTCCTCTTCCTGCTGTGTAGCTTCTGAGTCAGAAGATGTCATCTGCACTCAATATAGAGGATGAATTAGTATCCATATTTTTTTTTTCAGAAATCCTCCTCCATATGTTGATTAATAATTCGATGTGGCTCCGAGTGCATGGTGCCGTCCCTTTCCCGTGGGTGTGAGAAAGGTAATACCTGAATTTTTTTTCATGTATTTTCATATTTCTTGCTGAAAAGAAAACATAAATGTTAGTCCATAGCCGAAGCGGTTAGTGAATTTTTTGGGGTAAAATTGTAAGTATGTACAAGTGCTCTCCTATTTCCAAAGGGAAAATGTGCATGACTATCCGAAAGTAGAAGAAAGACGTGCCGAATGCTTGGCCTTGTAATGTGGCCCTATCATGCATACTTTGGCTCTCGACAATTCCTCATGTGTGCAATTGGAAGTAGTTGCTTGATGTATGCAGCTTGTCTTGTCTTTCGGCATCCAAACTTGCTTCACTTGGATGGAATGTACTGTATTTTCCACCTTTTTGATGAATGCGGTTCGTCTTCGGTAGTATGTCTGCTGATTCTGTTTTGTGAATCTCAAGTCGGTTTGTATTGCATTTGGAGATTCCTTTTTCCTCCAATATGTCCTCTTTCTCGGCTGATGTGCCTGTTGCCCCTGTTGAGTATGATAGCCCTTCTGAGGATGTTCCTTGTTTGGGATGGTCGTCTTTTGGGTACATGACTTTGGGGCCCATATTTTTGTTCGATCAGGTTGTGCAGCTATCAGTTTTTTTGGGATCCATATGCTATTGAGACGTGGTTGCCTGAAGTGTTCGAAACTCTTTGTTTTCTTCTTTGATTGGACATGCTGATGTTGAAGACTTGTCTGTTGCTGAAGATAGGCCTTCTTTTGGTCCTTCCTTATCCAAGCTAGCGTAGAATGTGGAATGGGGTACAGTTTCACAGGTGTAGACTTCAATTCTTGTAGAGGAATATTCTCTCTTGTGCCTTGTGGTTCACTGGGCTTGATTTCATGTTCTTGTGCACTCTTGTGACTCTCTATACTCAAAGATGGAGTGCACACAGGGCTCACGGCATTTTCACATGAAATATTGGACGATGGGGTTTCTATAGTGCTAGTGAACATACAACCATGACTTTGTTCGTTAGGATGGACTTCTGGCTCTATAATCGCAGCTTTGGGTAGTCGTTCGTCTAGCAAACTAAATACTTCACGAGGTCCTATTCTGGCAGATATGTATCCTAAAGCCAATTGAATGGTTACCTCATATTCATAGATCCAATCCTGTCCTAGCACCACATCTTCCAACAGATCCTGGTCCTGACACACTAAGAGTCTCTGCTCCATAGTGTTGTTGCCCATATGTAAAGGTAAAGTTATCTCACCTATGCATTGAGTGACTTTGCCTCCTATTCCAATTAGTTGTGCCTTCGATGGGCGTATCTCCTCTTTAAGTTTCTGAGACAAAGAAAATCTAATGCAGCTTATTGCTGCTCCTGTGTCTATGAGAGCATCCACTAAGTGGTACTCTTTTCGTCCTACTCCCAGATTCAAATAAAGCTGTCTTCTTTGTTGTCCGGAGTTCTCAGTGGCTCTAAAATTAGCCATTGGGATGAGTTCTTCTCCTACTCAATATCTCTCGTCTCTTTCTCTCATCCACTCTTTCCGTTTTCTGATACGTTCTAGGGCTTCCTGTCTAGCTTCTTCTCGTATGCGTTCTTCTTCCTTTTTCCTACTCTGAGCTCCTAATAGTCGTGCTAGCATTTGATCAGTCAATGGCTCCATGAATCTTTTCACTCTGCATCCACTGATGTAGTTGGGAAGAATATCTCCGTCTAGTGTGGCGAGATTGACTGCACCACTAGTAGAGATTCGATTTATAATCATGGGTCCGTATCCGCGTTTTTGGAGCTTCTTTGTGTGTTGTTTGAGGGTGTATACTAGGACTAAATCGCCTTCTTTCAGTCCCTTGTCTTTTATATGTGCATCATAATAAGCCTTTTGTCTCCGTTTGGCTGCATAAATGCCCGCTACCGCTTGCAATCTTGTCTCGTGCAGCTTTTCAATTTGATCTAATTGCTGAGATAATTCGTGACCGTTCCACTCATATTGCTGGGCTACTTTCAATGTAGGTACTAAGAAGTCAATTGGCAAAATTGCATTCTGCCCATACACTAGGTTGAAAGGCGTAGTTCCAATGGCCGTTTTATATGCCACACGAAAGGCCCAAATTGCGTGATGCAATTGTTTGTCCCAATCTGACCTTCCATTATTGACAATCTTTGTCAATACTGCACATAGTACCTTGTTGGAACTTTCAGCTTGCCCATTAGCTTGAGGATGGTAGGGGGCTGATTTTTTATGAATCACTAAAAAGTCATTCATTAGTGACTCAATGACCTCGTTTAAGAAATGTGTTCCTCGATCACTCACTATCTCGATTGGTAGTCCAAAGCGTGTGAATATGTGCTCAAAGAGAAATTTTGCTGTGGTTTGAGCATCATTCTTTCTAGTGGCTTTTGCTTCTACCCACTTGGTTAAGTAGTCGGTGGCTACTATGATGTATTCAGCATGAGATCCTTTGGCCGGTGGATTGATAGGTCCTATGAAATCAATACCCCACTTGGTAAATGCTCTCGCACAAACCATGGGTCTTAAAGGCATGTCATCTCTTCTAATGGGATATTTTGCTCTCTGGCATGTTTCGCAGCTTCTCACATATGTCTCCGCGTCCATATGTAGAGTTGGCCACCACAGGCCTGCAAAGAGAATCATCTTGACCGTTTTGTCTGCTGAGAAATGTCCTCCCGCAGCTCTTGCATGTGCCATCTCTAAGACAGAGAGATATTCATTTTCATGAATGCACAATCTTAGCTGGTTATCTCTCCCGCGTTTAAAGAGTTGTTTTCCTAGGATGACGTAATCTTTGCTCTGTTCTTCAAGAGCACGTTTTCTTGCTAGGGTAGCTCCATCAGGGTACTCTCGAGTTTTCAAGAACTTTACTAAAGGCATGCTCCACCTTGGTGCTATTGTAGAATAGCATAACGTAGAGTTCTCGTCTGGGATTTGTTCTTGACAGGTTGGGCAGGTTGACACATAATGGTGTGCATCTCGTTGCATTGTTGGCCAATATATACCAAACCTCTTGAGCGTTTGCCATGTTCCAATTGCGTTTAAGTGAGTGTTCCATTGATTTATGTGTGCTTTCTGAAGCCACATTTTTTGTTCATCTTCTTCCACGCATCTCATCAGTAGTCTGCTTGAATCCTGGTGGTATAAACTTCCAGCAATAATGTGAAGGTTTTTAGTCCTCCAAAGATCTTGCTTTCGGTTTGGCGTGATCCCATCTTTAGGTCCATGTGTGAGTATTGGGATCAATTTTTCGGCCCATTGAGGACATACTTCCAGGTTAAAAAGATAGGTGTCTGGCAAATCATCAGGAACTCCGCTAGGTGGCTCTCCGTGTTTTAACCTAGAAAGGTGGTCTGCTCTCACATGCGTGTTTCCTTTTTTGACTATTACCTCAAAGTCAAACTCCATCAGTAACAAGAACCATCGCACCAACCTTCCCGTGCTACAAGGTTTATTGACTAAATACAACAAAGCTTGATGGTCTATGAAGAATTTGAATTTGTTGGCTAAGAGGTAATGTCTAAACTTCTTGACTGCATAAACCATTCCTAAGCCCTCTCTTTCTGTAGTCGTGTAATTTCTTTCGGCTTGGTTTAATTGTCTACTCGCATAAGCGATTGGATGGTCAAGCTTTCCTTCATCAGCCGGTTGAGCTAGGATACATCCAATTGCATAGTTCGAAGCATCAACATGAATATGAAAAGGCTTGTTCCAGTTGGGTGATTTTAGAATTGGGGTTGTACTCAGCCTCTTTTTAAGCTCGTTGAAGGCCTTCTCACACTCGTCTGTCCAAGTGAACTGAGTCAATAGACCGTATAAGGGCTTAGCTATTATGGCATACATGTGAATAAACCTACGGTAATATCCACAATGTCCCATAAAGGCTTGTACTTCCTTTACATTTTTGGGTCTTGGTAAGTCCAATATGACTTTAATCTTGTCCTCATCCGTAGATATCCCATTTCTTGAGACTATGTGTCCTAGTATTTTTCCTTGTCTTACCATGAAAACACATTTTTCTGGGTTTAAGCAGACTCTATACTGCCTACATTTGTTGAATATCTTCCTTAATTCCGGTATGTGATCGGGTCTTTGATTGGAATACGTGCAAAGATCATCTACATACACTTCCATGCTTTTTTTCAAAAATTCCTTGAAAACGTGACACATTAATCGTTGGAAGGTAGCCGGTGCATTAGTGAGTCCAAAAGGCATCACTCTGAATGCATACACACCCCATTCAGTGGCAAATGCTGTCTTGTGTTGGTCCTCAGTCGCAATAGCCACCTGATTGTATCCGGAGAAACCATCTAGGAAGCTATAGACCTCTTTACCTGCTACCCTCTCCAATAGGTGATCCGTAATCGGTAATGGGTAGCTATCACGTATAGTGGCTGCATTCACCTTCTTCAGATTTATGCACACTCTCAATTTTCCATTTTTCTTGGGCACTACTACTAATGGCGATACCCATTCTGTGTGTTCTATCTCGTATATGAATCCAGCATCCAACAACTTATCTATTTCTTCTTTTATCTTGGCTGAATACACATCATTATAAGTATAAGGTCTCTGTTTGGAAGGTTTGGCTTCAGATGTCATGGGGATTCTATGCGCACATATAGAGGGATCTAGTCCTTTTAAATCCTTATAAGTCCAAGCAAAGACATCCCGGTATTCTCTTATGAGTCGAATTAACTCTTGCTCTTCTTCTGCTGAGACATCCTGTCCTATGAAAGTACATCTTTCCTCTCCTCCTTCCAAGGTTACAACTATTTTTTTGGTTTGTTCTTTATTATCATATGCTATTCCCGGTTGTGCCTCTCTTTTAGGCATTTGAATAGCAATCTTCCTCTCTTCTACTTCGTATTTTTTGAAATGAGCTGGTACCTCAAATTGGTCTTGAAGCTTATTATCTTCATCTTCTAACTCCCTTTCAACTTCTAATTCTCTCTTTTGTGTGAGATCCTTATGTTGTTCATTGGCAATGATATCCATGTTGGTGGTACTAATCCCTAGATCCATGGGTTCTGGTTCCATTTCAATGCTCTCGTAGTCCTCCTTCCAGTCTTTCTCAATTACTTCTCCTTCTTCTGCCTCCTGAAGGACTACCATATACAAACTAATGTCATAACCCTCCTCATCAATACATTCGTTCATAGTTACCACTTCTTCGTTTACACAAACATCGAGGGTGGCTAAAATTTCCATCCAACCGTGAGGTTCGAATTCTTCGTCTGGAAATACTTGTGGCATATAAGCTGGATCTTGTACCGATCTCACTACACCTTGTTTCTGCTGCCAACTTTTTCTTCTCTCTTCTTCCTTTTTTGCAGCTTGGCATATCCATAGATGAGTGTCCTCGTTCATCCAGGATTGGTCACTAGAACCTGCACTATGAATCGATTGGTCGTCTTCCTCTTTATGGATTTGATTCCATTGCAGAGGTGGTACATCTTGATATGTGTACGTATGTAGGTTGATCCTAGTGGTGACTCCTGCGTGCTGTAGGTACACTGCATCCTTTCGCCAATCTTGTACGACCTTTAGCTGTCTCATGAATGGCCTTCCCAAGATCATTTCATAATTGCTTGGCCTTTCAAAGTGACATATTGCTAAAGTATGTTCGAATTCCACTCCGCACATAGTGAAGACTACTCGTTCCAACAATCCTAAGGGTCTTTCCGTATGTCCATCTGCCATTTGAATTTTCATACGTGTTGGTCTCAATGCTGGTTTTCCCCATTTCTCCCAAATTTCCTTGGTAGCAATGCCAACACCAGCTCCTGAATCTAGTATGGCTTTGGTTGTGTAACCCCTATAGGTGATTGGTAGACATGTATTTCCTTCATCCCCTTCACTAAAGTCTCCTACTTTATCCACTGGAATTCTCACTGTTTTCACTTCTTCATCTACCTCCTTCTTTTCTTCCTTGACTTCCCACTGATTGATCAATTTTTCTTTTAGATGTGGTTTTACCTTTAACAGTTCCTCGAACGTTAAGGTACATGGGATTTTCACCTCTCTCAGGCGTTGTATGATCTCCGATGTTTGAACTGATGGATTCGTTTCTCGTCTCTGTATTGATGGAATGCGATACAATTCTGAGTTGTGCTCGTATTCCCCGGTGTAATTGGGTAGTTCCTTTACATCGTCTTCCACTTCTTTGTCACTTGCATCCATTGGAAAAATTTCTTCCGAATTGAGTTCAGGTATTGAATCCTCTATTTCGTTTTCTGCTTTCAATTCTTCAAAGGGCGGTTCCATTCCTTCTACCTTTTTCCACTTGTCCTCTTGAACTCGCGCCCATAGATCCTTAGTCCAATCTCCTTCTGTTTCAGGGACTATGGATCCTTCCTTTCTCTCAATACCAATTTCATCATCCAGAGGTCTATTTACATTAGGCTTTTCCTGATTGTTTAGACACTCTTGGAATTTTTCTTCGCAAATTCGGTTGTTTGGTAAAGGTGATGCGGGTTTTTCTAATGTTTGTTGGGCAACTTCTATCAACTTTTTGCAGATTTCCAATCTTTCTTTCTCTAAGTCACCTCTCGGATATTCTCTCTCATGTTGTTCTATGGTAGGTCCTGCTTTTATTCTCGCCTTGTATGCCTGAATCCACATAGCTAATTCTTCAGGCATTGGGTCTGCTAATACCGATCCTACCTCCTCCCTTTTATTCTCCTTTTTATTTTCTTCTTCCACTTGTGCTGCTTCTGTTGATTTCTGTTTACTCTTTTCGTTTTCCTTCTTTTGCAATAACTTTTTTTCTTTTATTCTGTCTCTCCTTTGCTTCCATCTTTGGGATCGTTTACTGGTGATACTTTTTTCTGGTTCTTGGGAGTCTTCTACTCTGTGAGGGATGGGTGTATTTCCCTCTTTGTCACTTTGATTATTTTCTTCGGTTTTATCAGGGTTTTCTCTAGCCTTTGCTCTTGTTATGGCTTTTAAAGGTATAGTGTACTCTTTGTCACTCCCTGACGATTCAATTACTTCTATCACGTTAATCTGTACGTTAGATGTGACTTTGTTTGGGTTCTTAGGACAATCTCTGAAAAGATGTTCCTTCCCACAATCGCTACAGTAACCTTCCCAATTTCGTTGTGGTGGTGGTGGGTTTGGCAATGTACATTCTGTGATATAGTGGTCACCTCCACATCTGTAGCATGGTCCTCTAGGTACAGACGGTCTATTCATTGGTCGAGGTGGCATGGTTGCTCTAGGAGCTGTGTACATTAATGGTACATAATCTTGCTCGTAGTTATATGAACTCTCTGACGTCTCCATGCCATAAACATATGGGTCATATTGTTGCCCATATTCCATTATTGAGCTCTCATAACTTGGGTATGTTCCTTGACTAGGTTCGTAAAATGAGTCATATGGTTCACTACTAGTCAAAGGTGTAGCTGGCACTATGGCCCTTTCTAAGTTTTCCTCTGGTTGCGCTATCTTAACTGGGACAACGTTCTGAGGGTGGGGCGGTTGTTGTCCTAGCACTGGTTGAGGCTGCGTATATCCCTGGTATGCGTATGGTCGTGGTATTGGTGCCTGCGGCTGATATGAGGGATATCTAAAGGCTTCTCCTCCTTGCTGGTTCTGCGGATATCCATATGGTCTCACATAAGGCTGTGTGGGTCTGGTTTGCCTATTGTAAGGGCAGTTCTCAGTGCTATGGTTTGTGTATCTCTGCTCTATACTGCAATATTGTAGTGGTGCGGGGACAGAGGGTCTATGAGGAGCATAGGCAGGTGGTGGGACTATTCCCCTAGTACACAAATGAGAAGGATGATCTCCTCCGCACTGCATACATCTTCTAAGCATAGGCATTCTCATAGGGTTGGTGGGATAATTCCTCTGTCCTTGCATATTCAGTTTTTTTGCTAGCAAGTCGGCAATTTCCTCTACGTTGTTTTTAGGGTTTGATGTGCTACTTGATGACTCTTCACTTTTCACACTACCTTGGGGTATTTTCAAGTCTTCTGCAAGGTTATCCTCTAGTTCTATACATTCCTTCATACACTCTTGCAAAGTTTGAACTCTCTTCACGTACACTAATGACCTCAAGGTTCCGTTCAACAGTCCTTCTAAGAACAATGATACCATTTTATTTTGTGTTGGTCTCTCTTCTACGGGGCATCTATCCACATACTGCTTGAATCTCATGGCAGCCAATCTGACTGACTCAGTTGGAACTTGTTTGAAGCTGTGGATTAATGACGAAGAATTGTTTTTAATTCCAGATTTGGTAAATTCCTTAATCATTTCTTGATACACCTGATCCATGTTCTGGAAGGTATTTGGATCCAGTGGCTGAAACCAGGCCAGGGTTGTGTCTGACAAGGTAAGGCCAAAGGACTCATATTGAATCATGAAGTCATCTACCTGCTCGGCTCTAACTACTTGTTTAAATTCTGCTATGTGATTATAGGGTTCACTCGAGCCATCATAATGATTTCTCATGCACTTGGCCACTTGGATCGGTCTTAGTCTCCTTCCTGCTTCAGGTTGTCTCGGCATTACAGGGTAATTTGGTCTTCCTATTGGTATGCCTGGTCCTCGTACTACCTGTGGTCTGACTGGAGCATGAACTCCTTGTCTTGGGTCAATAGCTGGTTGTGGCCGGTAATTAGGATTAGTGGCAGGCATTGCAAATTGTACATGTGGTCTGATGGGGATCTGGGTTCGTTGAGTTTGTTGTGTTTGTCCCGAATGTTGACTTGAATCATTTTGAGAAGTTCCATGTGGATCCCGTGAAGTAGTGGCTTGGTCCCTTGGGGGGAACACTGGGATGTTCTGATATTTCAGCTCAGCTCTCTCTAATTCAGTGACTGGCCAATACCTTCTGTGGTCTTTGTCCAAATATGTGATGATGGTGGGGAATTCAGGATCTCGTAACTCAAAGATGGTAACTGGATTAGGAGCAGCTTCCCATATTGAGGAATGGGCTCTGAGCAAGTGCTCCATCCCGTTGATCAAATACACATCTATTAGAGTGTCATCCTGGGGAACTAAGTCTCCTCTCCAAAGTTTAGTAATTGTTGATCTCCCTCTAGGAGTGGTTACTTGTTCTTCAGTTCCATATCCATTTAAGCTTGAAGTATTATTTTCCTCACCACGCTCATTAATGATTTCAGGGTGTTCTGTGACCACGTATTGATTGTCTCGTTTATCCATGTACAGTCCTCCTATGTACTTAACTGCCGGTCTTGGCACTATGTAGGCTTCTGAAGCCTTCCTCAGTCTGGCCACTGATCTGTTTAGACCATCCAAATAGATAGGGATCTCATTGAGGTTAGTGCTCACATACTCTAAGGAAGTTTTGTATTCGCCCTCAATGATGGACATCTGGCCAATCATGGGCACAGTGTTTTGCATATCCTCGGAAGCCATGGGGATTTCTCCTTCTGACTCACTGGAGGTCTCAGAATAGTGTGAACGGTTGCTTGGTTCGGCAGCACTCCCTACAAAAGAAATTACACTTCTTCGGCTTCCTAGGGTTCTTCCTGATCTCAGGTTCATTCACTTAAGAGCTCTGATCAATTCTGGTCCACCTTTAACCTCTAGAGTCCTAAGTTATGGCTCATAAGTCTAGGGAAAACTTAGGCTGGAATGTGACTGAAAGAAAATTTCAAGTCACGATACTTGACTCTCACGATCTCTGAGAAAACGATCGCTGACAAACGACACTTGGATGAAACGATCGCTGACAGACGATCTTTCCCTAAACGATCTCTGACTGGGAACGATACACGACCTCTCAATGAAACGATCTACGACCTCTGACCGAAACGATCGCTGGAAAACGACACTTGGGTCTAAATGATACTTGATCAAAACGATCGCTGGAAAACGATCTTTGACTACACGATCTCTGGGTAAAACGATCTCTCTCAAAACGATCTCTGGCTGAAAACGATACACGACCGACGATCTCTAGGAGAAACGATCGGCGATACTTGGGCTGAAACGACACACGATCTCTCACTAGACGATACACGATACTCGAATAGAAACGATCTACGATCTTCACCAGAAACGATCGGCGATATTTAACTGAAACGATACCGATCTGTAACAAGTGTCGCGATCTCCGCCAAACGATCGACGACCGACGACACCCGTGACAAACGATACACGCCCTTTGACAAGTGTCGCGATCTCTGGATAACGATACTTGGCAAACGATACGCGATCGACGACCTCTGATCAAAACGATCTCTAACGAAACGATCTACGATCTCTATCTGAAACGATCTACGACCGCTGGGAAATATCGCGATACTCAACCGCAGGAGTAAAACGATACTCGACCGCAGGAGCAAAGCGATACTTGACCCTTTTTCAAATTTTTGTAATGTTTTTTTGAGATTTGATGTTTCCCCCTTTCTCACCTAGCTCTTCTCTCTTACCCTCACCCACTGTATCAATCAACAAACGACTTTTAACCCCCTGAAGGCCCAAACGACACTCAGCGCAGGTCGTTTTCACACTGAAATTGATTTTTTTGAATGATATAACTTGATTAGGACTTGCTAAGCTCACCTCTGATGCTTTTTCAACACCTTGCTCCCTTTCCCTTGCCTTGTAATGCTCCAGGTCGCCTAAAAACTCGCCCACGATCGCTGGAACTCACACGACACTCGACACTGCTCTCCACGATACTTGTTCAACAAGTAACTTGAAAAATGAAAATTTTTTGGCTTTTATACTTGGCAGTTCCTAGCTTATAAAAAAGGAAAATTTTTGAACCTCACTAAAGCCTACTCTACTCTCCACTCACTCCTACTCTACTTCTTCTACCCACTTCCCTAATCTAACAACTCACTACACACACTCCAAGAATGAGAAGTAGCAAGTGCGGTTGAAATTGACTTACCAAAGAAGAGAAGATTTCCGCTCCTCCAAGTTCTTCAAAGCAAAAAGCTACTTACCATCACACGAATGCCTCGGTTTGATTCTTCACTCCCCGGCAACGGCGCCAAAAAGTGTGTTGACCTAAGCTTCAACTTAGGGACTTGCGGAGAAAGAGACTGTACCTCAATCCCCTCACAAGTGCATATAGTGGGGATACACGCTTTTAATTTATCAATCCGAAGAGCATACTAACCTAGCCGAGTGTATGAAGACATGCAATCGCGTAATGGTCAATGCAAATGAATTACTCAAGAGTGAAAATGAGGCAAACACTTATCCTAACAAACTTCAACTGTTGGTCTAGGCGAAACGATACTTGGTGCAGCAGCCGTCAGTATTTTGGACTTTTCTCCTAGCTCCGAGCTCCAAACATAGCGAATAGCATATGCGTTTCGAAGCTCTCGAGAAGACGCATCCAATGGCAGTGGTTTCACTCAATTCTGACGCTCCTACTTCAAGTTATGACAGAAATACTGAGTCGAGGGAATACTTTCCTACACTTCAGCGCTTCCTACAACTCACACACGCCTTTCCTACAGTAAAGAAACACTCTCAAGGATAGACAACACTCACAAGCACTCTTTCCAAGCAATACACATGCATACAAGCTCGCGAAGAAGGAGAAGAAGAGGGAAGAAGACACAAATTCGAATTTCTGTGCTCTCTATTCTCACAATGGCAAAAAGTCTTCTACAAAGAGTCACATTTGACTTATATATTAGTGCCCTAAAAATGGTCCTTTCACACAAGTGACCGGCACTTTATTCACTAAGAGCTAATTTCCTACTATTTTACATGGGTAAGCTTCTATTCTTCTGTGGGAATGCATCTAGAGGACTCCTCTAGTGCCTTTACAAGGGGAAATATATTACAAAAATGAATATGTTACAAAAATATGTGGTCCAAATCGGAAAAATTTTGGGGCCCATCTTTTTCTCTGCTTTGTGCGCTCTTTGGCTCTGCAACAACGACTACAACCTTTCCAAAATCTTCCAAGCTGAACTTTAGCTTCAGAACCGATCAATACACATATCATCTTCCAAAGTATGCATGTGAAATCTGGAGTTAGTTATTCGTGCGAACGACTTGCTAGAAGTCCTCCCACAGAACCTTGAATATGGGCATCTATTTTGACAGAATCAAGTGGATTCTCCAGCCTATCAGGTTTTTCGCAGTAGTACTCTTGGAATTTTATATCCCCGGATGCGTTGACTTTAGTAATGTACAAATTCGATCTTGCATAGATTGATTGTGACATGCTCCATTCCTCATGAGTACTTTTGCATGGTAGATGAGTGCCCGACTTTACATGTCAAAAAGTTCTATGAGCTTTGTAATGCATGGTTCCGCCTGCTACAAAGGATTTCGTCAAATCATACACAGCTCTCATGGCTTCTATTACATAGATTTATCATCGATTCCCTCTCCAATTTGTGAAATCTATCATATAATATCTGGCAAACTTCACATTCGACTTAGGTCCTCAATTTGCTTCTGAACGTGCAGCAGCCTTGTAACCATTTCTAGTAAATAATCTTTCGGTATAATGACTAATATGCAATCACTGTTTCAGTATTTGCTTCTCGATTTATAAATCTTGAATAGAAACTCCTTGTACGTGTGCCTGCTAGAGTCCGTCAGAATAAACAGCTCTCTCTGAGATATATTGTCCTCTAGTGCAAAACTTCAGTCCGGGATGGCCTGTTCTGCTCTATGACCTCTCATGAACTGCTGCTACCTTCCTATACCTCCGCAAGAGTGTATGCCACCATCCCCTTCGTACCTTATCTTCTACAGCCAAGATGAACCTCAAACATAGCGATCAAAAGGCAAGATCCCGGATGATGACCACACTTGACCTTCCTTCCTTTTTCTCTCCACTGCCCCCCTTCTTCGAGATCTGTCTTCCCAAAAACGAGAAGCCACACCCTCAAAAATTGAAGAGGACTCCCCAAAAGCAAGAGCATCCCCCCTTATCTCTTTTTTCAAAACAAAGGTGGGCTGGATCCGAAGAGGATAGAAATTTAATCAGCTGCTGGGCCCTTATCCCCACACACTCAAAATGTGTTAAGTGCAGTTTGACATGCGGCCCTGATCACATTTCTCCACATCTCTGAATTTTTTATCAACGATGTGTCGAAGATCAATTTCCGGAAATCGGTCAAGCGATTGTATTTGATGTTTGATAAGAAAACATCCCCCCTGAAACAAAGCCGTTTCTAATTTCCTTTGCACATCAATATTCCCTATGTTCTTAGGAGGCTTGTCCATGCTCAATCCCTTTTCTCCACACCCCTGCAATAAATATCTCCACATGCTTCTCATCAATTATCAAATTCATTCTTCAAGTACCTGAAATCAAACGTATTTCCTACCAAATAGAACCACATTAGTGCATTAAAACCAACCATTTTCTGAGCTAACATACTCCCCTCGTCTTAATTGCGAAGTCGTCCTCGACGAGCCAAATTGTTCCTGCGCTCAAATCATCCAACATGTGCTGATCACTCAATCAAATACAAATCTTTACCTTGCATGACCATACTCTTCTTCCTCAATGTGGCACCTGAAATCATACTCATACAATCATTTGTTAGTACCAAAATCCAATCATTTCCCTTACCATCTTCGTCCATCTTGATGTATCTTCATCGCCATGTCCACCTGTCTCCAAACTTCATTAAAACATTAGAACTTTTCTTCATCAAATCACAATATGTACAACCAAAATGAAAAGACAATCATATCCTTCATCCACATCACACATATATACTCAGCACACACATCATGATCCGCGTCACACATGCATTCTCGTCACGAACAACACACATGCAAGCAAAAAGCCCATCCACATTCCCTCTCGTCACTCTTCTAGACTGTTCGTTCAACACGTCATGAATCTCTACTCCACATATCAACACACTTTCTACACACACCATCAAAAACCATTTCCGAGTTCTGTTTTCGATACTTTTCCCGGTCACACGATCGTTTTGCTGATCCCTTTGTCTCATTTCTAACCGAGTTCTCTTGCCAATTTCCCATTTTCTCCCACCTAGGGTTTTCTATTCCCACTTACCTTTTCATCTACTCTGTGCTCTTTTGTTCATCAATCAGATCCTATGCTTGGTCGCCACCACCTCTCCTAAATTGATGGACACACGGCAAAGACCACTCGAGCCTAACACGAGCTCACTCTAACAAGATCACTCATCGTCGACGCGATTCCGAACTTCACAAGTCATTACACTTGCAAAGCATTAAACCAGTGCTCATGGCAAAAATTTCCAGAGTAGCATGAATATGAAAGGACGACTGCAACCTTTCCAAAATCTTCCAAGCTGAACTTTAGCTTCAGAACCGATCAATACACATATCATCTTCCAAAGTATGCATGTGAAATCTGGAGTTAGTTATTCGTGCGAACGACTTGCTAGAAGTCCTCCCACAGAACCTTGAATATGGGCATCTATTTTGATAGAATCAAGTGGATTCTCCAGCCTATCAGGTTTTTTGCAGTAGTACTCTTGGAATTTTATATCCCCGGATGCGTTGAATTTAGTAATGTACAAATTTGATCTTGCATAGATTGATTGTGACATGCTCCATTCCTCATGAGTACTTTTGCATGGTAGATGAGTGCCCGACTTTACATGTCAGAAAGTTCTATGAGCTTTGTAATGCATGGTTCCGCCTGCTACAAAGGATTTCGTCAAATCATACACAGCTCTCATGGCTTCTATTACATAGAGTTATCATCGATTCCCTCTCCAATTTGTGAAATCTATCATATAATATCTGGCAAACTTCACATTCGACTTAGGTCCTCAATTTGCTTCTGAACGTGCAGCAGCCTTGTAACCATTTCTAGTAAATAATCTTTCGGTATAATGACTAATATGCAATCACTGTTTCAGTATTTGCTTCTCGATTTATAAATCTTGAATAGAAACTCCTTGTATGTGTGCCTGCTAGAGTCCGTCAGAATAAACAGCTCTCTCTGAGATATATTGTCCTCTAGTGCAAAACTTCAGTCCGGGATGGCCTGTTCTGCTCTATGACCTCTCATGAACTGCCGCTACCTTCCTATACCTCCGCAAGAGTGTATGCCACCATCCCCTTCGTACCTTATCTTCTACAGCCAAGATGAACCTCAAACATAGCGATCAAAAGGCAAGATCCCGGATGATGACCACACTTGACCTTCCTTCCTTTTTCTCTCCACTGCCCCCCTTCTTCGAGATCTGTCTTCCCAAAACCGAGAAGCCACACCCTCAAAAATTGAAGAGGACTCCCCAAAAGCGAGAGCATCCCCCCTTATCTCTTTTTTCAAAACAAAGGTGGGCTGGATCCGAAGAGGATAGAAATTTAATCAGCTGCTGGGCCCTTATCCCCACACACTCAAAATGTGTTAAGTGCAGTTTGACATGCGGCCCTGATCACATTTCTCCACATCTCTGAATTTTTTATCAACGATGTGTCGAAGATCAATTTCCGGAAATCGGTCAAGCGATTGTATTTGATGTTTGATAAGAAAACATCCCCCCTGAAACAAAGCCGTTTCTAATTTCCTTTGCACATCAATATTCCCTATGTTCTTAGGAGGCTTGTCCATGCTCAATCCCTTTTCTCCACACCCCTGCAATAAATATCTCCACATGCTTCTCATCAATTATCAAATTCATTCTTCAAGTACCTGAAATCAAACGTATTTCCTACCAAATAGAACCACATTAGTGCATTAAAACCAACCATTTTCTGAGCTAACAATCCATGTGAAGAGTTGGCCACCAAAGACCTGCAAGTAGTATTTCCTTAATCACCCTATCTGGTCCAAAGTGTCCTCCTGCTACACCTTGGTGAGCAATCTCCAAGATCTTGAGATATTCACTCTCATGGACACATAGCCTTAAGTATCCATCTCTTCCATGCTTGTATAAGTTATTTACAATGAGGGAGTAATCTAGTGCCTCCTATTCTAAGCTCCTTTGTCTCGCCAAAGTCATCTCTTGAGGGAATGTTTTTGTCCTCAGAAAGGCTACTAACGGTTCACTCCAACTGGTACTAAAGACACTTGATATAGAGTGACATGTTCCATATGTGGTTTAGTATTGCAGATTGGGCATTCCTTACATATCCTATGGACATCTTCTTCCTTTTTAGGGTCTATAGGGCTCTATGCTTGGAGTAATGTTGTTGAGTGCACCTACATGTGCTATTTGCAACCACTTTGAGTGCTTTTCTTCTTCTATGCAAAAAGCCAGTATGCCCTGATCAGTGTATTTATACATGATGCCTGCCATTATTGATACTTCTGAGATGTCACTACTTCTTTATCTTTGGCTTTTAGTATAGGGTGTTTGGGTCCAAAGGTCAAGATAAGCACTATCATTTTGGCCCATTCAGGCACTACCTCTAGATTGATCAAGTAAGCATCACAAAGTTTGTCGGATACTCCCTGAGGGGACTCCCCTAAAGTTACTCTAGAAAGGTGATCAGCCCTAAGGTGAGTCCTACCTTACATAACCATCACTTCAAAATCATATTCCATTAGTAAGAGGAACCATCTTACTAATCTGCCTGTAATTCAAGGTTTGTTCACTAGATAGAGTAATGCTTGATGGTCTGTAAAAAATTTAAACTTATTTGCAAGCAAATAGTGTCTAAACTTTTTAACTGCATATACCATGCCTAATCCTTCTCTCTTAGTAGTGGTATAATTTTGTTCAACTACATTCAATTTTCTACTGGTGTAGACTATTGTAAGATCCATATTACCTTCACCCATGGGTTGTGCTAGTACAAATCCAATAGCATAGTTGGATGCATCCACATGAACATGGAAGGGTTTGTTCCAGTTTGGTGTAGTCAGGATAGGCACTGAACATAATCGCCATTTAAGCTCTATAAAGGAGGTTTCACATTCATCTGTTCACTCAAAGTTAGTCAGAAGGGAGTATAGAGGCTTGGCAATGACTGCATACATATGTATGAAAGGTTGGTAATAGTCACAATGCCCCATGAAAGCTTGTACTTCCTTGACGTTCTTTGGCCTAGGTAGCTCTGCAATAGCTCTGACTTTATCCTCATCCATGGATATGTCGTTCTTTGACACTATGTCCTAGAATCTTGCCTTGCCTAACCATGAAAACACACTTTTCTGGGTTCAAGCAGACCTGATATTCTCTACATTTATCAAAGATTTGTCTAAGTTCAGGTATATGTGTTTATCTAATGTTGGAATGAGCATAGACATCATCAACATGGACTTCCAATTTTTTCCTCAACAAGTCTTTTCTTCTGGCACTTGGTTGGCTATATGTTTCCATAATTTTGGCTTAACCTTGAGTAGATCCTCTAAAGTGAGGTTGCACTGCACTTTAGTATTTTTCACTACCTCAGTATTCCTAGGTATGTCAAAATTTTCCTTCCTTACTAGGATCGTGGGTGCCCTCATACAGGTGGATTTTTCTTCCCATGGGCATGTGAAATGAGGAAATTCTTGCAAAGAATTAGACTCGAAGTCTAACCGTTCACTTCATGGGAGATCCTTCTGTTCTCCATAGATGGAGGGAATGTCTTATGGGAATTAATCGTGTAAGTCATCCACAAGTTCAATAGGAGGAGGAACTTCACTTTCTTTTGCCCATTTCTCTTCTTGAATTTCTCTTAGAAATTCTTAGGAATATTGATTCATAGAACACGTGGTTTCTATTTCAGTGGAATTAAGCACATAAGCATCCTTGGGAGGAATGCTCATTCTTCCACTGGCCTTATCCTTACCTTGAGAGGTCGGGTCCTTGTCAGATTTTGCAATTAGAAACTCCAATCTGTCTATTAGTCCATCAAAATGCAGTTGAGACCTGGCTGAACTAGAGCAGCTAAAGAGGTGAATGGCTTCAAACATGGTTTGAGCCAATTCCACCATCTTAGCACAGAGTTTAGTTCATTCGAGCTCTAGGTCAGCTCTAGGGTAACACTTTTCATGATCCGTTACGTTTGGCCCTTCTTGTATTCTAGCCTGATATGCTTTAAGCATCATGTCTATGTCCTCGAAAGTGGGATCTGCTAAGACTGATCCTACTCTAGGTGGTGGTGGGATTGTGTGAGGTGGGTTAGAAGGTGGTGGGTTGGAGGGTGATGAGAATGGTGGTAGTGGAGTTGTGTGAGAGTGCATTTGAGATGTGACTTCAATTATCTTGGATTTTGCTTCTCTCAGGCTTTCCTCAAGTTTGATCATCTTCTTTGCCCATTGCCTTCTCATTCGTTCATGACTTTCTCTTCAAGCCCTTGTCCTCTTCTTATTTTGACTCTCGGTCTCGCTAACCTCAGAACTCCTTTCTTGGCCTTAGTCTTGGTTTTGCTTAAGTGTCTGAGCTCTCGTGATGACTTGCACTGGGGTCATGGAAGCCACACTTCCCGTAGAAACTATCACTAACCCAATAAATTAATATGAGTGATTTTCGGCATATTGGTGGGGTTCTTGGGACACTCGTGCAACAAGTGCTCCTTCCCACAATCTAGGCAAAAACCTTGAATTGTCACAGGTTGGGGTTGTGTCGATGCAGGCATAGGGTAGTCATGAATGAGGTGATCTCCCTGACATCGGTAGCATGGTCCTCTAGGAAATGGGGGTTTTATCTGCCTAGGTTGAGGTCTAGAGTTGGGGTTTGCGTACATGTCATTTGCATACTCTGGCTCCTAACTAGGTTCGCTCGGGTCTTCATAATAATATGACTCATTATGCTTAGGTGACTGCATGTAGTAAGCCTATGGGCTATCAATATGGGTGGAGTCAAAACTATGATCACTTGGGTCACTTTCTGAAAGCAATGGTGTTACTGGAACTAAGGCTCTATTCAGATTTTCTTCTGCAGCTGCATACTTTACTAGAATCACATTGGCTGGAGGAGGGGGTTGCTGCGCTAGAACTGGTTGAGGTCTTTGTTGCCCTTGATAGGGTGGTTGATAGGGTGGTTTATAGGGTGGTTAATAGGGTTGTTGGGGCCTACCATATTGTTGTTGTGGGTACAGATTCTAATATTTTCCTCGGTGTGGATACAACTGAGGATAGTTTTGTCTAACAGCTTGTTTATTACATGGACAATCATGTGCAGTGTGGTTAGTATATCTCCTTTCTATGGTGCACTATTGGTTGTTAGAGTTCACTTGGGGTTGAGCCATGATAGGGCACACATTGGCCATATGGTCTCCTCCACATGTGTAGCATCGTTTTCCTAAGGCAAATCTAGGAATCTGCTTGCTATAGACTCCTAATTTCTGAGCTACCTTCTCTGTCAAATCCTCAATCGACATGGATTGTTTGCAAGCAAGGCTAGTAGCACTATCTGAGTCTTTATAGATCTTTGAAAGCTCTAATTCCTCCCCTAGATTATCCTCGATGTCTATGAACATGCATACACACTCTGCTATGGATCTAGGGTCCTTCAAGTACACGTATGATCTCAGTTTGGTACTTAACAATCCATCTTGAAATGAGGCCACTTGTTTGGCTGGAGTGGGTAACTCTGGAATAGGGCATCTCTCTAGGTATTGCCTAAACCTTCTTCCTGTGAGCCTCACTGTCTCTTGAGGTGTTTGCTTGAAGCTATATATCAAGGAGTATGTGTTATGCCTAATACCACTTTTAGAAAACTCAGTGATGAATGCTTCAAGAAGTTGATCTATATTTCTGAACTGAGCATGGTGAAGCGATTGAAACCAAGTCAATGTGGTGTTCTTGAGAGTTAGGCCAAAAGCATTGTATTGAGTGAACAAGTCTTCAACTTGTTCAGCTCTCAAAACTTGGCTAAACTCTGCTAGATGTTCATATGGGTCTCTTGTGCCATCGAAGTAATTCTTCATGGGCTTAACCAATTGTGTAGGACTCAAGGTCCTAGTGTGTTCGCTAGGCCTTGGCAGAGGGAATTCATCTACATCTCTTTGATGCCTTGGGTACTCTGTGTCTCTCATTTTCCATTCTATCTATCTCCATTCTCGTTCTTTCTCTTCCCCATGGGTTAGTGAAGCTTACCTCGAGTCTATCTCTACTCCTATCTCTCTGAGTTCCATGAGGTTGAGATGTTCTAGCTCCTTGGTGACTAGAAGATACATTGGATCGTGGTTGGGGAAAAAAAAATTCACCCTTCCAAGTGTAGGCGTGTCTTCCATGCTCTGAGACCACAAAGATCCTCTTTGATGCATTATCTAGGTAGGTCACTTTGCCTAGGCTATCAGGATCTTTGAATTCATAGATGGTAAGTGCTCCCACTTCGTTAGGCTGCTCAGGTTTATACCTCCAAAAAGCTTCATCCCTCTCTCGATTCAAGAAAAAATCTATGCTCCTATTGTCTTGGGGAACCCACTCTGGAATGGTTATTCTAGTCAGAACCGACTTGCCTCAAGGGGTTTTTGGCTCTTTTCCTAAGTTCCCTTGCTCTATGTCGCCTATTTTGGTCTCTGAGATTATGTTGCCAAATTCATTTGTCCTTTCTGGTTGGTTGGTGACCACATACATTTTTCCTTCTTTATCCATGTAGGAACCATTTTCAAACTTGACTACAGGGTGTTCTAGTCTAATGGATTGATCCGGGTTTTTAAGTTGGACAACAAATCTTCTCAGACCATCCTCATAGATGCAAGCACCTAAGCGGTTGGTCTTGATATATTCCAGTTGAGCCTTGTAGGGACCCTCAGGTTTTTCTAGGTATGCCACTCCTCAGCTACCTATAGGTCTTTCCAAGTTATAAAACATCTCAGAGTCACTAGTTTCTGAGTTTAGAGCGTAGGGGTAATCACTCAACTACTGGGCCCAAGACCTAGTTGTATGGTTGACACTAGCCTCTGATGAACTAACACTTCAATGATCTCTCCCTAGGTGTCTTCCTGATCTCAGGTTCATATGCCCTTCTAATTAACCCAATGATCCTTGTACAACCACATTGCTAATTCTTTGATACCAATCACTTGTTCCTTTTAATTTCCTTAGCACTTGTTTTATTGTCTTTAGTTAAACATCGTCAGGAGCACTTAAGTGTGTCACACTTGATGTTCTTCATCCACTTAGCTTAAGTTCTTTCCATTTAGGTTGTCCCTTGAGTACAACTTAACCTATTCTTAGACTTGAGAAATTAGAGTCTCTTAGAACTTGAGTGTTCCTATCGTACCTCTAATCAATCAAAAGATCTATCCACACTTAGCCTAAGCTAGGAATGGATTGAGGGGGTTGAGAGATCTTCCAACCTCAAGTAGCTTCTCTTTATTGCACTTGTCTGCCCAGGAATCGTGTTGCAAAGCCTGCACACACTAGCACTTGCTTTGGTTTCTCCAAGAGCTCTCAATGATCCTATAAAAGTTCCAATTTTAGCTCAAGTATTTACCTTCACATGTTCAATTGACAGACAATTGGATTCAGACACTTTTAAACACCCTTTTTTCCCCTTTTGTATTGCCAAAAAATTCCCTCTAGAGCTCCCTTGGTGTACCTACCCCATAGAGGGTCACCTTTAAATTAACCTATCCGTCTAGAGCTCCCACCACGATCTTTCCAACAAGCTCTAGAGCCCAAAAAACGGATTTCGTATGAAAAAGTTATGTCGATTCAAGGTTTAGGGGATTAAAACATACAATCAGGACCTTTCACGATTTTAGTGCATTTTTCTAAGGCCTTTGTAATTATATGGATAATTGAGTGTGCAAATATGCCCAAAATTTAGCCCAAATTTTCAAAAAATTACCACTTTAATTTTTTTGCCCAAAATTCTTGTCTATCATGATAGACGGTGTCTGTCGCGATAGGCACTGACTATCGTGTGGGCCTATCTGTCGTGATAGATGGTGTATGTCATGATAGACAGTATCTATCACGGGATCCTATTTATCGCGATAGACGGGTGTCTATCATGATAGACAGTGACTGTTGTGTGGCCTTGTCTGTTGCGATAGACGGTGTTTGTCACGATAGACACTATTTGTCGCAGGGCCCTATTTGTCATGATAGACAGGTGTCTATCGCAATAGATGTGGTCTATCATTCATCAGGAGCCTGTCAATCACGATAAATGGTGTCTATCGCAATAGACAGTGTCTGTCGTCTATCGTGCTTTTGGTCTATCGTGATAGATGGGTGTGCGTCACGATAGATGTGGTCTGTTATCTATCGTGCTTTTGGTCTATCGCGATAGACGGGAGTCCGTTGCGATAGATTTTGTCTATCGTCTATCATGCTTTTGGTCTATCGCGATAGATGGTGTCTGTCGAGATAGACACAATTTGTCGTGGGACTCTGTCTGTGATGATAGATGGGTGTCTATCACGATAGACGGCTCTGTCGTGGGGTGCTATCTATCGTGATAAACGGTGTCTGTCATGATAGACAGTGTCTGTCCCAATAGACAGAAAAAACGCAATTTTTTTAGAAACTTCTAATGATTTGGAGTGTTCTAATGGTGTAGGTTATCTTGCCATGCATGTAAACACCAAATATCAACTTTCTCTATCTGTCACAACAGACAGAGGTCGTCATCCTGGGACCTATGCAGAGTTTTGTCGTACTTGCACAATCTGTTAGAGATGGTGACATAGCCAAAACATGCAAGAAATGCTCAAAAACACATGAAAACAAAATGCATGCAAGCTCTCTCTCACTCTCTCTCACACGTGAAATGAGAGAAATGAGGTGGGTAAGGGAATATGAACAAAAAACTAAATTTTTAATAAAGGTGGAGATGGAGGTGGGAGGTGGTGAGGATGATGATGGTGATGCAAAAAACAAGAAAAAATAATTAAAAATAAGGAAAATTACAGATATTATCTATGACTCCAATGTCACAACTCTACGTCTTACCATCACATGCTCGTTTTGGAAGCTCTCTCCCCAGCAACGGCGCAAAATTTGGTGTCACTCTAGCACAATGGCAAGTACCAATGTGAGGAGATCCACCTCATAATTGTCAATCCGTGGAGATGTGAGGACTAGTATGAAGACTATGCGCAAGTGATGGAACAAGTGTGTGAGTGAGAAGCACACAAACATGCACATACATACACACATACGTGCACACAAGGCAAGAACAAGGAGAGGAACAATGTAGTTCCTTTGCATTTGTCAAAAATTCTCTTAAACAAGCTCAAATCACTAACAATATTTTTTGAGCTCTGTAGTTCTATTTATAGTTTTTTGACTAGTTTTGGCCCTGTCTAGACCTAGTATCTGGCCTAGTTAAAAATTAGGTTCTTGAGCTTATTTGAGGGCTCAAACGGAATCTAAACATTATAAAAATTGGCATGTGGCTAATTCTAATACTCTTGAAGCTCGAGGACTCCTCGGCTTGAATAAAATCGAGCCTATTCTACCAAAAACGGGATTTACAATGTTTGTGTAGTGATAAAAATCACTTGAGTTGGAAATAGTTTATGAAAAAATGATTAGGCCTTGTTGCCGGATTGTGCATGACTGCTCCTTTGTGCTTGCTTGCTCTTCTTACAACTTGCAAGCCAACACAAGGTAAAGATGATGAGCATCTTTTCTATATTTATTCTGGTTGTTCCAATCATGTGGCTAGAAATGTAGCATTTCTATCTGATCTTGAAGAACCTAAAGGGAACCATGAAGTGCAGACAGGTGATGACACTAGAAAATCTGTTAAGAAGATTGGAAATGTCAAGGCTTTTGATGGTAACATGAACCTTTTAGGTAAGGTTTTATATGTGCCAACCATAACAAAAAACCTAATCAATGTTGGGCAGATTGTTGAGAAAGGCTTACAGGTCAGATTCACAAGCATGGAGCATATGTGGAAGATCCTCAAAAAGGATTCAAGAGGATTGCAAAAGGTGAGAAATATGGTAGACTCTTTACATTTGAAGTTCAAGATACCAAAAACATTGCACTCTTCAATTACAGGGAACATCTTTTCTATATTGATTTTGGTTGTTCCAATCATGTGGCTAGAAATGTAGCATCTTTTCTATATTGATTCTGGTTGTTTCAATCATGTGGCTAGAAATGTAGCATTGTTATCTGATCTTGAAGAACCTAAAGGGAAGCATACATTAAAGAAAATATGGAGGGATTAGAGTGTGCTTGGCATTCCAAATGTGTCCAAGCAGCACATGATTTACAAATGTGGAACATGCCAATTTGGCAAATCTCACAGGCAACCATTCAATAGAAAAGGATACATGTATGAAGACTACTTAGATCTTGTGCACACAAATGTGTGGGGTCCTAGTAGAGAGCCATTAATCTCAGGGTCAAGGTATTATGTTTCATTCATAGATGATTATAATAGATGGGCCATTCATTACTTCATGAAGCATAAAGATGAAGTCTTCACTTGTTTCAAAAAATATTTGGCATTAGTTGAGAACCAAACAGGTAGAAGCTTGAAGAGAATCAAATTTGATGGAGGTGGTGAGTATTTCTCATATGAATTTGACTCATTCTTACGAGAGAGAGGTATAAAGAGAGTTCACAACAAGATACACTCTTGAACAAAATGGAGTGGCAGAGAGGAGGAATAGTCTGATAGTAGAGGCTACAAGATCAATGTTGAATGAAAAAAACTACAAAATTACCTATGGGTAGAGGTTGTTTCCACAGCCACATACTTGATTAATAGGCTCCCATCACTCGGTAGGGTGTTCGATATGCCCTATCAAGCGGAAACGGAACTGCTATTCTCCATTCCTAGACTGAGTGCACTACAGACGGTCTCTCGCTTTAATGTCCATAGGTTGCCATGCCTCACTGCACGCGCAGAAGATGTTCCCAGGTCCTCCTTCCTTCCTTCAACACTACCTCTGAGAGGCCAAGCACACCTGGGAGAGCAAGCCCGAAAAAACAAACAGCTCTTTCCTACACGACAACCTACCAAATCACCTGGTGCACACCGAGTTTCATCCTCCTTGACCGTGTTGTGGTTATCACTGATGGTGCTCCCACACCTAATCGAACCACAAAACAAAAGGACAGAGAGATTCCCCAAGAACAGCCTGTCCAAATTACTCCCAAGCGGCTCTGACAGATTTCACCCCATCCCCCCAGTGTGTTCTTCTCTGCGTTCCCGAGCTTCTGACGACGAAAATCACACCACTGTCTCTCTATGTTCTCCAAAAAACCACCTACTGCTTCCCTTTCCTGTATACTGCAATCGAACCCAGCCTCAACGAGTAGAGGTTGCTTTTCTTTTTGCCACAGGATGGTTGCATTCTTCCTTCGAGTAGGGTTGAGACCTCTCTAGTGTACCGATCACTTCCCCTATTGATTTTTCTTCTTCCCCTTGATATCTGCACACATACACAACCACCAAAAAACAAGAACTTCCTGCTCTCCCTCCGAATGCTTTCTTTCCTCCCTCAGCATGCCCGCGAAAAACTTCCTGAACAACAATGAGCCCCCCCAAGGACTACCTTCACTTGCGCATGTACACCACCCCCGCAAACAAAACAAGCTGCCCCCCCCAAAACAGTCGGTTGCTCCCCTATGGATCTTGCTGCTGATATGAGTTCTGCAACACTTCTTCCAGACGCTTCATTGCCCTGATCAAGCTGCCTTCGAAAACATTACCAAGCTTCATTATCTCTGAGAACTTAGCTCCTTTTGCCCAGGCAAAAACCATTTCCATAATATCCGGTCTAAAACTATTAGCATAATCCTCCACATCCGCTGAAAGCTTACATTCTTGTTGAACTTTCCCTATGCGTCTAGCTGTTCCTCGAAGCTGAGAATAAAGTGTGGCCAAATCCTCACTGAGATTTTTTCAGATTTTACTTTTTCTTGCCAAACAAAGCAGGATGACAATGATACCATCTGCTCGGTTGATGCATCTTTCAGTAACCCTTTAAAAATTAATTCTGATAAGACGAGCTCATCGGCACTGGAAATCTCACATGCAACCTTCCCTTTTAGCTCCACAACATCATCATTTGTGGCATATCCCAGCCACTGAAGCACTCGTGTCCTGTATTTCAATTCATCTTTGAAGACAAGATTAGTTGCACCTCGGACATCCTGTCATGCACCCTTGTTCCTGCACAAAAACGAAGAGGAAAGAGCCCCCTGGAATGAGGTTGCCACCTGCAAGTAGAGAGAACCCCGACTCTGAACCGTCCTCTTGCACTACCTTCCAGGAGTGAAAAACCCGTCTGATGTATTTGTTGCTACTGCATATTCCTTTTCAGGTTCACAGCTATGTTCCATTCTCACAGTTACCACGGTCGACCATCTAGATGTCTGCTGGACACGAGCTCCACCACACACATCGATCGAGTTCAAGTCCTTCTGCTCTTAACAAAGTCGTTCCCTAGAAGCCTCCTCAACCCTCCGAACCCCTGATTTAGGAAAATCCCCCTTTTCTTGATGATGACCTCCCCAATGGAAATAGCCCGTAGCTCCTTCTATCTTCGAAGGGCTCAGCAGAAGCAAACTCCCCCCCCTCTGACTATGGAATCATGGATGCCTTCAACACTAATTTTCTTCTTCCCGATAGTCACAGAGATTCGTGCTCAAAACCGACCAGTTCTTATGTCCATTCAAGGGTCTAATCTTTGATAGAATAGGATAACACCCCTTTTGTCTTTTGCATCTAGCCCAAATAATTGCCTTTTGTTTTCTCCCTACGATTGAAGTGTGCCACTCTGCCATTCTCCCTACTGTAGACCTCCATGCCTATTGTTGTCTCCTCCTCTCCCAATCAGTCTGATGCTGCCCACTGCTCTTCTCTTGTGTACCCGCAATGTCAATGCTACACAAAATCTGCATGGAGAGACATGCTAGAATACTTCTTTTGCTCGCATTAGCTAGAGCTCTACTGTTCTAGACTTTCCACTGAGCTTGTCTCCTTTAGCTTCAACTTCAGACGACTTGAAACAGTCAGATAACTGCAGTAAATAAGAACCTCCATGTGTTGAATGTTGAACACCCTTTTGAATCCTCCATTCCCCCCTTTGGAGCTTTGTCTCCCTAAAGTACCTCTCTTCCCGATTCAGTGCCCGTGCCTTTTCCTTCCTAGTAGGCTTCCAACAGCCCTTTAGCCAATGTGTAGACTGCCACCAGTACCTCCACCATGGCCAGATTAGTTTGAATCCCGTCCAAATGCCCTCCTCCTCTGTTCTTTCTTCATTGTAGAGGCACACACATCCTTGAAATCACTACTCTCCCAAACATTGCACATTGATTTTAGCATCATGTTCACAGCTTGATACGATCGTCTGAAGTCTTCAACAGATCTCCATCTGTGTTCCCCCAAAAAAGAAGCGATCCCCTCCCCTATGCCCAAGGCATGAAAACAAAAACGACGAAGAGGCCCCAAATTGATCCTTCCCTGTGATGCCTGCAAATACCCCCCCCCCCCCCGTCCACAGAGAGCAAAGAAGAAAAACCCTAGCATGAGAGCGAGCTCAATTGATTCCCCCCCACGAACCTCCTTCTTTGTCGGGTGCACATTCCCCTGCTAGATGACACCAATGAGCCCCCAAAACTCCCCAGTCTACTGCGGACGACCCCCTTTTTCCCTCATCACCTTCACTGCCACCAAAAAACAAAAAAGGAAAAAAAAAACAAACACAACTCCCCCGCGAGAGAGAGGGAGAGAGAGAGAGAGAGTGGGGAAGGAGAGAGACGTAATTTTTTTTCTTTCTTTTATTTTTCCTTGTTTTTTTTCTTCTTCCCTCCCCACTAACCCACTCCCCCCTGACACCCCACTCCCCCTCACTTATGCACGTGCACACTTTTTTTTTCTTCTTTGTTTTTTTTTTCTCTTCTTTTTAAATACTTTTTTTTTCTTTTTTTTTTCCTTTTCCAAATTTTTTTTTTTGTGTGGTTTTTTTTTCTTTCTCCTTTTTTTGTTTCATTTATTTTTCCTTCCTTTTATTTTCCCCTTGTTTTTTTCTTTGATTTCTTCTTTTAATTATGTACGTACCCCCCCTTTTGATGCACAACAGAGCAACTACTGAAGCGAGCACCAACAAACCACATAAAAAAACAAGTGCATTCATGCACTGCTCACCCATGGACAAAGTTGCTACCACAATTGCACCTCATTCCTCCTCTCTGCCTTTGTTACCTCTTTCCTTGGCGTTCGTGTTGTACTGCTCCATGACATGATCTCAGAGATGGTCCCCACACCTTCTTCCCTCCTCCAAAATAGTAGATCCCCTAGAGATAGATACCTGAACGATTCTACATCTCCCTTGCAAAGTCTCCTGAAATGAATCAGCTACTCTGCAAATGAAAGTATGTTGGTGCAAAAAAAACAACAATATATACAACTAACACATACTCAGGGTGATTAGGAGACCAAATGACTTCACTCTATGGTGCCAAAATCACAATCTGAGCTCATTTCGACCTCCAAACACACTATCGTAGTGATTGTGTAGGTTATTTCATCTTTTTGTGCCAAAGAAATATACAAGTTTTAGGTCTCCAGTATAAGCGTCTCGAAGTCTACTACAAATCTAGCAGAAATTAACAGGGTAGTTATGTTCAACTTTTTCAGATACAGCCATTTTTCTACATTAGGGTATTTTAGTGAGTGGCTATGGCTGAAAGCAATGATGTATTCCATATGTTGGTTGTTGAGGATAAATTGGACGGTACCAATTAGCCATTGTGCGCTTATATGATGCGACATGTATTGGTTGCAAAAGGATTGTTGAACATTGTACAGGGTGTTGAAAAACGTCCTATTATACCTGCAAATACAGGTATTGAAGCTGATGTAGATGGTTGTAGCTCAGTGATGAGTAGCACCTCCTTTAATGTCAATCCGGGAAGGCGTGAGGATGGTATGAAGACCTCGAGCAAGTGGCGACACAAGTGCGTGAGTGAGAAGCACACAATCATGCACACACATACACACACACGCACACACACGGCAAGACAAAGAGGGAGAAGCTATGGAATCCTTAGTTTACTTTCAAAAAGCTCTTACAAGTTTGTTTCAATTACAATCCAACCTCAAAAATAAGCTCTCTAGCTCCTTTTATAGTTTTTGACTAGCTTTGGCCCTGTTCAGACCTAGTGTCCGGCCTAGTTAAAAATTAGGTTCCAGGGCTTATTTGAGGGCTCAAACGAGATCTAAAAATTACAAAAATTGGCAGGTAGATACTTCTAAAGCTCCTCAAGCTCAAGGACTCCTTGGCTTGCACAAAATGGAGCTACAAAAATATGAAATGGTATTTACAATGATGTTGTTTAGTGATGAGAATCACTTTTAATTGGTGTAAGGGTTTTTGAAAAGTTAAAGGGTTGCCTAAGTGCTAGATTTGCGTGAATGCTCATACTTGCTTCTTCATGAGGAAAATTATTGGCCTATTTGCCAGATCTTCTTTGACTGCCATGTCTGCCTATGTTGTCCCTTCGCTCTGACTCTCTTCGTCTTGTGGCTCCTTCGGTTCCCTGACTGCTGCCAACACCCCCCCACTCTCGCGTCTGTCGCCCCTGACAGACCCTTGTCTAGAGGATTTTTGAACATAGTATTGGACGACATCGGAGGCTAGGTGGTGTTCTTCGAGTCGCAAGCCACGTGCTAGATCTGTGAGCAATTCATCCCAATTCACAGGTCCGGGAACATCTGGATGAGGCACCCTCAATTGTTCTGAGTAAATAGTTCTCTCCACAGCAAATAATTGGAGGAGATGTGATGGTCTGGGTATAAAGATTTCGGAGTGATATTCCCAGAATCCGGTGATGAACATCTCCTCAAATGTCTGTTTAAAGCAGGCTGGGAGGTATTTGATTCTAGCGTGCCAAGCATATATTACTTCAATTGACGGGGTGGTACTCATATCGTACACTAGATCCTGGATTCCTGTCACAAAGCCTGCACCTGAGAAGTGAGGGTCCTTAATGTTCTTAAACGTCCTGAAAGTGATCAGCATTAATTCAAATATTTTCATACACATCTGGGCCATCACATCAGGATTATTGCGTAGCCGAATACTCCAGTGACGGATTGTAGAAATCATATAGTTGACCGTGGGGGGTCCTCGTGGAGGTGCCAGATAAACATAATTCAACCATTTTGTGCAGGCTTTGATGTCTCTGACGGCAATAGTGAATTCAGGCCAAGTGCGTCTTCGAAGAACTCGAATGTAACAAGGATTGTATTTGATAAACAACGGCATGTTGTTCCAGGTTCGGACCATTTCAGGATACGTTTCCAAAAGCCTGATTCTCCAGGTGGGTTGATGGATGGACCCACGCTGAGCACTTTCTGGTATATCATCTGGACCAAATTGTGTAGCAAATGTGGGAGGCTTGCCACATTGTCGTTGAATCTCCACGTTGTAATCGGCCAAAAGTATACAGAATGGCACATATTGGTCATCATTGGTGCCAATCCATCTATGATGAGACATGCTTCTGAAGTATTCAGACTTTATGACAGTTTCTTCTAAGTTCGCTAGTGATTGGATCTGAATGGCCACCCGTTCTTCGTGAGTGTTCGCTGTCCTCTCCAGTGTCTGAAGCCACTCGGGTGCTTCCACTTCCAATGTGTCTAGTCCCTCTGAGGTTCGTCGCTCGCCTGGCATTGGCATAGGAACATACGGTTCCTCGTAAGAATCATCTACCTCAATAGGGACTAGCTCTTCTTGCTCTGGTTCTACCACTGGAGATGGCTGCCTCTCGTATGTCAGTAACCTCTTTTGTAATTATGCTACCTGCTCAGTTAAGGCATTTACTTCGTCTGAGGTGGAGGTTGATGGGACACTCTTCGGTTGTTCTGCCTGTTCCTTAAGCCTGCTCTGAAGTGTGTCACGCTCTCTTTCCAAGTCATCATGGGCTTCCAGGAGATCTGCATAGCTTTCCAAAATGGTTTTCATCATCTCCGTTGGAACTGCTTTGAACTGCTCTGGATCTATCTCGTGAGGGGAGCCTTCCATTGCCGCTTCCAGATTCTCTTCATTTTGTTTTTGCAGTCTTTTGTTCTCCTCCAGTGCTGTGGCCATATGTTTCCGTAGTAGCGCCAAGTTGTGTCTGACTCGCAGGTTATCGGCCTGGTATACTTCGAGCAAAGCTTCTAGTTGTTTTACACCTGATTCTGTCGATGGTTGGGGTGCCTCCAATAGTGTTTGGTAAGCCTGCTCAAGCGTTGAATAGCGTTGATTCACTTTTGCATTTTCCTCTTGTAGAACGTGAAATTGCCTTTGTAAGTTCTGCTGGTGTGTTGTCAGTTGTTGATACCGGCCGTCCAGCGCTCTGTACTCATTCTGAAGCTGATATACACATTGATTTAATGCTAAAAATATGATATTTACATTAAACGATGCTGGGAGGGGTGAAGATGCAGGGGGAATGGGGGCGGGAAAGGGAGTTGTGGATGATGTGGATGCAAGTGGAGATGTGGGTGGAGGGGGTATGGGAGATGAAGGTGGCATGGGGGGAGGGAGCGGTGCTGTGGCAGGTGATGTTTCCATAGTGTCAATTGTTTGAGTGACAGTGTAGATGGGGATCGTGGGTGGAGTGGATGTGACGTCAGTGAAAAGAGTGGTGAAAGTGGGCATGGTGACTCCCCCGAATTGGATTCCTGGAGAGAGTGGGATACCCATGACAATGGTGGTGGTAGTGGACGTGGTGGTGTTAGTGTCATGTGGTGGAGTGAATTGTGTAGTGCGAGGTGGGGATGGTGGTGACAGTGGTGCTTCCTGATGTTTGTCTGCTTGCGTTGTCTCTCCTGGTGCTGATACATTGATATGAATTTGTTTCCCGGACCTCCTGGGACGAACGGGAACCCTTTTCTCAAATCTGTGAATGTAGGCCATTGCCTCATGGATGGCCTCATCCAATCCTACTGCGTCGGCATGAAGGTTTATGGACTCAATGAACATCTCGTCCACACCTTCCTCAGCTAGCAACTGGTTCATGAGTTTCTTGCCCGATTCCAGTGACATCTTATGTTGTTCTTGAACTAGTTGCATGGTTCGATATAGTCTTTTGATTTGTGCCGAATACGCAGGGGCACTTGCCAGCTCGGAAAGCTCGTCATATTCTTGTTCCTCGTAGGCTTCTTCTTTTTGTTCAGTCTCTTGTTCCTCGACATCGACCTCTACCACCTCTGGTCGGGTGGGGGCTGCTGTTGTTGTCTGGGGTTGTGGTTCCTGAGCTTCCGTCTCGAGATTAGAGTCATAGATCAGTCTAGCCACTTCTTCATCCGTGAGATCGTTGAGAGTAAAACCTTGTGGGAATTCCAGATCTGATGGGACGGGTGGAAATACCAGATTAGGTCCCTCTGTGCTTGGTCTTGGTAGCCAGATTGTGAATGGCCTAATGCGTCGTGTCTGGGGAGGGGTAATTTCTGGTGTAGTGGTGGCTCCCCTTGGTTGAGCACAGGGTAGTTGTACTCCCCCCCTCATCTTCTTTGATGGGGGACCTGCTGCTGATAGTCTTCTTTGGAATTCCTGGGCGCGGGGCCAGATGAGTGCCCTCTGAATAGGCACGTCGTAGGCCAGACATCGGTAGATTATCTTAGTTAGAGCGCAACATCCATGAAGCACATTTTTCTGCTTCTTGTTCCACCTTTGATGGGCTAGGTGGATCTGATCTATGATCCAGTGTGGCACATTGATTGGAAGGCTTTCTGTCTCTGCCAGATACAAGCTGAACCATATTTTCTTTGGGGGCATTGTGAATCTTTCCTGGGCGGGGAAAGCAAAATGTTGCATGATGGTCCGCAGGTGTAGAGCGATGGTTGGTGTCATCGCTACCATATCCTTCAACTTATTAAGATCTTTGTGTTTCATTCGACCTGGAACCATTGTTTCCTTTTCCGTGGGGATGTGCATGCCATACATGCCCAACGCTTCTCGTACCAGATTAAGGGTCAGTTTGAATCTTTTAAGCTCGTGACCCGGCAGCAGTGAGGGCAACACAAAGGTGCTGTCGCCTCCCTTGGCCCTGCTTGGCGTGATGGTACTGATAAGATATGAACAGCGTAAGAAATCCGGCTTTGGTAAGTGGGCCCTGAAGTAACTGTCCAAGCCGGCTTTGGTCCATACGGATCGCATGACTTCGGCGTTTTGATAGCTTTCAAACTCGCGCGTGAAAAAGTGGTATCATCCCCATTTACCATTAAATTCCAATTCTGCTTCCCAGAAATAGGTTCCATCACCCAATGGTCCCGCGACATCACTGAACCAGTGAGCCTGTTTACCTACTTGAGAAGTGTGCCCTTGAGGAGGATCCTGAATGGGGAGCACATGCACGGCTTGAAGTTCTTGCGGCCTTGCGGTGAGATGTGGCTCAAGGAGGAGTGTTTCTATGTCCACAATCTGGGCACCGGATCCGGCTTGAGAACTGGCACCTGCTTCTGCCATGGCCCTGTTTGCTGGTTGGTTCTGTGAGAATATAGAACCACGTGTTAACATCGTAATGGACAGAATAAATCCGTTGTTGTCCCCGTTACAACATTAACATGAGGTAGATGGTGAGTTAGTGGTTAGTAAGTGCACGAAGACAGTGTATGTAGTTAATGCTTGGGTAGTCCTAGGAGACTAATGCAGTTAGTAAGTGGGGATGAATTTACAAATTGGGGTCGGGGGGTTTATTACAGGTCTTAGGCTGCCAAATGCAGTGGATGGGTTTTGTTCTTGGTTTCGTAGAGACTCTAGAGAGCTTTATAGGTGTATCGGCTTGAAAATGAGGCTTTTTAGGGACCCATTTACAAGCGATTATGTTCGTGCTCATGGACCTTGGTGTGTTCTTGAGTGTTGAAAACAAGTGAATGCTGGCTGTGCGAGTGAATGGGTTACGCTGTATAGGTTGTGGCTTCGGCGTAGCTATTTGCGCCCGCAAGCAAGCCTTAGGCACCCAAATTTGTCTTGATTGTGGGCTAGCCTTCATCGACTTCTTGGGCACCCAAATAGATTTCACGTTAGCAGAAGAATTTCCGAAAGACTTCTTATTAGTGACGTGTTGTTGGTTACTAATAAGAGATTTTGCCCGTATGGTTGGATTGAGTGCAACAGGGTGTTCGCGTTTCCGCACCCATACTTGGTTTTCTTGCTGGGATATTTTGCTGCGCAGGTACTTTTGAATTCCGGCATAGGTAGTACTCTGCTTCTTCTGCCTTTGATCCACCTTTGATTGCTTTCTCCTTCTGGCCTTTGGAAAAGAAGGGAGTTCCGTTGCATCCCTGACTCCTTTTTTGAGAATATCATTCCTCTGCAACACATAGTTTTGGACAAGAACAGCATGGTCAACTTCATGTGCACCCCTGGAGGGACCAGGAGTCTGTGCCTTTCCTAGTTCCTTGAGTGCTCCATTATCTAACTCTACTGTAATTCGACTATGATTGACCCATACCTGAAGAAGTCCACTTCTTAGGTTTAAGTTGACTGCTTGGTCATAGATCCAGTCTTGACCCAAGACAAGGGGTTCCGTGAGGTCCTCATCTTGACACACTAGTACTTTAACTGTCATTGCCTCATCATGAATGTAGAGGGGGAGTTCCACCTCGCCCATGCAAGGGGTTTCCACGCCTCCCAACCCTATGAGATATGCTTCCACAGGATTGACAGTTAACTGCAATTCTTGACAGTAAGACAATTTAACAGCACTAGTGGCTGCACCTGAGTCAATCAAGGCTCTCATGGTCCTTGCACTCTTTCCTTGTCCTATATCTAGGGTTATGAAAGGACGTCGATCAATTATCCTATGCGAGCTTGTTCCTGCGACTTCACACATGGCCATAGGATATCCTTGATCTGCATAGTCATTCGTTCTAGGCTGATCTCTACCTTGCCTTCGTAACTTCATCCTTCTGATGCGTTCTAAAGCTTCTGCTTGAGCTTCTTCTTGAACTCGCTCTTCTTCCTCTTTGCGTTTCTTAGCAGTGTTGAGTCGGCTGAGCATTTCCTCTGTGAGGGGTTCCTGATACAACTTGACTCTGCAACCGCTAATGTAATTTGGGAGAACATCACCCTCTAACGTGGCTAGTTGCACTGCTCCGCTCGTGGAGATCCTATTGATGATCATAGGTCCGTAGCCTCTCTTTTCTAGCTTCCTTGCGTGTTGTTTCAGTATGTAGACTAAAACTAAATCTCCTGCTTTCAAACCCTTATCCTTCACATGGGCATCAAAGTATGCCTTCTGTCTCTTCTTAGCTGCATATATTCCTGCAGCTGCTCTCAGTCTTGTTTCTCCTAATCGTTCAAGGTCAAAAAGTCTAGAGGAGAGCTCATGACCTGTCCATTCGTGCTCTTGTGCTACTCTCAATGTAGGAATCAAGAAGTCCAAGGGTAGCACAGCGTTTTGGCCAAATACCATCTGAAAGGGGGTGGCTTGGAGTACCGTTTTGTAGGCAACTCGACATGCCCAAACAGCATGGTGTAGCTGTTTGTCCCAATCAGAGCGTTTAGTGTTTACTAATTTTTTCAGTACATTGCACAAGATCTTATTGGTGCTCTCAGCTTGTCCATTAGCTTGAGGGTGATAGGGGGCAGATTTCTTATGTATTACTAAGAATTCTTGGAGTAGATTCTCAATTACTTCGTTCAAGAAGTGAGTGCCTCTATCACTTACAAGCTCTATAGGTAGCCCGTATCTTGTGAATACATTCTCAAACAAGAATTTGGCAGTTGTTTGAGCATCGTTCTTCGTCGTGGCTTTTACCTCTACCCACTTAGTTAGATAGTCTGTTGCAACAATAATGTATTCCGCATGGGAACCCTTAGCTGGGGGATTAATAGGACCTACGAAGTCTATTCCCCACTTAGAGAATGCACGTCCACCCATCATAGGTTTCAGTGGCATCTCATCTTTTCGTATAGGATACTGAGTTCTCTGACAGACATCACATCGCTTCACATAGGTATGTGCGTCCATGTGAAGGGTAGGCCACCAGAAGCCTGCAAATAGTATTGCCTTGATCACCCGATCTGGTCCAAAGTGCCCTCCTGCTACACCTTGGTGAGCAGTTTCCAAGATCTTAAGATATTCACTCTCATGGACACACAGTCTCAGGTAACCATCTTTACCACGTTTGTATAGATTATCACCAATAAGTGAGTAATCCTGGGCTTCTTGTTCTAAACTCCTTTTCCTAGCCAGAGTTATGTTTGGAGGGAATGTGTTTGTCCTCAGGAAGGATACTAGAGGTTCACTCCAATCTGGCACAATGGATACTTGATAAAGAGTGGCGTGTTCCACAGGTGGCTTAGTGCAACAGATTGGGCATTCCTTGCACAACTTTTGGACATCAGCTTCCATAGTTGGCCAATGTACTCCGAGTCTCTTTAGGGTCTGTAAAGTTCGTTGCTTTGAATGGTGTTGCTCTAGTGCACCTACATGTGCTAATTGCAACCATTTAGCGTACTCGTCCTCTTTTACGCAACAAGCCAAGATCCCTTGATCTGTGTGCTTGTACATACTTCCAACCATGATGTGGTACTTTTGGGCTTTTACAACCTCTCTATTCCGTGTGTTCACCACTGGATGATTAGGCCCGTATGTCAATACTGGTACCAATGGCTTAGCCCACTGTAGCACCACTTCCAAATTAAACAAGTAAGCATCAGGAAGGTCATCTGACACTCCTTGTGGGGCTTCTCCCGATGTGAGCCTAGAGAGATGATCAGCCCTCAAATGAGTCCTCCCTTTTCTCACCACAACCTCAAAATCATATTCCATTAGCAAGAGAAACCATCTCACTAATCTTCCTGTATTGCGTGGCTTGTTTACGAGGTATAGCAATGCTTGATGATCAGTAAAAAATTTAAACTTATTTGCAAGCAAATAGTGTCTAAATTTCTTAACTGCATAAACCATGCCTAAACCTTCTCTCTCTGTAGTGTTGTAATTCCGTTCAGCTGCATTCAACTATCTACTGGCATAGGCAATTGGAAGATCCATATTACCTTCACCAGTAGGTTGAGCAAGTACACACCCAATAGCATAATTGGATGCATCCACATGAACATGGAATGGCTTATTCCAATCTGGTGTGGTCAAGATTGGTGTTGAACATAATCTTCGTTTAAGCTCTTGGAAGGAATTCTCACATTCATCCGTCCACTCAAAGTTAGTCAGAAGTCCGTACATGGGCTTTGCAATGACAGCATACATGTGTATAAATCGTCGGTAGTAACCACAATGCCCCATGAAAGCTTGTACTTCCTTGACATTCTTTGGCCTAGGTAGCTCTGCTATAGCTCTCACTTTCTCTTCATCAGTAGATATGCCATTCTTTGACACTATGTGTCCTAGAATCTTGCCTTGCCTTACCATAAAAACGCACTTTTCTGGGTTCAGGCAGACTTGATATTCTCTACATTTGTCAAAGATTTGTCTGAGTTCAGGAATATGGGTGTGTCTAATGTTGGAATGAGCACAAAGATCATCAACATAGACCTCTAAATTCTTCCTCAAGAACTCTTTAAATACATGACACATCAGCCTCTTGAAGGTAGCCGGTGCATTGGTAAGCCCAAATGGCATTACACGAAAGGCAAATATACCCAACTCTGTGGCGAAAGCCGTTTTATGCTGATCCTCTGGAGCTATGGCTACTTGATTGTAACCCGAAAATCCATCAAGGAAGCTGTAGACTTCCTTGCCTGCCACTCTTTCTAAGAGATGTTCTGTGATGGGAAGCGGATAGTTATCCCGAATTGTGGCTGCATTAACCTTCTTCAAGTTAATGCACACACGCAGCTTGCCATTCTTCTTGGGCACCACTACGATGGGGGATACCCACTCAGTGTGCTCAATTTCGTAGATAAATCCAGCTTCAACCAGTCTATCTATCTCTTCTTTGATCTTAGCAGCGTAATTATCGTTATATGTATAGGGCTTTTGCTTAGAGGGTTTGGCATCTGAAGTCATGGGGATGGTGTGTGAGCATATGTCCGAGTCAACACCCTTCAAATCCTTGTAACTCCAAGCGAATACATCTCTGTATTCTCTTAGCAAGGCAATTAACGCATGCTCTTCTTCCTCTGTTAGGTCATGGCCTATGTACTGCATCTCTCCTCTCCTTCTTCTAGGGCCACTACTATTTTCTTGGTGGTTTCTTTGTTATCATAGGCCTCTCCTGATTGTGCCTCTCGCTTAGGCATTCTTATCATAACTCTCTTGTCATCTATCCCATACTTCTTAAAATTTTCTGGGACCTCAAACAAAGATTCTTCCTCTTCTGGTGAGACTTCTCTCTTCTTCCGTTTCTTCCCTTCTTCTTTCGGGGTCATGTGTGTTGCTAATCTTACATCATTTGTAATCTCTCCATGCCTCTGGGGTTGAAATTCTACTTCATGGAAGTATTCTTCATCTGATGCAAATGGTGGGTCTATAATGATTGACTCTAGATCGGAGTCACTTGCATCCTCAAATGCATCAGGGCTAGGTTCGCATTCTTCTAGAACTGCCTCTCCCATGATTGGCTCTATGGAGAAGACTGAAATGTCATAGCCATCCTCATCACAGTGAGGTGTCCATTGTTCTTCATTGATGGCTACGTCCATTGTTGCTAAGATTTCTGCCCAACCGTGAGGTTCAAATTCTTCGTCTGGAAAAACTACAGGTGCATAGGCTGGGTCTTGGATTGGTCTATGGGTTTCTTTCGCACCTACCTCTCTGGCTTTCTCTCTCTTCTCTTCTTCTACTGCTACCTTGCACATCCATAAGTGAGTGTCTTCATGCATCCATGAGGATCCTGACCCTATGGAATGCACCGATTTTGTATCATCTTTGGCTCTATGGATGGGATTCCATTGGATAGGAGGAACATCTCTATGAGAGTAGTCCTTGAGATTGACTTTGGTCGTAACACCTAAGTGTTGCAGGTACAAAGAATTGGTTCCCCAGTCCTGTACCACTTGCAACTGTCGCATGAATGGTCTCCCCAAAATCATCTCATAGGCATGATTTTTGCTAAAGTCACATATAGCAAATGTATGCTCGAACTCGACACCACAAGTGGTGAGAGTTATTCCTTCTAGCAATCCTAAGGGTCTCTCAATATGACCATCTGCCATCTGCAATTTCATTCTCGTTGGCCTGAGTGCTGGCTTGCCCCAACGCTTCCATAGGGAAGTAGTGGCAATTGCAACTCCTGCACCTGAGTCCAAAATTGCCTTGGTGGTGTACTCCTGGTAGGTAATGGGAAGATAGGTGTTCCCTTCTTCACCTTCACACATATCTCCTATCTTATCCAAGGGAATTTCTGGCACTGTCCTATGGGATCCTACCTGGGAACGAGGTTTGGCTATTTCTAGTACTTGTTTGGCGGCATGTTTCCATAATTTAGGTCTAACCTTGAGTAGCTCTTCTAGCTTGAGATTGCACTACACGTTAGTGTTCTTTACTACCTCTGTGTTCCTAGGTATGACTGAATCTTCGTTTCTTACCATGACTGTAGGTGCTCTCATGCAGGTGGACTTTGCTTCCCATGGGCCTGTGAAATGGGGTAGTTCCTGTAAGGAATTAGACTCAAAGTCTAATCTTTCTTGAGATTGGGTACTCTCCTGCTCTCCATAAATAGATGGGATGTCTTGTGGGAATTGGTCGTGTGCATCATCCACAAGTTCAAAGGGAGGGGCGACTTCACTTTCGTTATTCCATTTGTCTTCTTGAATCTCTCGTAGGAAGTCTGGTGCAAACCGATTCATAGAAGAAGAAGTGTCTGGCTCCGTAGAATTAGGCACATAAGCAACTTGGGAAGGAGGGCTTATTCTATCGTTGGCTCTTTCCTCGCTCTCATAGATGTTTGGAGCACAAGCTTCCTGGGGAGGATTACCTTTTCTATTACTTTTCCGAACAGGCTCATACGCTCCGTGAGAAGGAATGTAGGCAACCTGTGGAGGTACGTAAGCTTTCGAGGGAGGCTCATCTGCCTTTTGGGGGGAAAGATAAGCTTCTTGAGGAGGCACATGGGCTTCCTGAAGAGGCTGGCTTATCCGTTCTCTTACCTTTTCCTTTCTTTGAGGGGCAGGTTCCTTTTCTGATTGTGCAATTAACCTCTCTATTCTTTCTAGCAGTCCATCAAAGTGTAACTGCGTCTTAGCTGAACTAGAAATGTTAAATAGGCGGCTGGCCTCAAACATGGTCTGAGCCAATTCCACCATTTTGGCACAAATTTTAGTTCGTTCAAGCTCTAGCTCGGCTCTAGGGTAGCATTTTTCATGATCGGTTATGGTTGGCCCTTCTTGGATTCTAGCCTGATATGCTTTAAGCATCATGTTTAGGTCCTCGGGAGTGGGATCAGCTAGGACTGATCCTACTCTAGGGGGTGGTGGGATTTGATGAGGCGGTGGGGAAGGTGGTGGTACGGATGGAGTTGGGAGTGGTGGAGGCGGGGTAATGTGAGAGGGAGTTTGAGCTGTGAGTTCAGTTATCCTCGCTTTGGTTTCTCTTATGCTTTCCTCAAGTTCACTCATCTTTTTAGCCCATTGTCTTTTCATTCTTTCTCGACTATCTTTCCACGCTCTAGTCCTTTTCTTTGTCACGCTCTCGGTTTCACTAGCCTCTGGGCCCTTTTCCTGGCTTGCCCCTTGGTTTTGCTGCAATGCCTGAGCTCTAGTGACTACCTGTACTGGTGCAGTGGAAGTCACGCTCCCTGTGGAGTCTACCACTAACCCAACAACGTTGATAGGAGTGATTTTTGGCATGTTATTGGGGTTCTTTGGGCAATCTCGTAAGAGATGCTCTTTTCCACAGTCTTGGCAAAAGCCTTGGATCGTCACTAACTGGGGTTGTGTAGGTGGAGGCAAGGGACAATCACGAATGAGGTGATCTCCTTGGCATCTGTAGCACGGTCCTCTTGGGAATGGAGGTCTTACTTGCCTAGGTTGAGGCCTAGGGTTGGGGTTTGCATACATGATGTTTGTGTAATCTGACTCCCAACTAGGTTCATTTGGCTCTTCGCTGTAATAGGACTCACCATGTTCTAGAGACTGCATGTAGTAAGCCTGGGGACTATCGACATGTGTAGAATCAAAGCTATGGTCATTGGGGTCACTTTCAGAAAGCAAGGATGTTACAGGGACTATAGCTCTATTCAGCTTCTCTTCTGCAACAGTGTACTTTACCGAAATCACATTGGCTGGGGCAGGGGGTTGTTGTGCTAACACAGGTTGAGGCCTTTGTTGGGCTTGATATGGTTGCTGATAAGGTGGCTGTGGCCTGCCATATGGCTGAGGAGGGTACTGGTTCTGGTATCTTCCCTGTGGTGGATAGGGTTGAGGGTAGGTTTGCCTAACTGTTTGCTTATTGTAGGGGCAATCTTGTGCGGTATGATTGGTGTACCTTCGTTCTATGGTGCAATATTGGCTATTTGGATTGACCTGGGGTTGAGCCATAATGGGACACACGTTTGCCATATGGTCACCACCGCATGTATAGCACCTCTTCGCTGGGGTAAACCTCGGAATTTGTTTGCTAGAGACGCCTAGTTTTTGGGCCACTTTCTCTGTGAGTTCCTCAATTGATGTGGATTGCGTGGAAGAGTGACTAGATGCACTATCTGAATCTTTGTAGATTTTGGAAAGCTCTAGTTCTTCCCCTAGGTTATCTTCAATGTCAATGCACATGCGTACACACTCTTCTATAGTCCTAGGGTCCTTCATATACACATAGGATCTCAATTTCGTACTCAGCAATCCATCAAGGAATAAGGCTACTTGTTTGGCAGGTGTGGGTAGCTCCGAAACAGGGCACCTTTCAAGATATTGTCTAAATCTTCTTCCTGCCAATCTTACAGTCTCTTGGGGAGTCTGTTTGAAGCTGTGAATCAATGAGGAGGTATTGTGTCTTATGCCACTCTTAGAGAACTCTACAATGAAAGCCTCTAGGAGTTGGTCTATACATCTGAATTGTCGCTCATCCAATGGCTGAAACCATGTAAGTGCTGTGTTCCTAAGGGTTAGACCGAAGGCATTGTACTGCGTGAATAGATCCTCCACTTGTTCAGCTCTCAAGACTTGCTTGAACTCCGCCACATGATCATAGGGATCTCCTGTGCCATCAAAGTAATTCTTCATGGACTTAACTAGCTGGGTCGGTCTCAAAGTTCTTGTGTGCTCTCTAGGTCTCGGCAGAGGAAATCCATCCACATTTCTTTGGTTCCTGTGAGCTCTAAGTATCTCAGGTTCTACTCTATTCGTCTCCGTCCTCGTTCTTTCTCTGCCCACTGGGTTGGCAAAGCTTACTTCTGGTCTATCTCTACTTCTGTCTCTTTGAGTTCCATGAGCTTGGGATGTTCCAGCTCCAGGGTGACCATAGGATACATTCGATCTTGGTTGGGGGAAAATGAATTCACCCTTCCAAGTGTAAGCATGCCTATCATTTTTTGTCACCACAAAGATCCTTTCCGAAGTGTGATCTAAGTAGGTCACTCTACCTGGGCTATCCAGATCCTTAAACTCATAGATCATGATAGTTCCTATATCAGTTGGCTGATTAGATTTATACCTCCAAAAGGCTTCGTCAGTTTCTCGATTGAGGAGCAACTCTATGCTCTTGTTGTCTTGGGGAACCCACTCAGGCGTGATAATCCTAGTGAGAACCGATTTGCCTCGGGGGGTTCTAGGTTCCGCACCCATATTTCCTTGTTCCAAGTCACCTAAGTCCGCCTCTGAGATTACATTCCCAAATTCATCTGTCCTGTCTGGGTGACTGGTGACTACGTATATGGTTCCTTCTTTGTCCAGGTATGCACCGTTTTCAAACTTGACTGCTGGGTGCCCTAGCCCAATGGATTGATCAGGATTCTTAATCTGTATCACAGATCTTCCTAAGCCGTCCTCATAGATGCTAGCACCTAATCGGTTGGTCCTAAGGTATTCCAACTGTGTTTTGTAAGGGCCTTCTACCCTGTACAAGTATGGCACACCTGAACTTCCCGTAGGTCTGTCCATGCCTTGAGACATCTCTGACTCATAGATGCTAGCACCTAATCGGTTGGTCCTAAGGTATTCCAACTGTGTTTTGTAAGGGCCTTCTACCCTGTACAAGTATGGCACACCTGAACTTCCCGTAGGTCTGTCCATGCCTTGAGACATCTCTGACTCACTGGTCTCAGAGCTAGGATAGTACGAGTGGTGGCTCAACTGCTGGGCCCAAGACCTAGCAGTGTGGTTAACACTAGCCTCTGAAGACCTAAGGCTTTGTCTCTCTCTTACTAGGTGTCGTCCTGATCTAAGGTTCATATGCCTAACTGATTAGCCCAATTTTTTCTAGGTACAACCACGTTTCTGAGTCCTTTTGTATCAGTCACTTGGTTCTTCTTATGTTGATTATCGTGTTTATACTCTTGTCTGATATCACGTCGTTAGGAATACTTGAGTTTAATTTCGCATTTGAGTTTGGTCGTCTCACGTTAGGTTCTTTTCCTTCAGAGTTGTCATTCACACACACACAGGTTATCTCTTGACTTGCACTTGATTTCTTAGATCGTCTTTGATTTATCTCGTGCTTATCGTTGCCTGGAATTACTTCTAACACTACCCGCACTTAGCCTAAACTAAGAATTGACAGAGGGTGTTGCGGGTTTTCCAACCTTGAGTTCCTTTCCTTGTGGTGTTGCCCTGATGTGCCCAGGACGCGCGTTCCCAAGCTTGCACTTACTCTTGCCTTGCGTACCCTTTGCTTCCCTCAAAGGACCTGTAAAAGGCCCACTGTTAGCTCAAGACTTAAATTCAAAAGACAGAACTAATCACTTTCATTCATGTAACACTTCACCAATTTGCACTATGACTTTTTGGACACAACTCTAGAGACCCCTGAATTTTTTTTCCAACAAAACAGAAATCACCGCAAACGGATTTCGTATGAGAAAGTTATGCCAGTTCAGGGTTTTGGGGCTAAAACAGGATTAAACTAGGTTATCAGGCAAACAGGAATTTCTCGAGTTACTTGGGTCGTGCCCTCGTAATGCAATGCTACACCCTAATGTTTGTCCCACACTTGGCCAAAATTTAGACCACTATTTTTACCTTAAAAATTTGACCTAATTTGCCCTTCTAACGCGTTCGCAAAGTCTGTCGGTCGCGATTGACAGGTCAGTCGCGATCGACGTGTCGATCGCGATTGACAGGTCCGTCGTGGCTGTCAGTCGCGATTGACTGGTCAATCGCGATTGACAGGGGTTACGAAAAGTCAATCGGTCGTGGTCAAAGGGTCGTTGACTCTGACGGTCGCGATTGATGGGTCGATCGCGATTGACAGGTCGGTCGCGAGGGTCTGTCGATCGTGGTCAAAGGGTCGTTGACTCTGTCGGTCGCGATTGATGAGTCGATCGCGATTGATGACTCGATCGCGATTGACACATGTCACGCGGATGGTCAGTCGGTCGTGGTCAATCGGTCGTTGACTCTGTCGGTCGCGATTGACAGAGCCGTCGTGGGCTGTCGATCGCGATTGACGTGTCGATCGCGATTGACGTGTCGATCGCGATTGACAGATCTGTCCGTCGTGGTTTGTCGGTCGCGATTGACAGAGCGATCGCGATTGACAGAAATCTGAGGAATTTCAAAAAACTAAACACATTTTTGGGAAGCTCTAGGCCTGTAGATCATGGTTTTGCACTTTGTTTGGTGATTTGAGCGTTTTTTCTGTCGGTCGCGATTGACAGAAGCCGGCGACACACAGACAGTTACTTCGAAATCCGTACCTGCGCAGAGTGCTGGGGACGATGATGTGACCTGTACCTGCGAGATAGCTCAAGAAACACGCAAAAACAGCACACACAATTTTGCTCTCTCGCTCTCTCTCACAAGTGAAATGAGGGAAATGAGGTGGAGATGGTGATATACTCAAAAAACTGAAATTTTCGCGATGATGGAGATGGAGGTGGAAGATGGTGATGATGATGATGATGGTGATGATGGTGGTGAGGTAAGAAGGAGAAAAATAGGAAAAATAAAGAAATTACCTACAACTCCAACGCGTCAACTCTACGTCTTACCATCACACGCTCGTCCTCAAAGCTCGATCCCCGGCAACGGCGCCAAAATTTGGTGTAGCTCAGTGATGAGTAGCACCTCCTTTAATGTCAATCCGGGAAGGCGTGAGGATGGTATGAAGACCTCGAGCAAGTGGCGACACAAGTGCGTGAGTGAGAAGCACACAATCATGCACACACATACACACACACGCGCACACACGGCAAGACAAAGAGGGAGAAGCTATGGAATCCTTAGTTTACTTTCAAAAAGCTCTTACAAGTTTGTTTCAATTACAATCCAACCTCAAAAATGAGCTCTCTAGCTCCTTTTATAGTTTTTGACTAGCTTTGGCCCTGTTCAGACCTAGTGTCCGGCCTAGTTAAAAATTAGGTTCCAGGGCTTATTTGAGGGCTCAAACGAGATCTAAAAATTACGAAAATTGGCAGGTAGATACTTCTAAAGCTCCTCAAGCTCAAGGACTCCTTGGCTTGCACAAAATGGAGCTACAAAAATATGAAATGGTATTTACAATGATGTTGTTTAGTGATGAGAATCACTTTTAATTGGTGTAAGGGTTTTTGAAAAGTTAAAGGGTTGCCTAAGTGCTAGATTTGCGTGAATGCTCATACTTGCTTCTTCATGAGGAAAATTATTGGCCTATTTGCCAGATCTTCTTTGACTGCCATGTCTGTCTATGCTGTCCCTTCGCTCTGACTCTCTTCGTCTTGTGGCTCCTTCGGTTCCCTGACTGCTGCCAACAATGGTGTTGAAGATGGCAATATTCTTCAGATTCCTATTCGTGTTGCGGTTTCTGTTGGACCTACTACAGAGAAAATTTGTTGGGATGGCATAGATGCTCAGGCACATGCATTGATGGCTTTCTCTGTCAAACGTGCCATTATTCCTCACATTCGCTCTCGCAGAAAAGCTAAGGATGCTTGGGATACACTTACCACATTCTACCAAGTTAGGAATGAGTCTTGTGTAGCTTACCTTTGAAAACAGTTGGGGAGTGAGCATATGAATGAAGGTAAGTCTATGGATAGTTTTCTGACAAAGATCAAGGATATGAAGGAACATTTGTTTTCTGCTGATGAAGTTATACCAGATAGCTCACTTGTGTAGACCGTTCTAAATGGTCTTCCTGATTCATATAAGAGTTTTGCGTCTACTCTTTGTTTGATGATGAAAGGCAATCCAAATGCCCTATCATTTGAAGAGCTAGTTTCTGTTCTGCTGCAGGAAGATCAGTCTAGGCAGAACAACTCCATTATGCATGTTGCAGATCAAGCTTTCCTGGCTACTCAGAAGGAAGACAAAGGTGAGAAGAAATTAGAAAAGTAGAAATTGTTTTGCAAATATTGTAAAGCAAATGATCATGTCATTAAGAGCTGTCCAAAACTAGCTGCTAAAGAGACAAAGAAGAAAGAGGTCGAAATGGTTGTTGTGGAGGTCTCTACACCGAAAATAGAGTCTGCTAATCTTGTGCAAAATGAAGAATGGGCATTTACTATTGCTTGCAGTTTTGACCCATCTTCTCATGAGCAGTGTATGTCTGCAGTAGACTCAGATGTTTGGTATTTTGATAGTGGGGCAACCAAACATATTACCTCACATCACAATTTCTTCACTTCACTTGAGCTTGCCCCTATAGGGAATACTATCACATGTGCTGACAAATCCTCTTATCTTGTCATGGGAGTTGGTAATATCATTCTGACTACTGCTGATGGTAGTTCTTTCACCTTGTCAGATGCTTTATTTGTGTGAGGAATCAAGAAAAATTTGTTATCAGTTTCAGCATTAGCCAAGATTGTCTTGGTTGTGAAATTTGTTGGTGACAGATATACAGTTCATGATCTGTCAAATGGCAACATGATTATTGCCTCTGGCATTTTATGTCATGGGCTATATAAGCTCATAGACTATGAAAGATCTATGAATGATTCAGCATGTGCAGTACATGATTCTCCTGCTAAGTCAGATGCAAAGCTTTAGCATGCACGCTTTGGTCATCTAAATTTTGCTAGTTTGCTACACCTGCAGAAATTTGAAATGGTATCTTCTTTGCCCAAACTTGAGGCACCCGGAAAACATGTCTATGAAGGCTGTATTTTGGGCAAAATGCAACGTTCCTCCATTCCAAAAGATGGTTTTGTTTGGGCTACTCAGAAATTGCAGCTTGTACATATGTGATGTCTATGGTCCTATGTAGACACCTTCTTTTGGGAACTATCTTTACTTCGTGACTTTCATTGATGATTTTTCCCGGCATGCATGGGTATATCCACTCAAAGCAAAGTTTGAAGTGTTTATGTGCTTCAAACAATTTTTGGTTTTGGCTGAAAATATGTGAGCATGTAAAGTGGGCACCCTCCATTCTAATCGAGAGGGGGAATATATGTCTTCTTACTTTAATGCATTTCTGGCTGAACATGGGATAAAACATCAATGTACAGTGCCATATACACCTCAACAGAATGTAGTTACTGAATGAAAGAAAAGTTCACTCATGGAGATGGCAAGGTGTATGGTCAAGAGTCAGGTTTTACCTTATAGTTTCTGGCTTGAGGTTGTCATGTGTGCAGCATATGTACTTAACAGGTGTCCCACTAAAGCACTGCAGTCTATCACTCCATATGAGGCCTTGCATGGTCGCAAGCCATTTGTTTCTCATCTGTGTGTTTCTGGTTGTATAGCATATGCATTAGTGCATGAACAACATCGCACAAATTGGATGATAAAGCAATAAAATGTATTTTTGTTGGGTATAGTTTTGAAAGCAAAGGCTATCATTTGTATCATCCACAGACTAAATGCATTTTGGTTAGCCATGATTTTCTTTTTGTGGAAGATGCTATTCAGCCTTTACTTTCATGTACCAAGGAGACATTCGTTAGCTTCAAAGACATGTATGATACTTTGCTTCCTCTTTTTACATGTGGATAGTCTAGCGCTTGTCCTAATGAGTCAACTTCTCAGCCTTTACAGGTTTCATATGATGATGTAGATCATTCTATTTTTTATGCAGATTTACATGATGCACTTGTTGATGAGAGAGCTAATATTGAGGAGGTAAAAACTATGCCAAAATGGCTGGTGCAGACTATGCGTAACAACAAGTTAAATGCACCTCTATCATACCATACTCGTTTAGGCTCTCATAGTGCCTCTTTTGCATCAGATTGCTATGTTATGGCTCCGTCTAGTCTCTGTGATGAGAATGAGCCTATTTCGTTTGATGAAGCACAAACTTTTGAACATTAGATGGCTGCAATGCAATCTGAATATGATGTTATCATGAAAAATAATGCCTGGTCTTTATGTGACATGCCTCCTGGCAAGAAGGCCATTGGTGCTAAGTGGTTATGCAAGCTCAAGCGTAAACCTAATGGAACAGTTGATAGGTATAAGGCTAGGCTTGTTGCAAGGGGTTATGCGCAGGAAAAAGGCATCGACTTTGATGAAACCTTTGCACCTACATGCCGAACGACTAATGTTCGTAGCGTCTGTGCACTTATAGCTCATCATGGTTGGAATGTACATCAGTTGGACATTAAAACAACATTTTTGAATGGTGACTTGCATGAAGAAGTGTATGTTTTTCAGCCCCATGGCTTTCTATAGAAAGGGCATGAAAACCAAGTGTGTATGTTAAAGAAGGCATTATATAGTTTAAAGCAAGCACCACGTGCTTGGTATGAAAAGATACATGCCTATCTGATTGCACATGGTTTTGAGAATAGTCCAACTGAAAGCACCTTATATGTTAAGCGTAATAATGATGTGCTTCTGATCATTGTGGTGTATGATGATGACATGCTATTCACTGGTCCTCATGAGAAGCATATTGCTGATTTCAACATTGATTTACATGCCTCATTTGAGATGTTTTGTCATTTGCATCATTATTTGGGCATTCAATTTATGCACATTGATGGTGGAAAACAAAATATATTGACACATTATTGCAGCGTTTTGGCCTTGAGGACTATAAACCTATTGCCACTCCTATGGAGACAGGTTTATGATTGAGTCTTCATGATGTTGGAGATGCATTTGATGTTGTTTTCTATCAGCAAGTTGTTGGATGCTTGATTTACTTATGCATTACTTGGCCAGAAATTCAGTTTGCTATCTCATAGATGAGCAGGTTTATGCATTGCCCAGGTGTCAAGCATTGGCAAGCAGTTAATCACATCTTTCGCTACTTGAGTGGTAGCCAACTACTTGGGTTGTTTTATCCCAAGGGGGGATCACTACCGCCAGATTTGCATGCTTTTTTGACTCTAAATGGGTTGGTTTCTATGACACTCGTGTGTCCACTAGTGGTTTTTGCTTCATGCTTGGTAGCTCATGCATATCTTGGTTGAGCAAGAAGAAGTCTACTGTGGTCGAGAATCGGAAATAGACACGAAAAGCAAACAAGAAGCGATTAGGCTTTGACAGTTGATTATGCCAATGATGGTGATATCACTTTCTCCTATGATTCATCTTAAGATTCCTCTCATTCATTTGATGGCACACATATGGCTTGGTTGCTTGACGCATTAGCCACTTTCCATGTTACTCCAGTTCATGAGTGGTTTTGTCAATTTTCAGGTGAGATTCATGTGGAGAATGAGTTCTCCTATGTGCAACGGAAATGTGTAGTGAAACCTTGTATGTCCAGCACTTGGACAAACAACTGCACCTTATATAGCTTTCTACTCTCAATAGAGAATTCAAATGGACTTGAGCCTTTAGGCAATCAAAGTAGACAAAGAGAGCTTTCTAACAAGCTATAAATCACTTAATTTGGACAAGTTTTGATTAAGAAACACAACTGACAAAGATGAACTACCTGTCCACACAGGTATGTTGAAGAACTGAGCTTCACCCTCAGATTGATAACTCTCTGAATATATATCCTTTGAGAAAGATATCTGTATAGAGAAAGTAGACACAAATAGCTTTCCAACAAGCTAAAAAACAAGTAATTTGGATGAGTTTTGGTCAGGAAACTCAACTGACCAAGATAGACCACCTGCACATATAAGTACACCATAAAATTGGACTTTATTCTTGACAGATATCTCACAGAATATAAATCTTCTGAATGAGCTATTTAGGACAATGAAAGTAGATGCCAAGAGCTTTCCAACAAGACAAAAATCACGCAATTTGGATATGTTTTGGTTTGGAAACTCAACCAACCAAAATGGACTACATGTCTACACAAGTATACTAAAAAACTAGACTTCACTCTTTCACTGATATCTCACAAATTACACAAGCTTTCAAAGAGATATTTGGTATGCAGAACAAGATAGGATTTCCAATGAATGTTTAAATGCAAGAAATGGTTACATATGCACGGAGATATGAGCTCTGCAATAGAGTTGTGTACAGACTGACGTGCGGCTGGAAGGAGTCTAAGGGAAGACAAAATGACAAAATGGCTAGATCCGACTACTGGGAGCTCTTTCCTCTTTCTCTCCTTGTTTTGAATGTGCTCCCACTTCACTTTTATAACCAATGAGCATGTGAAGAAGTTTGTGCCTCCTTCTTAACTCACCACTTTCCCCACTACATGCCACTAACTACAAGGCAAGATATTGTATCTCTTACTCATCATGAATTTTGACTAGACTTTTTCTTTTATAATTTTTTCCTTTTTTTTCTCTACTTTTCCTTTATCTTTATATTTGGTAAATTTATCCAAGCATGGCTCATATGAAAATGAGCTTGTACATTTATCTTCAACAATTCATAGATGTCATCACATGCTTGATGGCCATGGCATATGACATTGAGGGCGTGGGAGATGTATACTTTATGCTACCTCATGGAGCATCACTTATACTCAAATATGTATTATGTGCCTTCATTTCCTATGAGCTTGATTTTATTTAGCTAGTTATAGGACAAAAAATGTTATCCATTCCTTGGTGACCATCATTTTCAATTGCATTTGGGACAAGGTATTCCTATCAAAGATGCTAGGATTGGGCATAGTATCCACTACAAGTACTCCATGTGAGTGAAACTCTTATCTTCATAGGATTTCAACATTATTTGTGATATCATGTCTCATTTTGTCTACCTACAAATAGGTTTGTTGATATTCATGATGCACATGTATGGTAGGATTTAGACAGATAGGTTGGATCAATGGCATATGAGATTAGACTTCCAAAATAATTTTGGGTTCACCCAATTTTTTATGATAGTCAACTCAAGAAAAAGATAGTTGATTTCGATAACTTGGTCTCATTAGGTACCATACTCCAACCTCTTTGAGTTAACTCTATTACCATGAACTTAAAAAGGTGCTTTGCAACTCAATAAAAGCATGTTCATACTCGATTTTACAAAGATCTCTTAGTTAAATGGAATGATGAAAACATGAGAGTGCCATCAACGTGTTAATTCTTGCATGAGAACTTTCCCTCTTTTTAACTATAAAAGAGGCAATTTCTAAAGAGAAGTGACGAACATTCTCCCTATATAAGACCATGGGATCTAGGGAATGTTATTATATAGTTCATAAATTGAAGCATATTTTTTAGGATGAAAATCTTCTTCAAGGCAAAGATGTTATAAAGTAGCTTGAACAAGGTGTATGTCAAGTTAACATTATGATCCTTTGGAGTGTTGGCCAAGGTACGTGCTTATCCTGGTGCTTAAGTCTTGAAGTTGGTAAGGATGAGGTCTTGGGTTTAATCCCCATAGGGGAGAGTATTTTATCAAAGACTCTCTAGAGCCTCTTAACTAGAGTTAAATCAAGTTAACTTGATTTAAATCTTGTCCACTAGGGCTGGACTTGAGATAACTAGGACACATCAGATGATTAGAATCCATTCAAATAAGCTACTTTCTCGTTAAAGTTCAATTGTGGTTACTCATGCGATTGTAAAAATTAAACATGCAAAAGATAGCTCTAATCAACTCTAGAGATCAACCCCAATCTAAAAAGCTTTATTAAATAGATGGTTGGGTGGAGGTTTGTATGCCATTTCTCATGTTAGTAGAGAGGGCTTCAACAACTTGATTTAGGAATCCCAAACATCAAGAAAACTCTAGAGGAATGTCATTAAAGGACCCAAATGCAAAGAGGTCCATGTGGCAAGTGTAATGGTTGTGAAGTTGAGCACCTTTTGAAAGGTTTCCCAAAAAATCCTAGCACGGTGAAGGTGATGCCTCTGAATGTGGTTACACACATTCCCTTAAGAAGGTGATAGTTGCAATAATTGAAAGTCTATTCAAGTAGTACCACAAGCACAAATATGAGTGCAATGAGAGCAATAGGAGGATTCATTCTCAAGTTTGCACCTAGATAGTTTTGACACATCAAATCAATATCACGAGGAACTCCCCATGAAGATAAAAGAAAAAATAAAAGACAATGAAAAATCTCTCCTTAAAATTGAAAATGTGTTAAATGCATTGCAATAGAGAGAAAGAACAAAAAAACTTGGAAAGCAAGAAGAGAAGAACATGACAAAAGATTATAGAAAAGAATCTATGAGCTAGAAAAATTACTACTATAGTTAAACACTCAATTACATGATAAGAAACTTGAATTTAAACGCTCAAGTGCATGATAAGAAACTTTAATTGAGAGTTAGGTCCAATGAGCAAGAAAAGGAAACTCTAAAATATGATAGATGCACAATAGGCTCACTATTGGCAACACAAATGCCAGAAGACATGAAAATGTTACTCAAGGAATATCAAGCTAGAATAGTAGTTAGACCTACTTTGGAACAACACAACAAGTGATATCCAAGAGATAACTAAGAAAAGGAAAGACTAAACATTTGTCAACAAATCATTGAATTAGTCTCTCAACAATTGTTAGAGAAGGTATCCTCACCTATTCCTAACACTAGAGTATTTAAATCCACATTCAAGGAGTTGACTTCTTCTTTCAACCATCACATCTTTCTAGAACAAAAATCACATCAAGAAATGTGAACAAAAGCCAATTGCGATAGATCATGTTAAAGAGGTTTGCGGAAGCACACGAGCAATACAAGGAAGAAGTAGAAGCTTGGAGCACAACACATAATACTGAATGTATTACCACTAGAATGTACAAAGATAAGTAACCCATTAGGGTTATAGTCGTATCAACAAATCCCCCCACTAGGAGTGATGTTGTGAACAAGGAGCTGGCACTCATGTATAAGGAAGTGCCAACCTATGTGGCATCAATCCACAAAAGGAAGTAAGCCCAAAGCTTTGCAGAAAGCTTCAAGCTTCTCCCTAGGCAAAGCCTTTGTGAAAAGGTCTACAATGTTCTCATGTGTGGACACATATGCCAAATTGATCTCTCCAACAGAGAACCTCTCCCTTGCATAATGATAGTGCACCTCAATGTGCTTAGTGTGAGCATGGAACACAATGTTCCTTGCAATTGCCAATGCACTCTGACTCTCAATGAAGATGGTGGTCATAGAAGACTGACCAACACCCAAATCAGCGATAAGACATCTAAGCCACACACACTCAATAGTCGTTGTGAAAGTTGCCCTATACTCAGCCTCACAACTGGAAGTGGCCATAGTAGGCTGCTTCTTGCTCAACCAAGCTATACATGAGCTACCAAGCATGAAGTAAAAGCCACTAGTGCACACAGTGTCACAGAAACCAGAGTCGTCAGAGTTAGAGGCATGCAAATCAGGCCTAAAATCAGCAATATGCTTCTCATGAGGACCAATGAGCAACATGTCATCAACATACACAACAATGATCAGAAGCACATCATTAGCACGCTTAACATATAAGGTGCTCTCAGTTGGATTGTTCTCAAAACCATGTACAATTAGGTAGGCATGTATTTTTTCATACCAAGCACGTGGTGCATGTTTCAAACCACATAATGCCTTTTTCAACCTGCACACTTGGTTTCCATATCCTTTCTAAACAAAGCCACGAGGCTGAAAAACATACACTTCTTCATGCAAGACACCATCAGAGATGTTGTTCTAATGTTCAACTGATGTACATTCCAACCATGAGGAGCTCCAAGTGCACAGATGCTAGGAACATAAGTCATTCGGCATGTAGGTGAAAAGGTCTCATAAAACCTCTTTCCTATGCATAACCCTTTGCAACAAGCCTAGCCTTATACCTATCAATTGTTCCGTTAGGCTTACGCTTCAGCTTGTATACCCACTTAGTGCCAATGGCCTTCTTGCCACATAAAGACCAGGCACCATTTTTCATGGTAGCATCATAATCTAATTGCATAGCAAACATCCAATTTTCATAATTTTGTGCTTCATCAAACAAAACAAGCTCATTCTCATCACAAAGACTAGAGGCAGCCATAACATAGCAATCTTATGCAAAAGAAGCACTATGAGAGCCAAAACGAGTATGATATGATAGAGATGCATCTAATTTGCTATCATGCAGAGTGTGCACCAGCCATTTTGGCATAGTTTTTGCCTTCTCAATATCACCTCTCTCATCAACGAGTGCATCATGTAAATCTGCATCAGAAATGGAATGACATGCATCACCACATGAAACCTGTAAAGGCTGAGAAATTGCCTCATTCAGACCAGCACTAGACTTTCCACCTATAAAAATAGGCTACAAAGTATCGTACATATCTTTGGAGCTAAAAGATGTCTTCTTAGTACATGAAAGTAATGGTTGAATAGCATCTTCCACAAAAACATTATCATAGCTAACCAGAATGCATTTAGTCTGTGAATGATATAGATGATAGCCTTTGCTTTCAGAACTGTACCCAAGGAAAATACATTTCACTACTTTATCATCCAATTTCTTGCGTTGTTGTCCACGCACTAATGCATATGTCAGACAACCAAAAACATGCAGGTGAGCAACAAATGGCTTGCAACCATGCCAAGCATCATATGGAGTGATAGACTCCAATGCTTTAGTGGGACACCTGTTAAGAACATATATTGCACACATAACAGCCTCAAGCCAAAACTATGTGGTAAACCTTGACTCTTGACCACACACCTCGCCATCTCCATGAGTGACGTGTTCTTCCATTCAGAAAATCCATTTTATTGAGTTGTATACAGCACTATACACTGATGTTTTATCCCACATTCAACCACAAATGCATTAAAGTCAAATGATAAATATTCGCCCCCTTGATCAAAATGGAGGGTGCCCATTTTACATGCTGATAGTTTTTCAGCCAAAACCAAAAAATGTTTGAAGCACATGAACACTTCTGACCTTTTTTCAATGGATATACCCATGCATACCTGGAAAAATCATCGATGAAAGTCATGAAGTAACGATAGTTCCCAAAAGAAGGTGTCTCCATAGGACCACAAACATCACTATGAACAAGCTGCAATTTCTAAGCAACTCGAACTAAATCATCTTTTGGGAAGGAGGAACATTGCATTTTGCCCAAAATATAGCCTTCACATACATGTTTACCAGGTGCCTCAAGTTTGGGCAAAGAGGACACCATTTCATATTTCTCTAGGCATAGCAAACTAGCAAAATTCAGATGACCAAAGTGTGCATGCTAAAGCTTTGCATCTGACATAGCCTAAGAATCATGTACTGCACATCCTGAATCATTCATAGATTTTTTGTAGTCTATGAACTTATACAGCTCATGACATAAAATGCCAGAAGCAATAACGACATCGCCATTTGACAGATCATGAACCTGTACATCTGTCATCAACAAATTTCACAACCAAGCCAATCTTGGCTAAAGTTGAAACTGATAATAGATTCTTCTTGATCCCTGGCATAAATAAAGCCTCTGACAATGTAAAAGAACTAGCATCAATAGTAGTTAGATTGATCTTAACAACTCCCATGATAGGATAAAAGGAGTTATTGGCACATATGACAGTATTCCCTGTAGGGGCAGGCTCGAGTGAAGTGAAGAAACTATGTTGCAAGGTAATATGTTTGGTTGCCCCACTATCAAAGTACCAAACATCTGACTCTACGGCAGATATACATTGTTCATGAGAAGATGGGTCATAACTGCAAACAGTGGTAAATGTCCACTCTTCATTGTGCACAAGATTAACAGACTCTATTTTGGGTGTAGAGGCCTCTACAACAACCATTCAGGCCTCTTTCTTCCTTGCCTCTTTAGCAGCCAATTTTGGACAACTCTTTTTGACATGTTCATTTCCTTTACACTACTTGCAAAGCAATTTTTGTTTTTCTATCTTCTTCTCACCTCTATCATCCCTCTTTGATTGTGCAGAACTAGTAGATTTTTTTCTTACTAGTAGAAGAGCTCCATTTACCTTTGCCCTTCTGACTAGCCAGGAAAGCTTGATCTGCAACATGCATAATGGACTTGTTCTACCTAGACTGATCTTCTTGCAATAGAACAGAGACTAACTCCTCAAATGTAAGGCATTTGGATCGTTTTTCATCATCAAATGAAGAGTAGAAGCAAAACTCTAATATGAAATGGGAAGACCATTCAGAACAGTCTATAGGAGTCAATTGTCAGGCAAGACTTCATCAGTGGAAATCAATTATTCCTTCAAATCTTTGATCTTTGTTAGAAAACTATCCATGGAATCTTCTTCATTCATGTGCTCACTCTCCAACTATTTTGAGAGGTAAGCAGCATGAGCCTCATTCTTTGCCTGGTATAAAGTGGGAAGTGTATCCCAAGCATCCTTAGCTATCTTACAAGAGCAAATGTGAGGAATAATGGCACGTTTGACAGAAAAGGCTATTAATGCATGTGCCTGAGCATCTCTGCCATCCCAATGAATTTGCTCTACAGTATGTGTAGCAGGAACTGCAACACGAACAAGAACATGAAGAATATTGCCATCTTCAACATCATCTACATCACCTTTAGCGACTATGTTTGCATGTGTAATAGGATGTTTTTCAGCACCCTACACAATATTCCATGATCCTTTTGCGACCAATAAATGATGCATCATATAAGCCCATAATGGGTAATTGGTACTGTCCAACTTATTCTCAACACCCAACATATGGAATACATCACTGCTTTCACCCATGGCCACTGACTAAAATACCTTGATGTAGAAAAATGATTGTAAAAGTTGAACAGAACTACCCTACCAAGTTCTACTACACCTGTAGCAGACTTTGAGATGATGGCGAATCGAAACCTGTATATATGTTTGGCACAAAAAGATAAAATTTCCTACACAAGCACTACACTAGTGCATTTGGAGGCAGAAAAGAGCTCAGATCACAATTTTGGCACCACATATTGAAGTTATTTTGATCTCCTAATCACCCTAAGTATGCTCACCAATTTTCATGTGATTTTGAGAATGTGACTGGAGGGGTGTCCATGACACCCTAGATGAATTAGCGACCTACTCTGATACCAATTGTGGTCTACAGAAGCATGCAAGCAGCACAAGGATTAAGAAGAAGCTTGGAGCAAAACACACAATACTGAATGTATTACGACTAGAATGTACAAAGATAAGTAACCCATTAGGGTTATAGGCGTATATACAAGCCAGGGAAAAAAAACATCCTAAAGAGGGAAAAAAGTGCCCGATGGTCCTAGTGTGTTCAAACACATCACTACCTAAATATATCAATAGATCAAGGCATGAATGACCTATAAGTAGAGAATTTGAACCCATAATAGAAGATCTGGTCATTGAGGAAACAAATCCTCTTCTTAAGGAGATATCACCACATTAGAGTACTTAAAGCCACATTCAAGGAGTTGACTTCTTCTTTCAACCATCAAGTCTTTGCAAAACAAAAACCATATCAAGAAATGTGAATAAACGCCAATTGAGATGGATCAAGGCATGAATTTCACATGCAAAAATGGAGAAGATCATTCACTCAAATAGCAAACAATTTGACCAATTTGGTGACTCTCATAGAGTGGTGAAATTGCGATGCACAAACCCACAATCACATAGATAATCAATCTACCCTAGCCATTACTATGAATATAGTTGTTCATGCTTGAACATAACATATTGAGATCTAGTATGATTTCATTTGAGAGAATATCTCATTGAGTGAGATGTTATTGGAGCAGTGTACCTTGTGTCAATAAAGAGGGTACTGGAAGCACCTCCACCGCAATCCCCCAAGGGAGTTTTAAGGTTCTGAGGTCAAGTTAGGTGGAACGACTTACATTTGTGATATCTAGGCCATATTGCTATGGATTTAACTAGTTTGGCTCATGTGAAGTCAACTCAATTGTAGTGGACTATGGCATGAGAACTTGCTTTCAAACAACTAAAACTCTTTCTCACTAAAGCTCCCATTCTCTAAGCTCCAAACTGGAATAATCTCTTCCATGTCTTTGTAAATGCTTTGAATATTGATATTGGCTCAGTCTTGATGCAAAAAGATGGATGTTCTTGGTTCACCTCCATCTATTATGCTAGTAGATGGCTCACTAATGTAGAACGGAATTATTCCTAAAAGGGAATGCTTGGGCCTTATCTACTCAATAAAAAATTTTCATCATTACTTATTGGGTCATCCAGTTACTTTTCATACAGACCATTATGTTCTGTTTTATTTGGTAAAATAGTAGAATTTAGTTGGCTAACTTCCTTGATGGGTACTATTGTTACAAGAATATGACTATGATGTTGTTCATCGGCCCAATTCTTCACATGTCATTGTTGATTTCCTATCTCGTTTGGACAATGGTGATGTTGGGATGGTTCCAAGGGAGGGAGCCAATGGACTACGTGATGGTAGACTGGCAACATTTGATCATCCATCCAATGGTGTTCATGTTTCTAGCAAAGATGAATGAACACATGGATCGAGAATGAGAACACTTAGCATCCTTCAGGTTGCAGATTAACAATGATACAATAATAAGGATAGATGTGCCTTACAATGCACAACAACCGACATTCAATAGTGAAGGGATTATAGTGTCGGGTGTCCTTGTGCCAATTGAAGAGATGGAGAGAATGTTTGGCAAGCCGTTCTCATGGGAGTACAAGTATGCTCAAACATCGGACACTTCTCCTTGGAAGTTGGGATTAAGATTATCTATGCTTGCGCTTAATTTGCAGAGCAAGCAATATGGCATCTCACAAACACTATATTTGTTGCTAGTGGAAGTTGGGGAATCAAGAGTGGCTATGAATTGGGTTGAAATTTTCTTTAGAAAGATGAAGAAGGAAGTTTGACACCTTTGTTCTATGTCAAAGAAAGTCTCAACACCAAATTAGGTATTTTCTTTTCTCTTTTGATTCCAACATGCCCATTGCCAGTAGTACAACAATTGGCAAAGGTGGCGGAGATGGTGTTCTTGTAGGAACTCAATTGTCAAGGATAGACTAAGGCTCCTATGCTAGAGACGAAGGCCAATCTCGTCCAGAAAATATTAAAGGTAAATATTGTATAGAAAGCACTTTGACAAGTGGAAGAAGAGAGAGTTAGGAAGATGCATGAGAAGGTGACCTCTTTGACCTTCTAGGAAGAAGAAGCTTGGAGGCTACAGGAAGAAGCAGTGGTACTAGAAGAGGCAGAAAAATGGTGGTTGGCAGTAGAGCAAGAAATCGTCTAAGGTGGTTGGCAGTTGAGAGGCTAAGGAAGAAGCACAATAGGAGGATCTACAGAGGTAGGAAACTCTTTGATAGTCTTAGTTTTTGAAGGACCACCCATAAACTTCCCACCGCACTAAGGATCAAACCCAATCATGACCCCAAACAAATCAAGTGTCCTGAACTAGTAAATCAAGGAGTAATTCATCAAAAGGTACTTTACGGTTCCCTACCTTTAATGAACAAATCAAAGATCCATGGGGTACCAATTTCGGACATGTGAAATTCCCTTTGTTATAATGCTCCTCTTGTAAATACCCTCATTTTTTAAAGGATCATCACAGATCTTTGCATACAATAGCAGATGTGGCTAAATTGTTAGCCATTTGTTCATTACAAATGGAGAAGGGTGAAGTAGTATCCAGATTGGAGGAAGTAGAGGTACATAAAACTTAAGGAAGAAATTAATCATCTTCCAAAGCAAAATGCAGAATTACATGATAGTTTGGCAGGAAGAGCTAATATATCTACTGAGCATGTTAAGACCATGAAGACCAAATCACTGAATATGGAAGCCAAAATCGAAGAAGGTGAAGAAGAACAACAAGTTATGCAAGAACAATTATAGGTAGTCCAAGATGAATTGCAGAGAGTGAGGTCAGATAAAGATCAACTAAAGAACCAAGAAACAGAATTGATGTCAGAACAAGAAGGATTATCTTTAGAGATTCTTTCTTTGACTGATAATTTGTAGGCAACCATAGCTAAGTTGAATAGTGTTAAGGAACTTAAAATTTAGTTGCAAGACTCTAAGCAGGATATTTCATACAAAACTCAGATCTTAGCAATTAAAGAAAATCATATTACAGCGCTTAGAGAAGGTGCAAACAGAATTGTAGCAATTAGCATAATCGAAGGATTTGACTTTGGTCTAGAAGGAAGAACTTCTTTCCGTACTTCTCAGCTCGCTGAAGCAATGGTGACTAATTCAATTATTCTTGGAAATGATTACTACAGAATTTGCAAAGGCTAAAGTGGTAGAAGCTTTCAAGGCTAATTGGGGCACTCTAGAATGTTCAAAGGAAAATTTCCAGAAATGAAGCCAAAAATTTAATTAACTAGATTAAAGCAAATTATGATGAATTTTTGTATGATATTGATTGTATTTATGCACCCTCCATCCAACTAGGATGATGAAATGTAAATCTTATTTATAAAGTGGGTTCAGTCCACACTGTGTGCCAATGTTAGGTTGCTGATGGTGCAAATATCCAAGTTGTATTAATAATGTTGTTTCGTAAGCTCTTAGACTTCCTAGGAAATCGACTATCTATTGTTTATAATTGTTGTATGGAAGTTATTTCATTTACAAGTTGTAATCTTGTTTATAACTGTTGTATGGAAGTTATTTCATGCACCAATTGTAATCTTGTTCGAGCTATCTGTGTAGAAATATATACAGGATGTTCCTCTATACTGTTTGGTGATTCATTTTATTGTTTTTTAGTTAGTCCTAATTCTATAAAGTATCTATTATAACTTATGTTTAAGGAAATAGAAATACACTCAGTACTCTCAGTAACCCCAATTCCTTGAACCCTAGTTTCTTTGTAGTTTAGTAGTAAACTAGATATGATGAAAGTGACACCACAAACAAAGCCTTTCTAAGTTTGATGAAAATCGACACTGCAAAACTCTCTCAAATCTGTTATAAATCTCAAATTTGCTAGATAAAAATAGGCATTCAATCACACATACACTTCACTTGATCAAGAAGAAGTAGGTAGATGCTATCAAAAGCAGATTTGTTGCCTAAAGTAAATGAAAAAGGGCAGACTTTTTGTTACAATGGCAAGGGGGAGTAGACATCAATTATTTTCTAGAGATGTAGAGAGAGAAAACACTAAGAGATGAGTGGCGAAAAAGATTTATATAAATAATGCTTTGCTAATGTAGCAAAAGTGAGTGCAAGTTGTTCTATATAGAAATGATAAGTGAAAGAGTTGAGAGTTTGCTCTTTTAAGAAGGTTTTTGGATAGTTTTTCATGCAATAGTAAGAGAATAGAACTCCTAATCTTCTTTCAAGTAAAAGAAAACACATATGTCCTATGTGGCAATAGTTTTGTTGATATAGCTTCCAAAGCTTGCATCTCTTTCATTGCATATCCAAAGCAATTGTTTGATGGTTCATTGGAAAGCTTATAATGTCTACTAGCATCTAATAAAGTTTATATTCATTGGAGTTGTGTGTTGAGAGAAGTCATCTCTACAAGTAGGGTGTGTTCTCAGGTTCATCTCTTGTTCAAGGTCTCCATTAAACCTACTGAATTGGAAAGGTCATATCTCCTAGTATATTTATGGCTATACTTGGTGTTTTTGTGTGCATATTCTTCTAGCAAAGTATGATGGATTAGTAAAAAACTCTAGCACTCAGGTAAGAACAACCTCCTTTTCATTTGAAGAGTTTTGTGCTATTCTCTTTAAAAGAGGAGATGTGATTGAAAAATCAACAAGGTACGAATGATGCTACATTCTCAACCAATGCAAAAGGAAAATGATCTTCTAATGGATCAAGGAAGAAGCTAAAGAAGAAAAAGTTCACAGGAAGTTGCTTCTATGTACAACCACCAGCTTGGATCTCAATGTCTGATAAAACATTTCTTCTTCATTATGTCACTTGAATGGGACTTCTTTACTTGTAAGCCTAGCCAATGATCTAGGTATATCTACATACGTTTTAATGAATATCTTGTGGTAACCAATATAACCCAAAAAACTTTGAATTTGTTTTGTTGTTTTAGGGCTTGGTAGCTTTAATATGGCTATGATTTTATTTGGTTCAGAGGCCATACCTTTAGCAGAGACCACATGTCCAAGTAGGGTACCTTGTGTTACTAGGAAGTAACACTAATTAGGATTCAACTTCAATTTTGTTTCCTTGCATCTGTTGAAGACCTATTGCAGTTGGATCAAATGATCGTCCAAGCAGTCCATAGGCGTTCTGTTGCAAGTACCTAAGAAGGATGAAAAATTATCCATGAAAATTCTAAGAGCCTCCAAAAGCAAGTGTCTGAAAATAAAGTTCACTATTCTATTGAAAGTGATTGGGGCATTTTTTAGTCCAAAAGGCATCTTGACATAAATATATGTTCCCCTGGGTTCCTATCCATCAATGTGGTTCTTCTTCATCTTTGTGATATTCCATCACTTTATCCCACATAGTGTCATATGCAGGAGTACTTTGGATATCAATTTGTTCTTCCTTTTCTTGCATCCACCTTGCAGGTATTTCATAAGTGGGATAAGAAATATCTTCAATAGATTGATTTACCTTACAAGTAGATTCCTTCTTTGTATTTGGATCAACTTCATCTATGGTGCACTTAAGAGGAGTTTTCTTCCCTCTTCTGTGGCTTTTCATTGGTTCACCCAACCCAACAACCTCTATGAGTTGGAAAAAGTCCATAGAAATAGAATGAGTTTCCCACTTGCAGCCATGCCAAAATGTCTTCTTCCTCATATAAATCCAATTGTCAATTGTCAATCATATCTTTTTCCATACAAATGCCAACTGATTGCATCATGCTAGTATATCCTTGATGTTCTAGTCCTTCTTCCAAGTACATCCCTTTAAGATCATTTCCTTCATGTTGTACCCACATAGTATCCTTGCCCTTATCATGTACAACACTGGCATGCCTTAGCCAAGCTCTCCCAATCAATAGAGGAAAACCTCCATCTACTTGTGATAATCTTAATACAACAAAGTCCAAAGTAACAAGGTTACCTTGTACCTCATTAGAACATGTGGGACCACTCCCATTGTTCTTAATGTACTTTGATTGGCCAACGGTGAAGTTGGTTGTTCTTGATGATTGAGTCCAAACGTTTCCATAGTATATTCAGGCATCAAGTTAATGCCTGAGCTTCCATCCACTATAACTTTTTGTAAATGATGTCCTCTAATAGTAACTATGCATCACGGGCTCTTATAATCTGTAATGAGGGATTCCCCTATAACTTTACCCTCACTTATAGTAGTAGCATTTGCAACTAGAGTGGATGTGAAGGCTTCATCAATGATCTACAAAACTTTTGCTTTGAATTTTGTATCAATTTTTAATCGATAAAAAATGCTAACCTCCTTTTTAATGGATTTAAATAACTTTTGAAGCCTTAGGTTCCATAGGAGGATGGGCTATGTGTGACTTCTCAAGCTCCTTCCATGCCCTATTGAATGCATGTATAATGGCCTCACTTGTGCTTATAAGCTTTTCTTATGGTTGTGTCTCTTCACTCAGAATGGGTTTGTCTTCAAGTGTTTCCTTTTCTTTCTTCAATTCATTTGTACTTGGCTCTTGGCACTTTTCTTCTTGAGGGGCTTTCCCCTTGCTTCTTGTTCGCATAACCAAAGATTTGATTTCTTCTAGGTGTACCACTTGGAGATGGTGATTGCATTTGGGGTTCTTCTACAACTCTTTCCTTACTCACAAAAATCATATGAATGTGAGGCCTTGATGTGGATGCCTTGTTCTTTGGGCAACAAATTGCATAGTGATATCTAAATTCTGGGCAATTTTTGCAAGGAGGAGAATCCTTAGTAGAAGACATTTGCTTTGATAATGTCGAGATTCTCCACACCTAAAACAAATGATTGGCCCTTTTGGGCCAATTTCCAAAATTACCTTGAAGACATGGGTTGTAGGTGTTACCTTGACTTGTTGAAGTAGCCATTACATTCGTTGGTGTTGGACTCCTCCTTGTCCCTAGTATGGTTGTGCAAGCATTCCTCTTGAGTGACACTCATGGGCTTCATGGCCAGTTTTCTTGCATAAGTAGCAAGTCACATTTAAGAGAGGGCAATCACTTACCTTATGGCATTGTTTGATACACATGGTACACCAAACTCCACTTTTGATGCCACTTCCATGAAGTTCTTGTAGCTCCTATGGAAGTTGTTCCAATTCTTCTACTTGGGACTCCTCTTCCTTTTGTAGCTTTAATGCTTCAATTTCAGACCTTACTTGAGTTACTACACTTTCTTCTTCTTTGTGGGGCTTGTTTATTCTTAGAATTTCAAGTTCTTTCTTGAATTGTGTTACTAGGTCTTCAAGTTCCACAGAGTATGGTAGAATAGAAGAGATAGTTCCATATTGGTATGTAATTTGCTCTAACCTTGTTGCTTTAGTAATGAATTCTTCAATTGTTGTTGTGGGGAGCACTAACTCCTTGATCTTGCACTGTATGGATATTGGATGTGGTTTAGCAAGACACATTTTGACAAAAAAATCATGGGGAGGGTCTGGTAGTTTCTCCATAAGTGGCTCTAGTAACAAATTAAGAAATGTCTCCCCAGTACCTAGTTATATGTTCTCTAATCCTTGAATGATGTTTTCTATTGTATTTCCTCGTTGGAACTATGCTTTGAATACATCCTTCATTAAGTCCCAAGGAGCAAAATGGTTACTGGTAAATGGCTAAGCCATTTATTTGCTAGACCCTCCAATGTTGTTGGGAAGAGGATTAAAAATGCATCTTCTCTTCCCATTAACCCCTTGTCTTAGATAGGGCTAAGAATCATCGGACATGATCACCAAGGTCTTCATGTGCTAATCCTCTAAAGGAAGAATACATACTAAATCCATCTACAAAAAACCTAAAGATCAACGACCTATAGCCTCAAATATCTTCCACGTTCCTCTTATGTCATTAAGTGGAATACATGCAAAATGACCAGACAAAAATACCTACCTAGGAAACTCCCAAAATCCTAATTTTTGGAAAAAATGTAGTGCTAGAATTTAGCTACAACCTCCAATTCCAATTAAAGAATTTGGGGTTATCCCTACATTTATGGCAAAAGATCTGAGGGTCTACACCTATGTGTAGAGAGTTCTATAAGTGATACATGCCTACCAACAATGCATCTATAGACTTAACAAAGTAGCTCTAAATTTATTTCCCCTTGTCGCATTTGAAAGTTGTACTCGAAAAATAATATCTGACGAATTTGAATTATAATATTAGAATCCATATGAGAGAAATATCAAAAATACTTTCTACAACACCTACAAGAATGTATGTTCTAAGAGATCTGATCAAAGAACTAAAATCATCAATAGACCTATCAAACCATGTCCAATAAATTTTGACTTTTGCTAGCTATAAGACTCCATGTTTGAAAACTATTTCCAAAAGTACTCACCTTCATATTTGAAAACTATTTCCATATTTGAAAACTATTTCCAAAAGTGCATTCTATCAAAGAGAAATGGCATAATTTCTAGATCTCCCCTCTATCAAAAGTGCATTCTATCAAAGAGAATTTTGTAGCGAGTCCAAAAATGCATTATAGAGGGACCAGAGAGCTAAAAAATGCATTATAGTTCCCAAAGATTGTCCAAAATTTATTAATATTAATATGTGTGTATTAAACACTATGTTGCAACAGGTACCCAAATTTCATTACATTCGATGCATGCAATTGAGATAAAAACTCAAGTATTTGCAAAGCTCCACATTTTTGTTAGAGAAAAATACTTGCACAATGTTCCAAGAACATTTGCACTTTCTCTTCAAAAGAAATTCCATATACTATGAAATTTTTGAAGAATCAAACGTCAAACGGTAGGCTAAATAGTACAACAAAAATCATATCATTTGGATACTCCAATGATGAGAAAAGCCTCTATAAAGTCACCCCTATACAACTTTGAGAGAGTAAATTTTTTATAGCAAATCTGCAAAATTGAGATCTTTTCACCTACCCAAAAAAACTCTTGATTCCATGAACTTCTTTTAGCATATACCAACATATACCAACATATAAAGTTAAAAAAAAAAAAATCATTCCTATATGAAGTTACAAACAATTCAATGTGCGATAGTACCTACCTAAAAATATGAAAACAAATTGAATGCACTTTGATCATTCTTCTAAAGTATTTAGGGTGATTTTTTACCTTAAAGAGTGATACTTTTATCGATTTATATACTAAATGATCATTCATGCATCCCTTCTAAAATAATTTGTTGAACAAGAAACAAATTTAAGCCAAACAAGTTCATGCATTTAAGGTTTTCATTTCATTCCTAATAAATGCATTCAAATGATTCTAGTCTCTTTTCATGTTTGGGCCTTAATAGATAATCTCCCAACAATAGTATAATCATATAATTATCCATTTGCAAAGCTATGTGTATATTGATTGTAGAAACTTATGCTTTTCATAAAATGAAATGAAGGAAAAGAGATAATTTAAATTTTATAAAGCCCTATGTGCATCTTTAAATTCATGCAATATTATGTATTTAAGTTATAAGAAATTATTTCAATAAAAATATTAAGAAAATGATTCAAAGAGTAGTCTATTACAATAGAACAAAAAGGGCCTTGGATAGATGTAGAAGTGTTTGAAGGCCCTTTTCTAGCTTCGAAAAAAACTTGCATGCCTACTACTCAAAAAAAATCTGTGAACAATCCCACCAAGATGATGATGAGTTGACTTCCTCTTAGGTCCTTGACCCCCAACATTTTATATATGGTATGAACTATTTTTTTAGGATTATGTATGTTGATGTATCTGCACACACACACACACACACATATACACGGGCTTTCACACACACACACACACACGAGAGAGAGAGAGAGAGAGAGACTTATTTACACTTGTGTCATCAAAAGCACAAGAATGAAATACTCGAGTCTCCCTCTTTTCGAGATTGTTCTTTTAAAAGAAATTGTTAGTAGTTTGAAAGAACTCTCAACCCTCCAGAATGCACTAATTAACCCATCGCACTTGGGGGATTTTTTGGGCAATAAAAGCAACCCATCCTCTTGCTTTACATTATTTTCTTGCTTTACATCATTCGGAAAATGTATTGTGTGTCACCTTCAACTTTCCCTAGTATGTTTTTAAGGATTTCATGTACTTTCCACCATACAATCCTTTGGGGTTGTGATGAGTTCTCTATGCCTACATCATTGTTTAAGCACTTTTGATAAAAATATGGTCATGTTAGTATGCCACATGTCAACTTTGTTGCTTCTTTGTCATATTGATAAGATTCTATTCTTTGTCAATATTCTTTGTCATATTGATAAGTGTCAATATTCTTTGTCATATTGATAAGTCTTCCCGCATGAAGTATTGTAATTGTATTTGTATAATTTTCTAAGCATATGAAGAAGAAAATAAGCTATTTAATTGGTTATTTGTTGGTGAAGTTCACATATAACAAAGAATTATGCTAGTATCTTGAAAATCAGAGTTTCCATACTCGTGTCTATAGGTTTCATAAATTTTTGCATCTGATTTAAAGCTATTTTATAATCTATAGTTCCAACAGGATCATGTTAGCCTCGGTCCTATCCAAAAACTTTACAAATGGTAGGGGTTCCAGAGTGAAGAATGTCCCTAGAAGAATACAATGACTATTTTGTTTTTGCATCCTATCCTTTCTTTAGACCGCATTAGGGGAATTCCTATTCCGTGTTCACCTTAATAGATCTTCAACACCACTATGTAGTGCATGTTGATTATTATACCATACAGGAATTCACATGATTCTACCTCAACACAATCTGTTAAACAATAACAAAGACTCAAATACAGAATCCAAACTTAATCGCATGTATTAGTTTGGTAAACACCAGATGAAATTTTACAGAGTCTTTCAGTTATATGCACTTTGGGTACTCGTTCAACACTTCCACTCAATATACAAAGTTGTCGGCTTCTAAAGGCTTCAAACAATTAGTATTTATAGATTGAATTGTTATGGGCACACTTATACAAACACAACCCTTCACTAAATAGGGTGACTATTCAGCTCACCCTACGGAGTAAGCTTTTTCCTATAGGTTATTGGAAAGAGTAAATAGACCTGATAAATATAAATACAAAAGGTATGATAAAAATTTCATTTGAAGGCCTAGTGTTGGCACACACAATGGACTTGAACCCACAAAGTGCCTCAAGTCTATCTACTTTGATTTATCTGATGGTTGCATGATATGTGAAGTGTTGTGATTGGATATGCCAGAATGGATTCCCCTTCAATAGAGCTTCACAGAAATACTCTTAGAATAGAAGATTGAGCTCTAGGTGATACATAGGGTGCTCTACTCAGACTTGCTGAATACATAGAAACTACATAGTACACAAAGAACCAAACACGGATTTCCTACATTTGCAAATGTGGTTGAACTTGTAGTATGTGATTGACTAGGCCACAATATGTTTTATTAAAGAACATATGCAAAAGTGTTCGAAGGCCTTTTGTCCTTACACATGGACAATAATAGTAAGAATCTCCCACTAAAGGCCAATATGGCCAAAGTGAACTATGGGAGATAATTGACTGTAAGTATGCAAACTATACCTCCCACCTAATGGGCATGTTACATAGTGCACAACTAACTGTGCAAGATCATGAATCAAGTAACCCCCCATCAAGTGACAGCAATGTCAAAATCTTTTGGAACATCAAGCTTGCATTATGCTTGAGGTGGATATATGCTCTACATCAAATCCATCATTTGGATGGTGCCATATATGTATTGGTTGATTACTTATGATCATTTCTTGTAAGTAGATATGACTTCAACTTTCTCTTTTCTTAGATTGTAGGAAAAGATTCCAATCAATTTAAACTATCAAACCTACCTAATTTCGAATTCAAATTCATGAAGAAAAGGTGTTTTCATATCCTTAAGAGTCTATATAAAGGCTCAAAAACATTTTTACATTAAGTAGAGTGTTGATTTGAAGCAATACATATACTCTTTGATCATGCTTGGTGCCACTTCTATTCTCTACTCCTTCTTTCTCAGTATTAGTCAACTTGCAAAGATTGTTGCTCTCTCTAGAAAGGTTCAAATCATGTGTTTAACCATTCATTCGAAAGGTGTAACTATCTAGTCTATGTATACAAATTTTCAAGTTATTTGGTTTAGTAAGTTCATAGAAATCTGAGTTTTACAGTCTCAGGGTCATTGTCCGCACATCCCTAAAACATTAGGATAACATCCAATCAGTGTTAAGGTGATTGCTCCTTCATTAATTGATAAAAGTTAGGTATTTTATACATTTTTGCAATTCAACCCCATGTATGACACTCCCTTAAGAGGAATTTTTCCAATTGTAATTTTGTTGTGTGCTCTTAGTGTTTGAAGTCATATCTTCCATCCATTTTTAGAATGTTTTTGTGAGCTAGTCAAGGTGCAAGCTATCTATTTCGCATCAACTTGTTCTTGTTCCTGTTCCAAAGTACCGATTAGGTTTTATTACAATAAACACAAACATAAAAGGTCTAATTTACATATCCAAAGAGGTAGGGATGGTCCTATGCTAGTTTTCTAGACCAACTTCATCACTTGACAACTCAACTTCTCATGCCTCTCCCAGCTTCTCCAACTTCTTTCAGTGGTATCAAAGCAACTTCAAGATGGGAGATGATTTTTCATCAATTACTGAGAAGCTTGATAGACACAATTATGCTGCTTGGCAAATCAAAATGGAGGCTCATTCACAAGGAAGAAATCTATATGGGATTGTATCAGGTGATGAAGCAATGCCTATTCCAAGATTTAAAGGAGGACCTACTCAAGAAGAAACAGATAAGCTCACACTTTGGTGTGCAAGGGATGCTCAAGCAAGTTCATACATACTAAACTTTGAGATTGCTTGTACGAATTGAATATCTAAAATTAGGTTCGCATGTTGCAAAACATGACGCTTAGTAGTCAGTATTTGTGGATGAAAGAGTGATTATTGATTGCTTTCTTAATTTCTTAAGAGATATGTCTTGTGCATTATATGTTGATTAAAGATTCATACGAGCTCTGAGATATTATGAATTCTCTCTTTTGAATGGGAATTGAGATCATCAATATACACTTTGAGAAGTTCTTGAAGGAATTCTTTAAATACATAGCACATGAGATGTTGAAAGGTGGTTGATGCATTAGTAAGCCCAAAAGGTACTACCCCTAGATGCATAAATTCCTCCATTTTGTGGAAAAAGTTATTTTGTGTTGGTTTTTCTGGGATGATGGATACTTGATTGTATGTGGAAAAACCATCTAGGAAACTATAGACCTTTTTTGATGCCACCCATTCAAATAAGTGTTCAATTATCAATAATGGATGAATATCTCTTATTGTGCCTTTTTTAACTTTCTTTGGGTCGGTATACGCACAAATTTTACCATTTTTATTGGGGATAACCACTACAAGTTATACCAATTCAGTGTGTTCTATTTCATAAATAAAGCTTGCTTCCAACAACTTGTCGATCTCTTCTTTGTCATAGAAATCCTATGTGAGCTTATGTAAAGAGAAAATCCTTTCAAGTATTTATATGAGTAAGAAAATATATCTAGATATTCTCGTAGGAGATGTTATGGTTAGTGTCCATGTGAAAAGCCAAATGGCCATCATATATGTTTGTATATGTTTCTCATAGGGTCATAAGCCCAAGAGAAAGTGCTTATACACAATTATGTTTTGCTCAAATTTCTTGTACTCTCTCAACTTTTCTTATTCTAAGTCCACAATTGCACTCGAATGTATTCTCTTTTGGGATCCCCAGTGGGATAGCCAAAATGAACTGGTCCTAAAGTGGTGTGCAAAGTGGTCCCAAATGTTGATATATTTAGGTAGTGATGTGTGTGAAAACTCTAGGACCACCAAGGCACTTTTTTCCCTCTTTAAGAGGTTTTTTTCCCTTGGCTTGTATATACACCTATTGCCCTAACGGGCTACTTATCTCTATACGTAATACATTCAATATTGTGTGTTGTGCTCCAAGCTTCTTCTTCTTCTTTGTGTTGTTCACGTGCTTCTGCAAACTTCTAACTCTAATGATTGGTATCAGAGAAGGTCGCCGCTTCATCTAGGGCATTGTCTACACCTCTCCGGTTGCAGTCTCAGAATCGCACAAAATTTGGTAAGCATACTCAAGGTGTTTCAGAGATTGAAATAGCTTCACTGTGTGGTTCCAAACAAGTGTTGAAGTTGATGGAGATGGTGTCCAAGATGATGATATTCTATAGATTCATGTTCGTGTTGTTGTTTCTGTTGCACCTACTATAGAGCAAATTTGTTAGGATGGAAGAGATGCTCAAGCACATGCATTGATAGCTTTGTCTGTCAAATGTGCCATTATTCCTCACATTCGCTCTTGCAGAATAGCTAAGGATGCTTGGGATACACTTACCACATTGTACCAGGCTAGGAATGAGGCTCGTGTTGCTTATCTTCGAAAACAATTGGAGAGTGAGCACATGAATGAAGGTGATTATATGGACAATTTTCTCACAAAGATCAAGGATTTGAAAGAACAGTTGATTTTTGCTGATGAAGTTATACCAGATAGCTCACTTGTGCAGACCGTTCTGAATGGTCTTCCTGACTTATATCCGAATTTTGCTTCTACTCTTCATTTGATGATGAAAGGCAATCCAAATGCCCTGTCATTTGAGGAGCTAGTCTCTGTTTTGTTGCAGGAAGAAAAGTCTAGGCAAAACAAGTCTATTATGCGTGTTGCAGATCAAGCTTTCCTGGTTAGTTAGAAGGGCAAAGGAAAATGGAGCTCTTCTACTAGTAAGCAGAAATCTGTAAATGCTGCACATTTGAGGAAGGAAAACAAAGATGAGAAGAAATCAGAAAAGCAGAAATTATTTTGCAAATACTCTAAGGCAAATGATCATGACATTAAGAGTTGTCCAAAACTGGCTGCTAAAGAGGCAAAGCAGAAAGAGGCCAAAATGGTTGTTGGAGAGGCCTGTACACCGAAAACAGAGTCTGTTAATCTTGTGCAGGATGAAGAATGGGGGTTTACTACTGTTTGCAATTTTGACCCATCTTTCTCATGAGCAGTGCATGTCTACAGTAGACTCAGATGTTTGGTACTTTGATAGTGGGGTGACCAAACATATTACCTTGCAATGCAGTTTCTTCTCTTCACTCGAGCCTTCCCCTATAGGGAATACTGTTACATGCGCCAACAACTCCTCTTATCCTGTATGGGAGTTGGTAATATCATTTTCACTACTACTGATGGTAGTTCTTTCACTTTGTCAGATGCTTTATTTGTGCTAGGGATCAAGAAAAATTTGTTATCAGTTTCTGCATTAGCCAAGATTGGCTTGGTTGTGAAATTTGTTGATGACAGATGTACAGTTCATGATCTGTCAAATGGCGATGTCATTATTGCTTCTGGTATTTTATATCGTGGGCTATATAAGCTCATAGACTATGAAAGATCTGTAAATGATTTGGCATGTGGAGTACATGATTCTCAGGCTATGTCAGATGCAAAGCTTTGGCATGCATGCTTTGGTCATCTTAATTTTGCTATGTCAATATGGAAAGCAAACCAAAAATGTGCAAAGAATGCACATTGACTCTTCAATTCAACCTTTAGATCTAGTTCATACAGATGTGTGTGTTCCTATGCCCACTAGGGCTCTATCGTAAAAACTGAAATGTCATAGCCATCCTCATCACAGTGGGGTGTCCATTGTTCTTCATTGATGGCTACATCCATGGTTGCTAGGATTTCTGCCCAACCATGGGGTTCAAACTCTTCGTCTGGGAATACTACAGGTGTGTAGGCTGGATCTTGAAGGGTTCGTGGATGTTGTTCTGCACCTAAGGTCCTTGCTTCTAATCTTTCTTCCTCTTGTTTTGCAACTTTACACATCCATAAATGAGTGTCCTCGTGTAACCATGAGGGGTCTGACTCTAATGAGTGCACGGATTCTGTTTCTACTTGTGTCTTATGGATGGTATTCCATTGTATTGGGGGTACGTCTCTATGTGAATAGTCTTTAAGATTGACTTTGGTAGTCACTCCTAAATGTTGCAAGTACAAAGAATTAGTTCCCCAATCTTGTACAATTTGCAACTGACGCATGAATGGTCGTCCCAATATCATCTCATAAGCATGATTTTTACTAAAATCACAAATGGCGAAAGTATGCTCAAATTCTACACCACAAGTGGTGAGAGATATGCCTTCTAGTAAGCCTAATGGTTTTTCTATGTGTTCGTCAGCCATTTGTAGCTTCATCCTGGTAGGTCTGAGAGCTGGCTTACCCCAACGTTTCCATAAAGCGGTGGTAGCTATGGCTACTCCGGCTCCTGAATCTAAGATGGTTTTCGTGGTGTAGCCCTGATGGGTTATCGAAAGATAAGTGTTACCTTCCTCTCCTTCGCTTACATCTCCAATCTTTTCTACGTGTATCTCTGGTACCTTATTTTGTGATCCTATTTGTGAGGGAGTAGTAGCAAGCTCGGGGAATTGATTTGCTACATGTTTCCACAATTCTGGTTTTACCTTTAACAACTCCTCTAGAGTGAGATTACACTGTACTTTAGTATTCCTGATCACTTTCGTGTTTCTAGGGATTACTAATTCTTCATTCCTCACTATTATCGTGGGTGCTCTCATACTAATAGACTTTGCTTCCCAAGGTCCTGTGAACTGAGGTAATTCTTGTAAAGAATTAGATCCAAATCTTGTGTTTTCACTCAGTTGTTCTTCCTCTACACCATCGTAAATAGAGGGAATGTCTTGGGGAAATTGCTCCTGCAAGTCATCTATTTCTTGAATAGGAGGATGAGTTCCTTGTTCTTTTCTCCACTTCTCTTCTTGGATTTCTCTCAAAAATTCATGTGAGTACCTATGTATGGAAGACAAATTGTCTTGACTTTCTGTATTGGGTACTTGAGACAGGGATGGTGCATTCCTTTTCTGTGTCTCTGGGACAATGGGGTTCCTATGCTGATCCTTTTTCTCTTTGCTCTCTATCAAGTATTCTAGCCTCTCCATTAGTCCTTGAAAGTGTAGTTCAGGTTTTGCCATGTTATTCCAATTTAGGTATCTAGAGGCTTCGAACAAAGCTTGTGCTAATTCTACCATCTTCATGCAAAGTTTAGTTCTCTCAATTTCTAGATCAGCTCGAGGGTAGTTTTTACTCATTTCAGGTACTGGAGGTCCCTCTTTTAATCTAGCCTGATATGCACGAAACATCATGTCTAGATTTTCTGGTATGGGTTCCGCTAAAACTGATCCTGATTTCTGAGCTGGATTCTCTTGATTCAAGTCCTGCAAAGTCAATTCTAGAATTTTGGCTCTAGATTCCTTTAAACTTCCTTCCAACTCAGTTATCTTTTTACTCCATTTTCTCTTAATTCTTTCTCTAGAATCTTTCCAAGATTTTGTTTTTTTACTGCTAGATTCTGCAACTTCACTACTTCCGGCTGCTTTCTCTTGATTAAGCTGTTGGTTCTGTAAGAGCGCATGTGCTCTGGTGATAGCTTGGATAGGCACGTATGTAGGGTTGGATCCATCTGCGTTATTTACAATACCTATCACGTTGATCGGTGTCACATTCGAAGCATTAACAGGGTTCTTAGGACAATCTTTTATGATGTGCTCTTTGCCACAATCGGCACAAAAGCCTTGGATGTTATAGTACTGTGATTGTCCTGATATCGGGGGATGTGGACAATCCTTTATGAAATGGTCTCCTTGGCACCTAAAGCATGGTCCTCTAGGGCCCTGTGGTCTCTGTTGTCTTACTTGGGGCCGTGGATTTGGGTTTGTGTACATCACATTAGCATAGTCTGGCTCCCAACTAGGTTCCACTGGTGGACTATCGTAATGATATGTCTCCACATGTTCTGGTGACTCCGTGTAATAAGCGGGTGGACTATCTACATGCGTAGAGTCAAAACTGTTTGAGTTCGGGTCACTCTCTGTGATCGAAGGTGAAGAAGGCACTAAGGCCCTACTTAGATTCTCTTCTACAGCAGCGTATTTGACTGAGATCAACAATTGAGATCCAAAAGATGAGAATGATGCTTCGCACAAACCTATAGAAGACATAGAGAGCACTAACTAACTTCATAGGCTTTACAAATGAGATGTACTACCTTGATCCTACCAATGAAAGTTATTCACTTGGCCCCCATACATATGTATGCACTAAGTCCAGTAAGTTAGTGTGGATGTAGCCTTTGTGGTTGAATGGTTGTCCTTGTACCTTCCCAATCTAACATGCATCACATTTGTTGATCATGTGTTGCTTTGATATGTTTGGTAATCCAAGAACACTTTGATCTCCGCATATATCCTTTAAGGTTCTTTCATTCACATGAGCTAGCATCTCATGCCACACTTAAAGCTCACTTAGGGTTTGAGACCTGAAGTTGAATAGAGCTATGTTTTTTGTTTCTCCTACTTCAAAAGTAAAGAGCCTACCATGATTCTCATCTCTGGCTGTCTTCTTGAAGCCTTGACATGGATCTTCCACAAAAGCTCCATGTTGAGTGAACCTACCTTGCAAGCCTTTCTCAACTATTTGGCCTACACTTATTAGGTTTTTTGTAATAGTGAGAACATAGAGTACTTTGCTAAGAATATTTGTCCTACCATTGGAAGCTTTGACATTATAAATTTTCTCCACACTATGTTTTGTTTCATCCCCTGTTTGAACTTCATGTCTATGCTTTGGACTTTCCAAATTAGATAAGAGAGCTATGTTGCTTGCAACATGATTTGAACATCCTTAGTCTATGTAGAATAGATGATTATCTTCTTTACCTTCCTTGTGGCTTAGATTCATTCAAAGCAATGAGTCTTCATGTTGTTAATCTTCAAAATAATTGTTATAGTCCCTTGTGTTATGGCCTCTATTGTTATTGTTGAAGTTATGTCCATCTCTGCCTCTATTGCTACCATATCCACATCTTCCACTTCCTTTTTCGGTCCTCCCATTGAACCATAAATTTTGAGTGGTGTGGTTGGTGTTATCACAGATGACATAAGGTTGAACATTCCAGCCTTAAATTTTTTCATGCTTTGGTCCTTTCTTCTTCCCTTTCCACTTGCTCTTGCCTGCAAAGTTGGCTTGGGAAGTCTCCTCTTCATCTTCTTCCTTCTTCTTGCCTTTCAACTTCTTGTCCTTATTATCTACAAATAGAGCACTAATTTAACTATCATGATAGGAGTTACCTTCATTTATGTTATTTTTGGCCTCTTGATTGAAGAGTTTTCCAAGAAAGATGTTGAAATCTAGAGTTTGCACACCCATAATGAGATCATAGATTGTGGTGAAAGATTGCCATTGCTTGTCACCTCTAATCCCATTGAGAATTTGCCTCATGATGGCCTCTTCTTCAATCAGCTCTCTAATGGATGCCAATTGATTAGCAACCTCCTTGAACTTTGTAATAAACTCTGTGATGGTTTTTGGAGTCTTCTTCGTCTGGTCGAACTCATTCCAAAGATGCATTCGCTGGTGGGGGTGGCTGCTGAGCTAAGACAGGTTGAGGTCTCTGTTGAGCCTGGTATGGGTAGTTCTGAGGAGGCCTATAGTAATAAGGCTGAGCATTGTATTGGCCTTGATACCTACCTGGCTGTGCGTATGCTTGCGGGTAATTCTGTCTCACGGTCTGTTTGTTGTATGGGCAGTCCTGAGCCGTATGATTCGTGTATCTTCTCTCAATTGTACAGTATTGGCCACTAGGGTTGGCTTGAGGTTGTGGTGCATTGGGGCACACATTTGCCATATGATTTCCACCACAGGTGTAACAATGCTTGTTTGTTAGTACCCTAGGTTTACTAGAAACTCTTAGTTTCTAGGCCACTTTTTCGGCTAGGTCTTCTATTGAGCTGGACAATTTTGTGGATGCTAGAGATGAACAGTCTGAGTCCTTATAGACCTTTGAGAGTTCCAACTCATCTCCTAAGTTGTCCTCAATGTCTATACAAATTCTTACACATTGCTCTAGCGTTCTGGGTTCCTTTAGGTACACATAGGAGCGTGGTTTAGAGCTCAACAAGCCATCTAGAAACAATGAAACTTGTTTAGCTTGTGAGGGTAGCTCTTGCATTGGACATCGTTCAACATATTGTATAAACCTACGTCCTGCCAGTCTAACTGTTTCCTGAGGGGTTTGTTTAAAGCTATGAATCAACGAAGACGTGCCATGTCTAATCCCACTTTTGGAGAATTCAGTGATGAATGACTCTAAAAAGTGATGGATGTCTCTAAATTGCCTTTGTTGCAATGGTTGGAACCAAGTTAAAGCGGTATTCTTTAATGTTAGTCCAAATGCATTGTATTGCGCGAACATGTCTTCAACTTGTTCGGCTCTTAGTACTTGCCTGAATTTTGCAACATGGTCATAGGGATCTCCTGTCCCATCAAAGTAATTTTTGATGGATTTCACTAACTAAGTGGGTCTCAATATTCTTGCGTGTTCACGTGGTCTAGGTAGAGGAAAATCATCTCTACCACCTGGTATTCCATGATCTCTTTGTCTATCCGCTCTATTAGTGTCCGTGGTTGTTCTATCTCTCCCCATGGGATGAGTGAAGCTTACTTCGGGTCTTTCTTTATTTTTCTCTCTTTGATTTCCATGGGCTGAGGATGTTCCTGCCCCTTGTTGACTTGTATTCATGTTCGTTCTAGATGGAGGGAATACCAATTCACCTCTCCATGTGTATGTGTTTTTAGCGTGGTCAGGCACCACAAAGACTCTTTCTGAAGTCTCATCCAGGTATACAACCTTTGCAGGTGTATGCGGGTCCTTGAACTCATATATCGTGATGATACCTACCTCACTAAGTAGTTATGTCTTGTATCTCCAAAAGGCTTCATCAGTTTCTTTATTTACAAACAACTCTATGCTTCTGTTGTCCTGAGGGATCCATTCTGGGATTAGTACTCGTGTCAGTACAGATTTCCCTCTAGGTGTTCTAGGCTCTTCTAATGGTTCTTTTCCTTGAGATTTAGTTTCCGTCTCTGGCTGAATCACGCCAAACTCATTGGTATTGTTTGGCTTCGTACTTAAGATGTACATTGTTCCTTCTTTGTCTATGTACGCGTCTCTCTCAAATTTCACCACTGGACGTTCCAATCCAATGGGTTGATCGGGGTTGTGCATTTGCACCACTTGCCTTCGCAAACCATCCTCATAGATGCGAGCACCTAATCGGTTGGTTCGGAGAAACTCTAGTTGTGTTCTATAGGGTCCTTCTGGTTTTTCTAAATGGGCTACATTCGACCCTCCTTCTGGTCTTTCTGTGCTAAATGTCATTTCTGAATCACTAGTATCTGAGCTCTCGTAGGGATAACTAGTGTTCAATTGTTGAGCCCACGATCGTGCAGTAGTTCTTACACTTGCCTCTGATGATCTAAGGGTTCGTCGGTCTGACTTGCCTATATGTTTGCCCGATCTAAGGTTCATTAATTTTCTTCCTTGCACACTCAGTACACGCTCAGATCGTCAATGATTCTTTGTTATTACTTTCTTGATTCTTTTTAGATTTCTTTAGATTCTTGTCTTAATGTATGCGTCAGGAATTCGACTTTCCGTGGTACTTTGAGTTCTCGTTCCGTCAGACTTATGTTCTTTCCTTTAGGTTTTCGTGTCACACACCTTTACTTTAGTCTTGAACTTGATAAATTTAATTCTCTTGAACTTGAGGCGTTCCTATCATCTTTACTCCACAATGCTAACGTTTATCCTAAGCTAAGAATTGACTGAGGGGGTTGAGTAATCTTCCAACCTCGAGTCAGCTTTTCTGGTTGCTCTGATGCCCAAGAAGCCGCGCTTCCCAAGCTTTATGCCCTTCACTGCCTTGCTTTGGTTGCCTTTGATTGCCCTTGCTAGACCTAGAAAAATCCAATATTAGACCAATATCACAAATGGATGATCAAGCACTTGAGTATATACACCTTTCAAGTCCCTTCCCTTTTGCCCAACTTTTCAATGCTTGCCCCCTGGCTTTCTAGTCCCAAACTAGGTCAACCTCAAAATAGCTTATCTAAAAATAGACGTATCCTTTAAGAAAAAACAGTTGAGCTCACGTAGTACTCGTAAAGAGCTTTCTAACGAGCTATTAAGCTCAAAAAACGGACTTCGGATGAAAAAGTTATAACCGTTCAGGCCCTCAGGGGTAAAAACTGACAAACAGGTTTTTCTCCAAATATGAGCTAAGGGGTCTCCTATGAGTCTAATCACCCAAAAATTTCCCAAAAATAGCCCCAAAATTGGCCAAAAAATGAAACCCTAAAATTTGTGATGGGGGTGCACAATCGCGATGGTGTGAGACAATCGCGATGGTCTGGGACCGTCGCGATGGCGTGAAGGTGAACAATTGCGATGGTCTGAAATGCACGGTCGCGATGGTCCAAATGTGAGCAATCGTGATGGTCAGGGTGAGTGAACAATCGCGATGGCTCGATCAGGCGGACAATCGCGATGGCGTCAGTCAACGGTCAACGTGAACAGTCGCGATGGTCCAAAATGAACCGTCGCGATGGTCACAGATGCGATGGCGTGAGCCAATCGCGATGGTGTGAGCCAATCGCGATGGTCCAAAATTCGAGTTGTCGCGATGGTGTAAGGGTGTCGTCGCGATGGCATGAGGTGCGAGCCGTCGCGATAGTCTAGCTTGCCACGTGGCAACGTCGGCGCGATGGCGTGAGCCAATCGCGATGGTGTGGGGTCAACCGAACAGTCGCGATGGTCCGCGAACCATCGCGATGGTCCAAATGAACCGTCGCAATGGGGTGAGACCGTCGCGATGGTCCGGCCGAGCCGTCGCGATGGCGTGAGCCAATCGCGATGGTCTGAGACCGTCGTGATGGTCCACCAAAATGTGATTTTTGCAGATGCGTCTGTGGATTCGTGTGTGCGCTTGTGTCGCCTATCCCGTGGTGTGGTCGCTTACCAAAAATTCCGCACTTGGCAGACCATCGCGATGGTCTGACACAGTCGGAAATCTCTGACAGAAACTGAAAATTTTACCTTTTCCAAGCTTTCTTGATGCTCTGGAGCACTGTACCTGCAAGAAAACTCAAGAAGACAAACGCACATGCAAGCACAAAAGCTCTCTCTCACTCTCTGGCATGCACAAATGAGGGGAAATGAGGAGAATGGGTGGATATGGTAAATTTTCTGATTTTTTTGGAGATGAAGATGATGATGCCGTGATGAAGATGGAGTGTGGGGGAGGTGAAAAACACTAAAAACTAAGTAAAAACAACAACAAAAACTGAAATTTTTACCTTCCAACGCTACTTCTTGCTATACTCTTACCATCACACATTCGTCCTAGACTCGATCCCCGGCAACGATGCCAAATTTGGTGTTGCTCTAGCACAATGGTGAGAACCACGTTAAGAAGCTTCACCTCCTTAATTGTCAATCCGTGGAAGAGATAGGAGTGATATGAAGATCGTGAATGTGAGATGAAGTGAGAGTGAAGGTGAGAAGCACAAAGATGCACACACACATACACACACACAATGAAGAGACAAGCAAGACACAATGGAAGGTGAGAAATCCACTCTATTGCTCAAGAACACTATTACAAGCTCAAAATAACTCTAAGCTCACACTATCCAACGTCAAAAATGAACTCTCTAGCTCTTTTTATAGTTTCTAGACTAGTTTTGACCGGTTTCACATCTAGTGACCGGCATAGTTAAAAAATAGGTCCTAGATGCTATTTGAAAGGGTAAACGGTGTCTAAAAATAACCAAAATTGATACGCTCATTCTACCTAAGCTCCTCAAGCTTGAGGACTCCTCGGCTTGCACAAAATGGAGCTATGGATTACAAAATGGGGTTTTCTATGTTACATATGTTACAATAGTGATAAAAATCACTGTTGGAGGTTTTTGGAAAGTATTTGAAAACATAATTCTTTGAAAAAAGATTCGACTGGCTCCCTGCTCCGTCGTTACATGCTTCCGCATCTTCTATGCCTCTTGCTTCCAACATGGGGGTGAGTATACCTCACATGAATTCAACCTTTTTAGTTAGTCTAGAGGATTCGTAGAGAGTGGATTCATTGCAATGGAGGACTTAGAACTAGTCCAAATGGATGTGAAAACTCCTTTCTTGCATGGAGATCTTACATATGAGATCTATATGGAACAACCAAAGGGTTATGTAGTTCCTAGCAAGGAAAGTCTAGTTTGTAAGCTCAAGAAGATCTTGTATGGACTTAAACAGTCCCCTAGACAATGGTACCAAAAGTTTGATGCTTTGATGAATTCTCAAGGCTATTCTCAAAGCAATGAGGATCATTGTCTCTACACAAAGAGATGCTCAAATGGCAGCTTGATATGCTTGATACTTTATGTCGATGATATGTTGATTGCTGGGAAGTCCTCTTATGATTTGTCAATTCTCAAAAGGAATTTGAGTCAGACATTTGATATGAAGGATTTGGGGGATGCCAAACATATTCTTGGCATGCACATTACTCGTGATAGGAGTAAAAGATGCATATACTTGTCTCAAAGCGAGTACATATCGAAAGTACTTCACAGGTTCAATATGCAGGGTGGAAAGGCATTGAGTACACCTTTACCCACATATACAAAATTGAGCAAGGATGATTGCCCCAAATCAAATGAGGAAAAGGAATTCATGACCAAAATTCCCTATCAATCTGTTGTTGGTAGTCTCATGTATGCTATGGTAGCTATGAGACCAGACATTGCATTTGGAGTGGGAGTTGTGAGCCAATATATGTCTAATCCTAGCAAGAAACATTGGGAAGTGGTCAAGATGATTTTAAGATATTTGAGTGGCACTAAGGACAAGTGTATATGCTTAGGTAGAGGGAAAGCATCCATTATTGGTTACACAGATTCTGACTATGTTGGTTGTGTAGACAATCGTAATTCTACATCAGGGTACATTTTTTATTTTGTTGGAGGTGCTATCTCTTGGAGATCTCATCTTCAAGAATGTACAGTTGTTTCCACCACAGAAGCAGGGTATGTTGCAGCAAGTGAGGCATGTAAGGAAGCATTGTGGCTTTCTCGTCTTGTTTGTGATACGAGTTTACCTCAGCATGTACCTCATTTGATTAGTGATAGTTAGAGTGCCATTGCTTCGGCTAAGAATCTGGTCTATCATGCAAAGACCAAGCACATTGAGGTGAGGTATCACTTCATTAGAGATTGCTTAGCCACTGAGCGCATTTTTCTTGAGAAGGTTCACACTCGAGATAATGTTGCAGATGCTTTGACTAAAGCTCTACCACAGGATAGCTTTGGACATTGTTGTCACTTGATGGAGGTCACTTGATTCATGATCTTACACGGTCACTTGTATACTGTGTAACATGCCCATCAGGTGGGAGGTATATTTTGTATACTTACACTCAGGTATTCTTTATCATTCTTTATTTTTTCTCCCATAGTTACTTTGGCCATATTGGCCTTTAGTGGGAGATAGTTACCGTTAGTGTCCATGTGAAAGGCCAAATGGCCACTGGACACTTCTTTGTGTATGTTCTTTAATAAAACATATAGTGGCCTGGTCAATCACAGACTATAAGTTTGACCGCATTTTGTAAGACCTAAAAAGTTTGTCTTCGTGCTCCCTGTGTACTGTGTTTTTTTGTGTATTTTGTAGCCTCTACGTAGAGTACTGTGTGGGGCCCTAGGAGCTTGGTTTTCTACTCGGAGGATATCATCGTGGAGCTCTCAAGAAGGAGAGCGCACTGTGATGCATCACCACCGAATTACTTCACATTGGAATCAATATCTACCATGTGAGCTCTCTCGGTCTCTATAGCAACAACGGTTTAAGATATTATGAGCTCATGTTTGATTTCCTCGGAGTGAGAGAGAGAAAGCATCCAAGTATGGTGGTGTGAAGCAAATATCGAGAGTGATGTAGAGCTAGAAATGCTAGCGGAGCTAACACAGGGAAGTTGAAGCATGAAGAACTTCTAGTGCTATCCTACCACCTTTCATACAACAGAAGAACCTACTCTTTTGGGTGACATCCAATAGTGCGGCACACACAGAGCACGAAGAGGATTCTAATCATCTGTGCATCTACATCTCGAGTCCATTTGCAGAGCTTGAGTCTAGAGTGATCAATTGAAGGTGCAACTAGCTAAGTAATCATTAGTGAGAGCAAAGCTTGTGCAATCTATCAGTTTCAAAGTGTCCAACAATTATGTGCTCCAATTGGTTGGTGCTAGAGAATCCATGTGATCCGCTTTGATAAGCATATGCCTACAGTGATACAAAGATAGATACAGTGCTCAGAGGAATTTAATGCCCTCTTACAAGCATCTGATGCACGTTGTTGCAAAGAGTCACGTGAACTCACCAATTTTGGCATCCAATTAAAGGTGTTCAGTGGCATTCTTCAATGAATTTGGTGCGACTAACATCATCTATGATGTGTCTTGCCATTTAAATTTTTGTTGTTTTGCTCTTTGCACAAAAGAAATGTAGGACCCATAGTGCACGCATCCCTTTCTCTGACATAACTGATAATGCCAAATTCAACATTAGAGCTACATGGTCTACCAATCCACTGTGGAGGAATATTTTCTGCCATCTAGGGGAAGAGATTGGATTCTCTTCCTTGGATCTTGAAATCAAATCAAGATTTTTTTTCCCGTTCAAGTTGCACCAATAGCGATCTCTACTTCTCACAAAGAGAGTAGGACAGGTGCATTTGTTGATGGAGAGTTTTAATCTCCAAAAGAACAAGTTATCCTTGATGTTAGAGCATCTCTATATCAAGAACAACTCAAAACTTCAACCAATTTTGGAGGACTAGTGCCAGATTATCAATCTTTCCACTAACTGTGAAGAAAGTCACTACACAAAAAAGTCCGTTGCACATAACTCACTCATTGACTGATCAAATGTGTAAACTTTCTAATGAAACTTTGTATGAGGTGTTTCCTAATAATTACTCACCTTCTCCAAGTTAAAACATCTCAAAAGGTTCAGTAAAGCTTGAGATTTACTCCAAACAATTCACCTATGTCTAAAACTATACTTCTCTACAATCGACTTTGACACCTGCAAATTCTAATGCATAGTTCTCTTAAATTAGAATTCATTTATTCCAATGCTTTTAGCCATAGGTAGCTCAACTTCCAACTTAAAGAATGACTGCTTGATTGCTCAAAACTTTACACTGTGGAAGGAGAATTGACCAAAACATTACCATCAAATTTGTGCGTGTTGCAGTCTTCTCTTCTTCACATTTACACATGTAAATGTTCCTACTCTCAATTCTCTCAGCCTGGTCACGATTAGGATCTGAAAATTTGTACAACGGTCACTCAACTATAGACTTACACTTGTACAAAAGAATTTTGCAAGGTGATAAACACAGAAGGAGCATTGAGCAAAATACCGGGTGCAATTTTTCTTCTATTCAAGAAACTTTACATCTGCTTGATGAGAGATATTTTCTTCACTTCTAAAATGTCCAATGACTCTTACAACTTGTCATTCATCATCTCTCCTACATGCCCCAACTTTTCTACTTGTATATATAGGTATTTTGTACAAACTCGTGACCGTTACAAAAGTATAAGCATGTTTAATGTACATGTATATCCAAGATTTCATTCTCTGATTATGCACTAACTTCAATCTTCATGTATTGATCTTTGCTTCATCTTTTGACTTCAAACCTTTGTCCAAAACATCAATTGATGATTGTCATTCATCAACAGCTCACCCTCAATCATCAATTGAGGTTTTCTCCATCTTCTTTATACCTATCATGTCTTTAAATCTTTGTACCTTTGGTCCATCCAAGCTTTTGGTTAGCATATCTACAATCTGATATTTTGTTGAAGTATGTATGACTTCAATCTCCTTATCAATCACCTTCTCTCTCAAGAAGTGATATTGGATCTCAATATGTTTAGTCCTGGCATGAAAAACAAGGTTAGCAGCTAGATACAATGAACTCATATTATCTCCATGAATAGTGGGTGTACTCTGAATGATGTCAAAACTCTTCATGAGAGTCTTCAACCATATGACCTCTTTTCCAACTTCAACCATACCTTTATACTCTACCTCTGTAGATGACAAAGCAATTGTATGTTGCTTCTTAGAACACCAAGAGGTTAACTTATCTCCCGCATAACATAAGTACCATAGGTTGATCTCCTATCATCAGGATTACCTGCCCAATCTGTATTACTATATTTCTTGATGTTTGTATCTGATGTAAAACCATAATACAAACCTTCTTTGAGTGTACCCTTAATGTATCTCAACACTCTTTGTCCTCCAACCCAATGTTCTTTCCTAGGAGAATGCATGAATTGAGACAACACTCCAACTGCATATGACAAATCAGGCCTAGTTGATGTAGCATAGATAAGACTCCCAACCAGACTTTGATATAGCTTCATGTCCTTGAATTCTTCTCCTCCATATCTACTCAATTTGTGATTCACCTCCATTGGAGTAGGTGTTACCCTGCAATCTTCCATTTTAAACTTGATTAACAAGTTCTTAAAAATACCTTTCTTTAGTTACATATACTCCATGTTGAGTATATGAAATCTCTATGCCCAAGAAATATGACAAGTCTCCCAAGTCACTAATCTTGAACTCTCTTTCCATTTGCTTCTTGAGACTTTGTATGCCCTTCTCATATGTACCTGTAAGAATTATGTCCTCAACATATATGCACATGTAAATGAACCCATCATCACTTCTGTTGACAAGCAAGCTACTATCTGCTTTAGACACTTGGAAACCAAGCTCCTTCAAGAACTTCACAAGTCTATAATTCCATGCCCTTGGGGCCTGCTTCAAACCATACAAAGCTCTCTTGAGCTTACATACATACTCTGGATACCTTTTATCTTTGAACCCTTCTGGTTGCTCCATGAAAACATCATCTGAAATGTACCCATTTAGAAAAAAGCATTCTTCACATCTAATTGACATAGCTTCCAACCTTTACATGCAGCAATAGCTATTAATGTCCTTATGGTTGTCATCTTTCCTACAGGACTATAAATCTCATCATAATCTATACCATATGTCTAAGCATATCCTTTCACAAAAAGTCTAGCTTTATATCTAGACACACTTCCATCTGCATATCTCTTTGTTTTGTAGACCCATTTGCATCTAATGAACTTTTTACTATTTGGTTTAGGAACCAAATCCCATGTCTCATTTTCCATCAATGCCTCATACTCTTCCTGCATAGCTTTCTCCCAATTTTCCTTACCTTTTTCCTCTTCATATGTAGAAGGGTCTTCCTCTACTTTCACCATATAAGCATAATCTTTAGTGGTCAAAAAAGAAGTGTCATAGCTATATCTTGTAGGTTGCCATTTATGCCTTGATGACCTTCTGAGCTCTCCACTCGTTGATGTTTCTGGCTCATCACATTTTGGATCAAACCTTAGCATTTCTTCAACTTCAACTTGTGCTTCATTGTTCTCTTCTTCATCAAATATTTGAACCTTTGATTTACCTTTCTTCTAATTCAAAGTTTCTTCATCACCTGTATGAATGTTAATTGTACCTACATACCAAGTACCTTGCTCATCAAATGTAACATCTTTTGACACAAGAAATTGCTTAATGGATGGACTCCACAACCTATAGCCCATCTGCTTATCGTCATAACCAATGAACACATACTTTTCATCTTTAGGTTCCAATTTATGCCTCAACTGTGATGGCACATATGCATAAGCCAAACATCCAAACACTTTGCAATGATCTAAGGTAGGTCTCTTACCCCACCAAGCTTCATATGGTGTCATACCCTGCAAATCTTTACATGTCTATATTTATAGCCTCAACCCACAAATAATTGGGACAATTTTTCTCCTTCATCATAGACCTTCCAAACTCAACAAGAGTTCTATTTCTCCTTTCTGCTACACCATTTTGTTGAGGAGAGTACCTGCAAGTAACTTCTCTTTTTATACCTACATTCCACAAGTAATCACTGAATTCAGTAGAGAAATACTCTCCCCCTCCATCTGACCTTAGTCTCTTCAATTTTTGCCCTGTGGTTCTTTATGCATACACATGATAAAGTTTAAATCTATTGAATACCTCTGATTTATCTTTGATCACATATATGGTGATCCACCTAGTAGCATCATCAACATAAATCACATAATATCTTGAACCATTAATGCTAAAGTCTTTTGATGGTCCCCACACATCTGTGTGTACCAATTCAAGCTTCTTTGAATACATGAAACCATGCTTATTATATGATTTCTTGTGAGCCTTACCTAATTGACATGCCTCACATCTGTATTTCATATGTTGACCTGCAACATTAGGTAATCCAAGCATTGAACCATTGTTAACCATATCCTTAATACCTCTTTCATTGAAACGTCCAAGTCTTTTATGCCAAAGATCTAACTCAGAGATCTTATGTCCTCCATAAGTGAACAAATTATGACCAACATTGCCTTCAATCTTCAGTGTGAAGATCCTTCCTTCTTTCTTCCTTGAAACAATTTGTTTATACCCATTGCTAGGGTCTTCCACAAAAACTCCATCATTAGTGAACCTTACTTCATAACCTTTCTCAACAATTTGCCTACACTTATCAGATTCTTTGGACTTGTAGGAACATACAAAACCTTACTTAGGAGAGTGCTTCCATCCTTAACCTTCACTGATCAAATTGACTTCACATTGTGCTTTGTATTATCACTTGTTTGAACCACATGATTACCTACTTTATTCTCCAAATCAGTCATCAAAGCTATGTTACCACTCAGGTGATTGCTACACCCTGAGTCAATGTAGAAGACTCTTTGATCTTCACTTTGTCTTTCACAAGTTGCATTCATAATCAAGGTTGAATCCTCCTTCTGATATGAAGCATAATTGTAATAGGTATTGTTGTAAGATTGACTTTTGAAACCTCTACCTGCATTTCTTCCAAAGTAACCTCTACCTCTGAAATTACCTCTTTGGTTTCTATTATGTCTTCCTTTTGAATTAAAATTATGATTATATCCTCCACCATTCTGATTATTTTGCCAACATTCATGAGCCAAATGATTTGTCTTACCACAAATCCAGCATGCTTTAACTCCATCTTTATTGCTTCTGCCTCTACCTCTTCCTTTGCCACCACCTCTTCCTCTTAGAAAGTTAGCTTGACTAGTTGTACCTTCTTCTTCATTCAATTGTTGTTTGCCTTTGTTAATCTTCTTCTTGTCCTTTGAATACATTGCTTTACCTGTACTCTTATCAACATCACCTTTGACATCCTGCTCAAAGGTTAGCATATGTCCTAGCAATTGATTCAAATCAGGAGTGAAATGATCTAATGACAATTCAATAGACAAAATGAATGGCATCTCCTCTCAAGCCTGTGAGGATTTGCTTTAACAATTTATCTTCTTCAATATCTTCATCAACTGCTCCTAATGCATCTGCAATATCCCGTCCTTGTTACATATTCAGAAATAGATTGAGAAGCCTTCTTCTTGAATGTGGTAAACTCTGCCCAAAGATGCCTTCCTTGACTTTGTAGTGTTTTGGAAATGCTCCTCCAAAGCATTCCAAATCTCATTTGCACTTTCAAGTCCTCTAATATGAGGTAACAAGTAATCATTAACTCCTATGTAGATAATGTTCCTTGCTTGAGCATCCTTCTTCATCCATATCTTCAAATCTATGAGCTCCTCCCTAGTTGGAACACTAGGATCTTTATATTCTGGTTTTTCTTCTTGACTTGTAATGTATCATATCAAGTCTTTGCTCATAAGATGAGCTTCCATCCTCATTGACCAAGCAGGATAGTTTTCTCTATCCGATTTCTCTATCTGACGAGAATCTCCCATCCTTTCTTCACCTGAGTATTAAATTCTTCAAGCTTTATGAGGAATAAGTGTACCTTTACTTTGAATGTAGTTCCTTTTGGTTTTCTTGTCAGCTTCTGACCTCCTTCTCTAGCTTTCACTTCAAACTTTCGCCTTTTGAATCTTCAAAGGTTGATTTTTGTATAGCTACAACAGTCGGGATCCTCATTTCTTCAATTTTGATGATTCTTGCTCTAATACCACTGATGGAAGTGTTAATCTCCAAAAGAAAATTAGATCACCTCTATATCAATAACAACTCAAAACCTAAACTAATTTTGGAGGACTAGTGCCAAATTATCAATCTTTGCACTAACTCTGAAGAAAGTCACAACACAGAAAAGTCTGCTTCACATAACTCACTTGTTGACTAATCAAATGTGTAAAGTTTCTAATGAAACTTTGTATGAGGTGTTTTCTAAAGATTATGCACCTTCTCCAAGTTAAAACATCTCAAAAGAATCAGTAAATCTTGAGACTTACTCCAAACAATTCACCTATGTCTCAAATTGTACTTCTCTACAGTCGAGTTTGACACCTGTAACTTCTAATGCATACTTCTCTTAAATTAGAACCCATTTATTCAAATGCTTTTAGCCATAGGTATCTTACCTTCCAACTTAAAGAATGAGTGCTTTCTTGCTCAAAACTTTACACTGTGGAAGGAGAATTGACCAAAACATTACCATCAAATTTGCACCTGCTACAGTCTTCTCTTCTTCACATTTACACATGTAAATGTTCCTACTCTCAATTCTCTCAACCTGATCACAATTAGGATCTCAAAATTTGTATAGAGGTCACTCAGCTAATACTTAGACTTGTACAAAAGCATTTCACAAGATGATAAACACAGAAGGAGCACTGAGCAAAATATCGGGTGTTGTTGGAGTTAGACATCTACGGAAGCACGCGAACAGCACAAGGAAGAAGAAGAAGCTTGGAGCACAACACACAATACTAGAGAATGTACAAAGATAAGTAGCCCTTTAGGGAAATAGGCGTATATACAAGCCGGGGGAAAAAACCTCCTAAAGAGGGAAAAAAGTGCCCCGGCAGTCCTAGAGTGTACACACACATCACTACCTAAATATATCAACAAATCCCCCCTGGGAGTGATGCGGTGAAGAAGGAGATGGCACTCATGTATAATGAAGTGCCAAGCTATGTGGAAATCACTCCACAAAAGGAAGTAAGCCCAAAGCTTTGTGGAAAGCTTTAAACTTCTCCCTAAGCAGAGCCTTCGTGACAAGGTATGCAATGTTCTCCTTCGTGGGCACATATGCCAAGATAATCTCCCCAGTAGAGAAGCTCTCCCTGACATAATGATAATGCACCTCAATGTGCTTAGTGCGAGCATGCAACACAGGGTTTCTCGCAACTACCAATCTCCTCTGACTGTCAGTGAAGATGGTGGTGGCATAAGATTGACCAACACCCAAATCAACCATAAGGCGTCCGAGCCACACACACTCAACAGTCGCTATGAAAGCTACCCTATACTCAGCCTCACAACCGGAAGTGGCCACAATAGGCTGCTTCTTGCTCAACCAAGATATACATGAACTACCAAGCATGAATCAAAAGCCACTAGTGGACACACGAGTGTCATAGCAACCAGCCCAATCAGAGTCAGAAAAAGCATGCAAATCTGGCGGTAGTGATCCCCCCTTGGGATAAAACAAACCAAGTAATCGGGTACCACTCAAGTAGCGAAAGATGCGCTTAACTGCCTATCGATGCTTGACTCCTGGGCAATGCATAAACCTGCTCATCTGTGAGACAGCAAACTGAATATCTGGTCGAGTAATGCATAAATAAATCAAGCATCCAACAACTTGCTGATAGAGAACAACATCAAATGCATGTCCAGCATCATGAAGACTCAGTCGTAAACTTGTTTCCATAGGAGTGGCAATAAGTTTATAGTCTTCAAGCCCAGAACGCTGCAATAATGTGTCAATATATTTTGTTTGACACAAAGCCATTCCACCATCAACGTGCATAAACTGAATGCCCAAATAGTGATGCGAATGCCCCAAATCAAACATCTCAAATGAGGCATGCAAATCAGCCTTAAAATCAGCAATATGCCTCTCATGAGGACCAGTGAGTAGCATGTCATCAACATAGACCACAATGATTAAAAGTACATCATTAGCACGCTTACATATAAGGTGCTTTCACTTGGACTGTTTTCAAAACCATGTGCAATCAAATAGGCATGTATCTTCTCATACCAAGCACGTGGTGCTTGCTTTAAACCATATAATGCCTTCTTTAACTTGCACACCTGGTTTTCATTCCCTTTCTGCACAAAGCCACGGGGTTGAAAGACATACACTTCTTCATACAAGTCACCATTCAAAAATGCAGTTTTAATGTTCAACTAATGTACATTCCAACCATGATGAGCTGCAAGTGCATAGATGCTCTGAATAGTAGTCATACGGCATGTAGGTGCAAAGGTTTCATCAAAATGAATGCCTCTTTCCTACACATAACCCTTTGCAACAAGCCTAGCCTTATACTTGTCAATTGTACCATCAGGTTTACGCTTCAGCTTGTATACCCACTTAGTGCCAATGGCCATCTTGCCAGGAGGCAAGTCACATAAAGACAAAGTACCATTCTTCATCATAGCATCATATTCAGATTGCATAGCAGCCATCCAATTTTTTGAATTTTGTGCTTCATCAAATGAAACAGGCTCAGTCTCATCACAGAGACTAGATGCAGCCATAGCATAGCAATCTGATGCGAAAGAGGCACTATGAGAGCCTGATCAAGTACGATATGTTAGAGGTGCATCTAATTTGATGTCACGCAAGGTCTGCACCAGCCATTTTGGCATAGTTCTTTCTTGCTTAATATCAAATCTCTCATCAATAAGTGCATCATGTAAATCTACATCAGAAATGGAATGATCTGCATCATCACATGAAACCTACAAAGGCTTAGAAGTTGCCTCATTAGGACCAGCACTAGACTATCCACCTATAAAAAGAGGCAGCAAAGTATCATACATGTCTTTGGAGCTAACAGATGTCTCCTTAGTACATGAAAGCAATGGATGAATAGCATCTTCCACAAAAACAACATCACGGCTAACCAGAATGTGTTTAGTATGTGGATGATAGGGATGATAGCCTTTACTTTCAGAACTGTACCCAACAAAAATACATTTTACTGCTTTATCATCCAATTTTTTGTGATGTTGTTCGGGCACTAATGCATATGCCAAACAACCAAAAACACGAAGATAAGCAACAGATGGTTTGCGGTCATGCCAAGCCTCATATGGAGTGATAGACTGCAGTGCTCTAGTGGGACACCTGTTAAGTACATATGTTGCACACATGACAGCCTCAAGCCAGAAACTATGTGGTAAAGCCTGACTCTTGACCATACACCTCGCCATCTCCATGAGTGACATGTTCTTTCGTTCAGCAACTCCATTCTGTTGAGGTGTATACGACACTGTACACTGGTGTTTTATCCCACGTTCAGCCAAAAATGCATTAAAATTAGAAGACATATATTCCCCCCCTCGATCAGAACGGAGGGTGCCCATAAGTGTATGGTTCATGATTTCAGCAATGGCGATGTTATTGTGATGTCCGGTACATTATGTAATGGTTTGTATCCCATGGATACATACAAGAGGGCTGCCTCGAATGCCTTAGTTGCTCATACTTCTTCCATGGCTGAAATGGAGCTTTGGCATGCTCGTTTTGGTCATTTAAACTTCAATAGTTTGCTGTACTTGCAAAAGAAGGACATGGTTATTGGCTTGCCTACACTTGAGTCCATTGAAAAGCATGCATGTGAAGGTTGCATTCTTGGAAAAATTCATCGTGCTTCTTTTCCAAAAGATAGTCATACACACACTACAAGAAAATTGCAACTTGTTCATAGTGATGTATGTGGTCCGGTCAAGACTCCATCTTTTGGGAAGCATGTATATTTTGTTACCTTCATTGATGATGCTACTCGCCATACATGGGTGTATCCTATGAAAGCAAAGAATGAGGTATTTTCTTGATTCAAAGCATTTTTAGCTATGGCTGAAAATTTTTCTTCACAAAAGCTTTTGACTCTACGCACGGATTGTGGTGGTGAATACATGTCACATGAGTTTAGTGCTTTTCTTCGTGAAAGAGGTATTTCACACCAATGTACGGTGCCATATACACCTCAGCAAAATGGTGTTGCCGAGCGTAAAAATAGAACTCTACTTGAAATGGCACGATGTATGGTTAAAAGAAAGCATCGTCCTCATAAGTTTTGGATGGAAGCGTTCATGTGTGCAAACTATGTGTTGAATCGCTTCCCTACAAAAGCATTGAGATTCATCACTCCTTATGAGGCTTGGAATGGTCATAAGCCTATGGTTAGTCATATGCGTGTGTTTGGTTGTTTGGCATATGCTCTTGTGCCATCACAACAACGTCACAAACTTGATGACAAGGCAAAGAAATGTATATTTGTTGGTTATAGTGCTGAAAGTAAGGGATATCGGTTGTACCATCCATTGACAAACACAATAATTGTGAGTCAAGATGTGGTATTTGCTGAAAATTTAGTTTTCCCTCTACTTGAATGCAAAAAACTGCCAACAGTTAGCTCACAAGATGTGTTCGATACACTCATGCCTTTGTTCCAAAATGGTGCGCTTGACTATGGCCATGTAGACCAGCCAACTAAGGTTCAAAGGGCTGAAAAATTCCAGCCAAATAGGGCTGAAAATGCATAGAATTTCCAACCAAACATGGCTGAAAAATTTCAGTCAAAAAATGTCCAAACTGCTGGAAATTTCCAGTCACATGGCTGAACATTTGCGTCAAAATATGGCTGAAACTGAACATGAAATTCAGCCCATGCATGATGTACATATTGAAGATGTTTTACATAATGAACGCATGTCTATCAAGAGTGCACAATCTATGCCAAAGTGGCTGAAACAAACTTTGCAGGACAGCAAATTGAGTGCACCTTTACTTGGTAGAACAAGATCAAGCTCTCACCATGCATCAAGTAATTTTGTGGATTATTCTCTTATTGCTACAACATGTAATGAAGAGCCACTTTCTTTTGAAGATGCATGTGATGATCCACAATGGATGAGTGCTATGCAATCAGAAATGGATTCCATAGATAGGAATGGTACTTGGGAGTTATGTGAATTGCCAAAAGGAAAGAATGTCATTGGCACAAAGTGGGTTTACAAGATTAAGAGAAAATCTGATGGTAGCATTGATCGCTACAAAGCTAGATTGCTTGCCAAAGGATATGCACAACAATATGGCATTGACTATGAGGAAACTTTTGCACCTACTTCACGCATGACTACCATTCGTATCGTGGTTGCATTGGCTGCCCATCGAGGTTGGAAAGTGCATCAGTTGGACATAAAAACAGCCTTCTTGAATGGAGATTTGCAAGAAGAGGTCTATGTGAAGCAACCTCTTGGATTTGCTATGAAAGGGAAAGAGCATATGGTTTGTCGCTTGCATAAAGCTTTGTATGGTCTCAAGCAAGCTCCACGTGCATGGTTGACAAAATACATAAGCACTTGATTGCTCTTGGCTTCACATGTAGTCCGATTGAAAGCACACTCTATGTACGCAAAAATGGGGCTGATCTTATAGTGCTTGTTCTTTATGTCGATGACATACTCTTGACTGGGTCATGTGATGCAAAACTTGACGTTCTTATGGCTGATTTGCAGCATACTTTTGATGTCACTTATCTTGGTCTTTTGAGCTACTATCTTGGCATCCAGTTTGTATCCATTGAGGGGGGAATTGTTATGCATCAAGCAAAGTATGTTGAAAAACTACTTCAGCGTCTTGACTTTGAGGATTGTAAGCCAGCTTCCACACTAGTTGAGACAGGATTCAGGTTCTCAGTTGAGGATTCCAGTGATGCATTTGACACTTCTCTTTATCAGTAAGCTGTGGGATGTATTATATATGCATGCAACACAAAGCCGGATATACAGTATGCAGTTTCCCAGTTGAGTCGATTCATGCATAGCCCTGGCACTAAGCATTGGCAAGCGGTGAAACGTGTGTTCAGATATCTTCGAGGCACTTTGAGTTTAGGTCTCTTTTATGGCAGAGATATTCGGCCATGCTTGCATGCTTTTACAAATAGTGATTGGGTTGGTTGTTATGATACTCGCGTGTCCACTAGTGGTAATTGCTTTTTCCTTGGAAACTCATGCATATCTTGGTTGAGTAAGAAGCAACCTACAGTGGTGACATCGAGTTGTGAAGCTGAGTACAGGGCAGTTTTCACAGCGACAGTGGAGTGTATATGGTTGAGACGCCTATTGATGGATCTTTGCATGGAGATTGATGTTGATACGCATATTCTCACAGATAGTCAGAGTGCTTTGGCTGTTGCACAAAACCCAGTGTTTCATGCACGGACCAAACATATTGAGGTGCATTATCACTATGTGAGAGAATGCCTTCATGCAGGAGATATTGATTTGGTATATGTGCCTACACAAGATAATGTGGCAGATATATTCACCAAAGATCTTCCACGAGAAAAGTTTGAAGCTTTTCACAAAGCTTTAGGCTTGTTACCTTGTGGGGGCTGATCTCTCACTCCCTGTATGTGTTCACATCATTCGCTCCAGGGGGGTTTGTTACACTTATGTGTTCCTCGAGTAGCTTTGATGTGAACCTTTTCCCTATACATGGGCACTTTTTACTCTAGTGCTGGCTAGAGGTTTTTTCCCCATGTTACCACATACTTGATACTCTCATATGTGGTGGTACTTTGTACTTAGGGATATTATTCAGCTCTTACTTCAGTTCAGCTTATCGATCAATAGAGTGAGCTATTCCAGCCATCGTCTTCTCTGTGTGTCTTGTTGTGTTTGTGCTCCTTGTGTGTGCTTCTTGTGTGTCTCTCGCACTTCAACACACACCCAACAAGCACAAATAAAGCATCTTCCAAAGTGAAACAACTACCATCAACAGTAGTCAAAATGATCTTACCAACTCCCATAACAGGATAAGAGGAGTTGTTGGCACATGTAAAGTATTCCCTGTAGGGGCAGGCTCGAGTGAAGAGAAAAAATTATGCTGCAAGGTAATGTGTTTGGTCGCCCCACTATCAAAGTACCAAACATCTGAGTCTACTTCAGACATGCACTGCTCATGAGAAGAGGGTCAAAACTACAAACAGTAGTAAACGCCCATTCTTCTTCCTGCACAAGATTAGCAGACTCTGTTTTTGGTGTAGAGGCCTCTGCAACAACCATTCCAGCCTCTTTTTTCTTTGCCTCTTTAGCAGCTAGTTTTGGATGATTCTTTATGATATGATCATTTCCTTTACAGTACTTGCAAAACAATTTCTGCTTTTCTGATTTCTTTTCATCTTTGTCTTCCCTCTTCCATTGTGCAGCATTAACAGATTTCTGCTTACTAATTGAAGAGCTCCATTTTCCTTAGCCCTTCTGACTAGTCAGGAAAGCTTGATCTGCAACACGCATAATGGACCTGTTCTGCCTAGACTGATCCTCCTGCAATAAAACAGAGACTAACTCCTCAAAAGACAAGGCATTTGGATTGCCTTTCATCATCAACTGAAGAGTAGAAGCAAAACTCTGATATGAATCAGGAAGACCATTCAAAACTGTCTGCACAAGTGAGCTATCTAGTATAACCTCGTCAGTAGAAATCAACTGCTCCCTCAAGTCTTTGATCTTTGTTAGAAAACTATCCATAGAATCACCTTCATTCATTTGCTCACTCTCCAACTGTTTTCGGAGGTAAGCAACACGAGCCTCATTCCTAGCTTGGTACAATGTGGTAAGTGTATCCCACGCATCCTTAGCCATTCTGCAAGAGCAAATGTGAGGAATAATGGCACGTTTGACAGACAAAGCTGTCAATGCATGTGCCTGAGCATCTCTGCCATCCCAACGAATCTAATCTGCAGTAGGTCCAGCAGAAACCACAACACAAAGAGGAATATGCATAATATCATCATCTTTGATACCTTTTGCATCAGCTTCAATACCTGCAATTGTAACAGTTGCAAGTGTGATAGGATGTTTTTCAACACCCTGCATAATGTTCCACAATCCTTTTGCAACCAATACATGTCGCACCATATAAGCCCATAACGGGTAGTTGGTACCATCCAAATTATCCTCAATAGCCAACATACGGAATACATCATTGCTTTCAGCAATGGCCGGTGACTAAAATACCTTGATGCAGAAAATTGATTGTATCTCAAAAAGTTGAACAAAACTGCCCAGACAAATTCTGCTAGACTTGTAGTAGACTTCGAGATGCTTATATTGGCAAATCGAAACCGGTATATACCTTTGGCACAAAAACACAAGCACTAGGATAGTGCTTTCCGAGGCCGAAACGAGCTCAGATCGTGATTTCGGCACCACAAAGCGAAGCCGTATTGATCTCGGAAACACATTGAGTATGCTCACCAAAGTTCGTGTGATTCTAAGACTACAACCGGAGAGGTGTTGACGACGCCCTAGATGAAGCGGCGACCTGCTCTGATACCAATTATTGGAGTTAGACATCTACGGAAGCACGCGAATAGCACAAGGAAGAAGAAGAAGCTTGGAGCACAACACACAATATTAATACTGAATGTATTACTAGAGAATGTACAAAGATAAGTAGCCCTTTAGGGCAATAGGCATATATACAAGGGGGGGGGGGGGGGGGGGGGGGGGGGGGGACTTCCTAAAGAGGGAAAAAAGTACCCCGACGATCCTAGAGTGTTCACACACATCACTACCTAAATATATCAAAAGGCACAACCTTTCTTCTATTCAGGAAACTTTACATCTGCTTGATGAGAGATATTTTCTTCGCTTCTAAAATGCCTAATGACTCTTACAACTTGTCATTCATCATCTCTCCTACATGCCCCGAATTTTCTACTTGTATATATAGGTATTTTGTACAAACTCGTGACTATTACAAAAGTATAAGCATGTTCAATGTACATGTATATACAAAGCCTTCATTCTTTGATTATGCACTTACTTCAATCTTCATGTATTGATCTTTGCTTCATCTTTTGACTTCAAACCTTAGTTCAAAACATCAATTGATGATTGTCATGCACCAACATTTGTCGTGCAAAATACAAGTCTCATGACATAAGTAATTATGTCATTCGAGAGTAGAAAGTTGGCCCACAATCTACCGAACTCTCTTTTTGTTCGACATGTCCACACGTTAAACACTAGAGGATATTTTATTTATCATTTTTCAAATATTTCATTGGTTATACAAATGTGAACATATTCATTGGACTTCTCTAGTAGGCGTATATTTCATACACATTCATTGCTTGCTTTTGTAACAATCAAGGAACTTTTAGAAACAGCTATTTTCAACTCCACGCCTTGTAAAAGATTCTTAATATTGGCACCCATAAGTAGAGGGGTCACTCTGTATTTTCTAAAGGGTTGAACCCTCACCTTTGACTCTATTTGAGACTAGTTGGCATTAGGTGCCTTTTCTTTGTAACATCAAGCAATATAAGGAGATCACTCTGTATGTGTACATTTGTGGGTTGGAGGCTAGTCTAAGTCCACCCACAAAGTTTCTTAAGTTCCCAAGCCTAATCTAAGGCTACCTTGTGTGCATAGGTCTATTCTAAGCCCTCCCTCTTCAAGGCGTCTCTCTCGCGTTATCTAGTGTAGGGCTATTCTAAGCCCTCCTCTCTAAGGTGTCTACTTCAATTTTGGTGCAAGTATAGGGCTACTCTAAGCCCCCCAACCCCTATCCCATCTCAATTTTCCGCAAGTGTGGTAACTTCGTTTCATCGGCTACAATGTCAATGCTTTCAAACGCCACATCCTCTAATCAATTATATTTACCATCCTCTACGTCAATATTCATGCCAAAAGATGAAAGGCTAAATGGCACAAATTTCAACCTATGGAAGGATACAATTAGGTCCTATCTCTATATCAACCTATTGTATGAGGTTGTTGAAGGTACAGAACAAGAGCCTGATAAGGAAGCCAATCTAGGAGCTTGGAATATATGGAATATAAAAGACAAGCAAGCATTAGGCCAACTTCTCCTCGTGTATGATGAATTGACCAAAGGTCACATCACTACATGTAAGACTTCAAAAGAAGCTTGGGATACTCTAGCCAATCTATACGAGGATAAAACACCTTCTAAGATTTATACCCTAGAGACTGAGTTCCACAATCTCAATATACATCCACAAGACACCATCACAAAAGTAAGCGTCCAATTTGAAAATTATCAATGCAAGTTAGCACTTTATGGACGATAAATTTCTAGTGAAGACATGGCTATAAGATTGCTTAATAAGCTTCCTAGGTCCTATGAAACATTCGTGACTACTCTGTATGATAGAGGTCAAGCACTCACTTGGGAAGAAGTTAGGAGGTTGTTGCTTCTTCATGACTCTCGAAAAAAGTCCTAAGCTACCCAAGAAACAGCCATGAAAGATAAAGCCACCTTCCACAAGAATAAAGGACAAAAGGGTGATCAAGAGTCGAAGGACAAAGGCAAGAAGAAGTTCACTTGTGATTTTTGTGGCAAGCCTGGCCACATCGAAAAATATCGCTTCAAGAAGAAGAACAAGGATAAGTTTAAGTCTGCTTCAAATACCGAACATCACTCTCATTGCACAAGTGAAGATCTCTTTCTCACAACTGACCATAAAGCACTTGTCGCAACCACTCCCAAGAAAGAATGGATTTTTGATAGTGGTGCTTCATCACATATGTGCAATGAAAAAGATGATTTTCATGAGTTTGAAGAGCATGAAGGTATCTTGGAGACAACAAGTGCATTAAAATCCAAGGAAGAGGAAAAGTTCAAGTCACAAACTTTGAAGGTGAGACAAAGTCACTCAAAGATGCCCTTTATGTACCAAGCCTTTGTAAGAATCTTCTTTCAGTAAAAGCCATTACAAAGTGCAACATGATGGTGCAATTCGATCAGAACAAAGTTCATGTCATCGATCGTGAATCCAATGAAGCGATAGCTCAAGGCTTTGAAGACAAAGGTCTTTATAATCTTTCAAGTTTTATGGCCAAAGATTCAAGTCTTAGCTTGTGGCATTGCATTTGGACATACCTCTTGCTTAGCTAAGATCTCTTCCAATCATCTTGTCAAAGGTCTACCCAGGATCGCACAAGTGGAATTAAACTTCCAAGCATGTGTCAAGCAAATAGTTGTCCCTTTGCCTATAGAAGCATCCATTTCTACATCTAAACCCTTAGCATTATTCCATGCCGATATTTGTGGACCTATGCATACACCTTCTCTTAAGTGGCTCATTTTACTTCTTCCTGATAGTAGATGACTTCACTAGATATACATGGGTTTATTCACTCAAGCATAAAAAGGATACCCTTTCAAAGTTTATGGAGTGGACACAAACAATTCAAGAAGACTTTCCAAGTTCTTTGAAGATCATCTGATCTGATGGAGATAGTGGCTTTGTCAATCACAACCTCTCCAAGTACTAAGCAACATGGAATCAAGTATCAAGCAAAGGAAGATACTCAACAAGGTATTGCCTCATAGAAGATTCGAAGTGTGGTCCAAATTGCAAAGGTTATGCTTAGTAAAAAACAACTTCCACTAAAGTTTTCGGGTGAAGCAGTATAGACAGTAGTACATATTCACAATAGAGGGTTTTCACGTCTTGAATAACCGAATGCCATTTGAGGCTTACTTTCAAAAGAAGTCGAGTGTGAGCTATTTTTGCATCTTTGGTAGTGATGCCTATGTCCAAGGCCATGATGATGATCGGCCTAAGTAATACATTTTCATCAGTTACAATGACCGACAGAAGGCATACAAACTCTATGACCCAAAGAGTCACTCAGTTACAATAACCAAAGACTGCACCTTTGATGAATACTCTAAGCATTTATCCCTTTTGAATCCTCCTATTTCCGCTTCAGAGGGGGATCCTTCTAGTTTCGAACCGTCATACTATGTGGATCATGCTCTCTTTGTACATGACTTTCTAGATCATGGTACAATTTTGGAGCATGAGGAATTAGAGACACAATCTCAGCTTTTACCTCAGATGGCTACACCTCCTATCGTGCCATCAAAGGTTTA
>CM035414.1:45064172-45081672 GCA_020310875.1 Ceratopteris richardii | reverse complement strand
CTTCATGACTCTCGGCAAAAGTCCCAAGCTACCCAAGAAACAACCATAAAGGCTAAAGCCACCTTCCACAAGAATAAAGGACAAAAATGTGATCAAGGATTGAAGGACAAAGGCAAGAAGAAGTTCACTTGCAATTTTTGTGGCAAGCCTGGCCACATCAAAAAATATTGCTTCAAGAAGAAGAACAAGGATAAGTCTAAGTTTGCTTCAAAGACTGAACATCACTCTCATTGCAGAAGTGAAGATCTGTTTCTCACAACTGAACATAAGGCACTTCTCGCAACCACTCCCAAGAAAGAATGGATTTTTGATAGTGGTGCTTCATCACATATGTGCAATGACAAAGATGGTTTTCATGAGTTTGAAGAGCATAAAGGTCAAGTGTATCTTGAAGAAAATAAGTGCATAAAAATCCAAGGAAGAGGAAAATTTCAAGTCACAAACTTTGAAGGTGAGACCAAGTCACTCAAAGATGCCCTTTATGTACCAAGCCTTTGTAAGAATCTTCTTTCAATAAAAGCCATTACAAATTGCAACATGATGGTGCAATTCGATCACAACAAAGTTCATGTCATCGATCGTGAATCCAATGAAGTGATAGCTCAAGGCTTTGAAGACAAAGGTCTCTACAATCTTTCGAGTTTTATGGCCAAAGATTCAAGTCTTAGCTTGTGGCATTGCAAATTTGGACATACCTCTTGCTTAGCTAAGATCTCTTCCAATCATCTTGTCAAAGGTCTACCTAGGATCGCACAAGTGGAATTCGACTGCCAAGCATGTATCAAGAAAATAGTTGTCCCTTTGCTTATAGAAGCATTCATGTCTACATCTAAACCCTTAGCATTAGTCCATGCCGATATTTGTGCACCTATGCATATACTTCTCTTAAGTGGCTCATTTTACTTCTTCTTGATAGTAGATGACTTCACTAGATATACCTGGGTTTATCCACTCAAGCATAAAGAGGATACCCTTTCAAAGTTTATGGAGTGGACACAAACAATTCAAGAAGACTTTCCAAGTTCTTTGAAGATCATCTGATCTGAGAATATGAGAGAGCATCTCCCTTTTATATCTTGGAATCAGTTTATTTCCATTAAATTTCCATTTTATATTATATCCTTTGTATTTGGGTACCTTTCCATTTGCTTCTACCATAGTATTCAGTCTCCTTTGAGGGGAATTATCCTACATGAGATGTACTTTGGAGAGCCCCTCCAAAATCTATATAAGGAGGGCCTCTCGCCCCATTTGTACTTGGCTAGAAGCTTGAGGAGCCTACTCCATGCTCATGGCAAGCTCATTTCTAATCCATGTGAGTTTGCCCATTTCTTGGTCTACTCACGTTGAGTCTCTCACACTCTTTCTTTTGTGAGTACACTCTTCTTTTCATTTTGCTTCTGTGTGTGTACTCTCTACACTACCTTCCCAAAGAAAACCATGGATCGGAAATCCTAAAAATTATACAAATGGTTGGAGCATTAACCAAATGGGATGTTCAAATGTTGGTTGAAGTCGGATAAGTATGTAGAGTTCTTTCTTCCTCCATTGGTTGACAATTAGGAAACAGAGAAGTTCATCCTCAACATGGAATCTTTATATTTGAAGATAGCAGCTTGAAACATGAGTGCATGTTGCACCTTCTTGTAGCATTCCTTGCATTTAAAAGATCCCCTGTATTTGTTGATATATTTAGGTAGTGATGTGTGTGAACACTCTAGGACCGCCGGGGCACTTTTTTCCCTCTTTAGGAGGTTTTTTTCCCCCGGCTTGTATATACGCCTATTGCCCTAATGGGCTACTTATCTTTGTACATTCTCTAGTAATACATTCAGTATTGTGTGTTTTGCTCCAAGCTTCTTCTTCTTCCTTGTGTTGTTCGCGTGCTCTTCCAGACGTCTATCTCCAACAATTGGTATCAGAGCAGGTCGTCGCTTCATCTAGGGCGTGGTCGACACTCCTCCAGTTGTAGTCTCATAATCACGCAAATTTTGGTGAGCATACTCAGCCTGTTTCCGAGATCAAAACAGCTTTGCATTGTGGTGCCGAAATCCCGATCTGAGCTCGTTTCGCCCTCCGAATGCACTATCGCAATGCTTGTGTAGGCTATTTTGTCTTTTTGTGCCAAAGGTATATACATGTTTCTATTCGCCAGTATAAACATCTCGAAGTCTGCTACAGGTCTAGCAGAATTCATCTGGGTAGTTCTGTTTAACTTTTTGAGATACAGTCAATTTTCTGCATCAAGGTATTTTAGTCACCGACCATGGCTGAAAGCAGTGATGTATTCCATATGTTGGTGTTGAGGATAAGTTGGATGGTAACAACTACCCGTTATGGGCTTATATGATGCGACATGTGTTGGTTACAATTTTTTGCATCAAGGTATTTTAGTCACCGACCATGGCTGAAAGCAGTGATGTATTCCATATGTTGGTTGTTGAGGATAAGTTGGATGGTACCAACTACCCGTTATGGGCTTATATGATGCGACATGGAACATTGTGTAGGGTGTCGAAAAACATCCTATCACACCTGCAACTGTTACAACTGCAGGTACTGAAGCTGATGCAGAAGGTGTCGAAGATGATGATATTCTGCATATTCTTGCTCGTGTTGCGGTTTCTACTGCACCACTGCAGAGGAGATTCATTGGGATGGCAGAGATGCCCAAGCACATGCATTGATAGCTTTGTCTGTCAAACATGCCATTATTCCTCACATTCACTCTTGCAGAACAACTAAGGATGCTTGGGATACACTTACCACATTGTACAAAGCTAGGAATGAGGCTCGGGTTGCTTACCTCCGAAAACAGTTGGAGAGTGAGCACATGAATGAAGGTGATTCTATGGACAGTTTCCTAACGAAGATCAAAGACTTGAAGGAACAGTTGATTTCTGCTGATGAGGTTATACCAGATAGCTCACTTGTGCAGACCGTTCTGAATGGTCTTCTTGATTCATATCAGAGTTTTGCTTCTACTCTTTGGTTGATGATGAAAGGCAATCCTAATGCCTTATCATTTGAGGAGTTAGTCTTTGTTCTATTGCAGGAAGATCAGTCCAGGCAGAACAGGTCCATTATGCGAGTTGCACATCAAGCTTTCCTAGCTAGTCAGAAGGGCAAAGGAAAATGGAGCTCTTCAACTAGTAAGCAGAAATATGCTAATTCTGCATATTCGAAGAAGGAAGATAAAGATGAGAAGAAATCAGAAAAGCAGAAATTGTTTTGTAAGTACTATAAAGGGAATTATCATATCATAAAGAACTGTCCAAAACTGGCTGCTAAAGAGGCAAAGAAGAAAGAGGCTGGAATGGTTGTTGCAGAGGCCTCTACACCAAAAACAGAGTCTGCTAATCTTGTGCAGGAAGAAGAATGGGTGTTTACTACTGTCTGCAGTTTTGACCCATCTTCTCATGAGCAGTGCATGTCTGCAGTAGACTCAGATGTTTGGTATTTTGACAGTGGGGCAACCAAACATATTACCTCGCAGTGCAGTTTCTTCTCTTCACTCGAGCCTGCCCCTACAGGGAATATTGTTACATGCACCAATAACTCCTCTTATCCTATTATGGGAGTTGGTAAGATCATTTTGACTACTGTTGATGGTAGTTCTTTCACTTTGTTAGATGCTTTATTTGTGTCGGGGATCAAGAAGAACCTGTTATCAGTTTCTGCATTAGCCAAGATTGTCTTGGTCGTGAAATTTGTTGATGGCAGGTGTACAGTTCATGGTCTGTCAAATGGCGATGTGATTATTGCTTCTGGCATTTTATGTCGTGGGTTGTACTTTCGCAATTTTGGAGCAATTTTGGGGTGTTTTTGGAGCCATTTCGGAGTACTTTCGCACATAGTTCTCTTCACACAGGTCCAAGAACATCAAGAAGAGTGTTCCTTGTACTTCTCAGACAATAAATATCAACCTTTGGGGCTGTATTTTCAGCCACACTCGTAAAAACTACAGGTTTCTTGAGGGGTTTTCAGTTTTGGTGGGAGCAGTCGCTGCAAATTTATGCAGGTTTTTAAAGCCTAAAACATCAGAGTTGACAGACACTTGCAGGTGTTATTGGCTAGTTTTTGGGCTGTGTATTCAGCCTTTTAGTGTCATTTTATTGCATATTTGAGCACATACACACCATGTACGCTTCTGTGGATACCGCTTATGTACGTCCATGTGGTCATTGATATAGCGGTTACGTTCTTTGCATAAAGCCTTTTACGTTTGATAAAGAGGGTCGTGGTGAGGTTTTCTTAACTGGGAGACACCCAGACGTTGGGTGTCTCTTCGGTGATGCAAGTGGAAGACTTACCCAGCCTCGCCATAGGAGATGTATGATAGTTGTTCATAGGTACTCGATAAGCCTAGTTGGCTTCTATTGGGTAACTGATTATATGCAGTGGAGTCAGTGATTCACTATGCAGGTAGACATGTCAGTACTTGCAGTTTTATGATACTTTGACACTGGTCATATGCTAATTTTGCAGAGGATACTCTGGCAAAATTTTTCCAGATTTCTGGTTTAGTCAACTATATAGTGGTCGATTTACTCCTTGATACACTTATTTGTTGGTCTTTGGACTCTTCTAGCTCCATTATCATTCTATTCAGTTCTCTACGATCATGGCATCAGAGGTCTTAGGCACATCCGGTGGATCAGGGTCTAGTGCTAGTGTTCCGAGGAGGAGCTATAACTTGCAGGGCAAAGACCATTTTGAGATTCGAAAATTTGATGGCACAAACTTTGCTCTATGGAAGAATCAGATTAAAGATGTGCTGATTCAAAGGAGGCAATGGAAGCCAGTAAATGGGATTGAAGCCTGCTGACATGGATGAAGATGATTGGGATGAGTTAGATGAAATGGCCAGGTCTACCATTCGCTTGCACCTGGCAGATAATGTTTACTTTACAGTATTAGACTGTGAAAGTGCAGAGGAGCTTTGGAAGAAGTTATGCAATACATATGAAAAAGAGACGGCATCAAATAAAGTGTATCTGATGAGAAAAATATATGACCTTCGTATGAAGGACACAGATAGTGTTGCTGCTCATCTAAATGAGTTTGATGCTATATTCTCCCAGTTACACGCTCAGAAAATGGATATGGATAATGAAATGAAAGCAGTATTGCTGTTATGCACCCTGCCATCATCATGGGATACGTTTTGCACAGCTATTAGCAACAGTGCACCTGGTGGTAAAATCGTCTATGATGACATATGTGGAGCACTCTTGAGTGAGGAGATTCGTAGAAAATCTATGGTTGGCACTCAGAGTGGAGATGCATATAATGTTCGTGATTCTTACCAAGGAAAGAATCAACAACGTGGCAGGAGCAAGAACAAGGAAAAGAATGGTCAACGGAATAAGAGTAGAAGTAAATCAAGGAAGAGGGATATTGAATGCCATTATTGTCATAAGAAAGGACACATGAAGAAAGATTGTTATGCATTAAAGAATGCTAAAGGTAAAGGACAGAATGTTGATGGGCATGTTAAACAGTTACCTGCACCATCTACTTTGACTGTGAAGATTGAAGAAATTAATGCTATTTTTGATGATGCTGATGTGTTGACACTTGATAGTACTGTGCCATCTGAGGCAGTTATGGCTGATTCTCTTTCCCACACCCGGCTGCTAGATTCTGGTGCTTCTTTCCATGTGACACCACATAGAGAATGGTTCTCTAATTATGCAGCAAAGTCTCTTGGTACTGTGAGACTTGGTGACTCTTACCAAAGTGATGTTGTGGGGATTGGAGATGTGGTTGTGTAGTTCATTGATGGTTCAAAATTTACTATGCATAATGTACGCCATGTACCTCAATTATCACGAAGTTTGATGTCAGTTGGTCAACTTGATGACCTTGGCTACAAGGTGGTCTTCTATGCTCAGTCCTTTCGTATATCAAAGGGCAATATGGTTATTGCAAAAGGAATCAAAGTTGGCTCACTTTATCCTTTATTTGTATCATAGAAAGAACACTTGTTAGCTGTTACTGAGCAGCCTATGGCTTGTATTTGCCATGGTTGTTTGGGCCATATATCTCGTAGTGGAATGGAAAATATTTCTCGTTCTGGCTACTTACCTGTGTTATCTTTCTCTGATTTTTCATTTTGTGAGCATTGTCAATATGGAAAGCAAACCAAAAATGTGCATAGAACGCACATTGACTCTTCAATTCAGCCTTTAGATCTCGTTCATACAGATGTGTGTGGTCCTATGCCCACTAGGTCCTTAGGTGGTTCTCTTTTACTTTGTCACTTTCATAGATGATGCTACTAGAAAAGTCTGGGTATATCCTATCAAATCAAAGGATGATGTATTCCCTACTTTCAGAAAATGGCTTGCTTCAGTTGAGACTGAAAAAGGAACTAAGCTTAAGGCTTTACGTTCAGATAATGGGGGTGAGTATACCTCACATGAATTCAGCCTTTTCTGTCAGTCTAGAGGGATTCGTAGAGAGCTTACAGCTCCTTATACCCCAGTACAGAATGGTGTAGCTGAGAGGATGAATAGAACTATTCAAGATAGAGTAGTATCTATGTTGCATCATGCAAACCTCTCACAAGGTTTTTGGGCAGAAGCAGTATTGACTGTAGTTCATGTGATTAACCTTTCACCTAGTACTGCCAAAGGTCTAAAAGTGGCACAAGAGTTATGGACAGGGAAACCACCATATTATGATCATCTTCGAGTTTTTGGGTGTGAAGCATATGTTGATATACCTAAGAATCTTAGACAAAAGTTGGACCATAAGTCAAAGAAATGCATTTTTCTTGGATATGGTCAAGAAGGACAATTTGGATATCGCTTATGGGATCCTGAAACACGGTCAGTGATCAGAACTAGTGATGTCATTTTTAATGAGTCTAAGATGCATAAACAACCCATTAAGGAGGTTGAAGTGAGAAGAGTGGTGTTTGAGGATACTAGTCCTCCGGTTAGCATGCATAAAAATGCTGCACATAGGGATGTTCAAGAGAATGTCCATTCAGATCAATCTGCACATGTTCCTGTTCAGCAACCATTGAGACGTTCTGCACGTGTCTCATATCCACCTAATAGATATGTTCCAGGTTTAGGTTTTGTTATGCTAACAGATGCCGGTGAGCCTTCTTGCTACAAAGAGGCTATGCAAACAGAGGATCATGTCAAGTGGGAGTGTGCCATGAAGAGTGAGTTGGATTCTATTCACAAGAATGGTACTTGGGACTTACTACCTTCGCCAACGGGCAAGAAAGCTTTACCATGTAAATGGGTATATAAGCTGAAATTCACATCAGATAGTGCTTCTCCAAAATATAAAGCACGACTTGCTGCAAAGGGTTTTAAGCAACAACATGGTGTTGATTTTGAGGAAATCTTCTCTCCAGTGGTCAAGATGACTACTTTGCGCATGTTGCTTGGATTCGTTGCAATGGAGGACTTAGAGCTAGTCCAAATGGATGTGAAAACAGCTTTCTTGCATGGAGATCTTACAGATGAGATCTATATGGAACAACCAGAGGGTTATGTAGTTCCTGGCAAGGAAAGTCTAGTTTCTAAGCTCAAAAAGAGCTTGTATGGACTTAAACAGTCTCCTAGACAATGGTACCAAAAGTTTGATGCTTTTATGAAGTCCCAAGGCTATTCTCGGAGCAATGAGGATCATTGTATCTACACAAAGAGATGTTCTGATGGCATCTTGATATGCTTGATACTTTACGTCGATGATATGTTGATTGTTGAGAAGTCCTCTTATGATTTGTCACTTCTCAAAAAGAAGTTGAGTCAGACATTTGATATGAAGGATTTGGGGGATGCCAAACATATTCTTGGCATGCGCATTACTCGTGATAGGAGTAAAAGATGCATATACTTGTCTCAAAGTGAGTACATATCCAAAGTACTTCACCGATTCAATATGCAGGGTGGAAAGGCATTGAGTACACCTTTACCCACATATGTGAAATTGAGCAAGGATGACTGCCCCAAATCAGATGAGGAAAAGGAATTCATGACCAAAATTCCCTATCAGTCTGCTATTGGTAGTCTCATGTATGCTATGGTAGCTATGAGACCAGACATTGCATTTGCAGTGGGAGTTGTGAGCAGATATATGTCTAATCCTGGCAAGAAACATTGGGAAGCGGTCAAAATGATTTTGAGATATCTGAGTGGCACTAAGGACAAGTATCTATGCTTAGGTAGAGGGAAAGCATGCATTATTGGTTACACAGATTCTGACTATGCTGGTTGTGTAGACAACCGTAAGTCTACATCAGGGTACATTTTTCATTTTGCTGGAGGTGCTATCTCTTGGAGATCTCGTCTTCAAGAATGTACAGTTGTTTCCACCACAGAAGCAGAGTATGTTGCAGCAAGTGAGGCATGTAAGGAAGCATTGTGGCTTTCTCGTCTTGCTTGTGATATGGGTTTACCTCAGCATGTACCTCACTTGCTCAGTGATAGTCAGAGTGCCATTGCTTTGGTTAAGAATCCGGTCTATCATGCAAAGACCAAGCACATTGAGGTGAGGTATCACTTCATTAGAGATTGCTTAGCCACTGAGAGCATTATTCTTGAGAAGGTTCACACTCGAGATAATGTTGCAGATGCTTTGACTAAAGCTCTACCACAGGATAGCTTTCGACACTGTTGTCACTTGATGGGGGTTACTTGATTCTTGATCTTACGTAGTCACTTGTATACTGTGTAACATGCCCATCAGGTGGGAGGTATAGTTTGTATACTTACACTCATGTATTCTTTATCATCCTTTACATTGAGGTGCATTATCATTATGTCAAGGAGAGGTTCTCTACTGGGGAGATCAGCTTGGCATATGTGCCCACGCAGGAGAACATTGCAGACCTTTTCACGAAGGCTCTGCCTAGGGAGAAATTTGAAGCTTTCCACAAAGCTTTGGGCTTACTTCCTTTTGTGGACTGATTTCCACATAGCTTGGCCCTTCCTTATACATGAGTGCCAGCTACTTGTTCACCGCATCACTCCTAGGGGGGATTTGTTGATATATTTAGGTAATGATGTGTGTGAACACTCTAGGACTGTCGGGGCACTTTTTTCCCTCTTTAGGAGGTTTTTTTCCCCCGGCTTGTATATACGCCTATTGCCCTAATGGGCTACTTATCTTTGTACATTCTCTAGTAATACATTTAGTATTGTGTGTTGTGCTCCAAGCTTCTTCTTCTTCCTTGTGCTGTTCGCGTGCTCTTGCAGATGTCTATCTCCAACTGTACTTATCCCTATCTTCTTATAGAATTCCTTTGCTTTTAAGAGAACTTGAATTCTGCATTGAAAAGAAATTATTGCTTTCTTCCTTAACTCATGCACTTTGGTTGTTCGAGCAATGTGAAGTTGTGAACAAACATTCTTGTGATTTTATTATGAACAAACAAGCTCTTTTTTCTCACTTATTGTGATTTCAAGCTTGTCTAGGTGCACGGATATCACAAACAACTTTGGATCATAATGCATGATTAGAACATGCATCTTTGGAACATCATGGTGTATGGCTATAACATGCATCTTTGGATCATAATGATGTGCTTCCAAAATAGAGCTAGCTCATGCACCTTATAGTAGACACAAAGAAGACATATGTGTCTCTTATTAGCTAACAAGGTGTTGTTGTGGATCAATGAAGAAGAAAAGAAATACATTAACAAATCTCGAATTCCATGAAGCCAATGTGAATGATCTTGATATGCAGAAGAGGGCAACTATAGTTGCTATCCGAGTAACAACTTTGGCATAGATATTGACTAAAGCATGTATAGGGCAATGAATAGGGATCTCTGATCAAGTTTCTTTGATACCACATCAAGACTGGCTAAAAAAAACAAAGCACAATCTAGAGGAGATAATCTAAGAGATGGTGAACATTATGGGAGGAGACATAGCAAAAAATATAAAATGGAGAGAGAAAGATACATATGGTGGAGTGGTAAACACATTGAACCTCTTGATTGAAACTCTAAGGTTCAATACCTATAGATCAGCTTGACATTAGGCCTTGAATGCACAACCAAAAGAGGTCCCTTTGTTGTGTGTATTTTTCTATCAAATCTCGAGCCTACATCTCGAGAATTAGTCAGGAAATGTGTTGCCTTCCCAAAGAAAACCATGGATTGGAAATCCTAAACATTATGCAAATGGTTGGAATTTTGATAACCAAATGGGATGTTCAAGTGTTGGATGAAGTCGCTTGAGCATGTAGAGTTCCTTCTTCCTCCATTGGAAGAGAAATAAGAAATGGAGAAGTTCATCCTTTTTAGACAACACAAATTTTGTTTTTTGAGTACACACACACACACCCAACCTCGTAAGGTAGAGGTGCTCATCATGAGAGACTCATGGACATGTCCATCCAAGACTTGAACTCAGGACTTCCTCCCACAACTTCAAGGCATCAGCCACTAGGCTACACGGGCTCAGACTAAATGGAATCTTTATATTTGATGGTAGCGAATTGAAACATGACTAGATGCCCGATCTTCTTGTAGGATTCCTTGCTTTTAAGAGATCCCCTATATTTGTCCTTATCTTCTTGTAGAATTCCTCTACTTTTAAGAGAACTTGAATTCTGCATCGAAAAGAAATTGTTGCTTGCTTCCTCAACTTGTGCACTTTAGTTGTTGAAGCCCTGTGCTATGAGCAACCTTCTCGGCTCCTCTACGGGACACAATTCTCATTTCATAGAATATTTATTGTTTCATGAAATTGATCAGCAGAAGACCTTCAATGGTACTCTGCTCTACTGGCTCTACAACCTGGCTATAAGAAGGCATACACATTCCATTAGAGTCTGTCAACACGAAACACACTCAACTCCAACGTAGTGATTTGTAGTCGGTGTGGCCTACCTGCACTAGGAATTTTCTTGGCTATCAAAGTGCACATGGATTCTCATGTGCTTACCCATGTGCTTCTATTACTTGAGCAGGAGTATCCTTCTATTGTTTGGATCCCATGTGCTTCTAATTGCCTAGATCTTTTGATTGAGGATGTGGGTAATATATTTTGGATGAATGCAATCTTTGCAATGAAAAGAATTATGGTTACGTTTGTGACCAAGCAATCAAAGATATTGGCTATGTTTTGAGCTAATAGTTTGCTAGAGATCCTCAAGCCCTCTTTCACAATGTTTTCTTACATGTTTATGGTATTAGAGAGACTCATTGATGTGCAAATAAATTTCATTCACACAATCAATAGTGATGAGTGGATTGCTTAGGATAAGAGCACCACTCCAAAGTTCTTGAAGTTTAGACTCCACATTATGAATGAGTCTTGGTGGGTTGAGGGAGAGGGTTTAGTTAAAACCCTGAACCCTATGTACACCGTCCTATGCATCATTGACGTGGAGGTAAGTATCAGGGGTCTTGTCTATGAGTATATGGATATAATTGGAAATGTTTTGAATAAAAACACATACTTACGTGTTGAGAAGTAAGTTTTTTCCATGTTTCCTGATTTCATTACTCTTGAATCTTGATTGGTCATTATATAAACATAACATATGTAATGTATTAATTCATGATTTTTCTTTTCATAATTGTAGAGTGGAAGAGATATGACAAGTATGGAATAGTCATTGGGATTGGTTTCAAAAACCAATTGATATTGTTGCTCACGTATTGCATCCATTATGGGGTAGTGAGGATAAGCTTCAAAGCGAGGAGCTAGATTTGACTTTCACAAGTATATACAACGTTATAGTGGTGGTGATTTAGAGATCATTCGTCGCATAGAGGATGATCTTCTAGTTTTTTGGAATGAGACCCATCACTTTGGTTAATAGAGAGTAAAGCTCTGAGAGATTTAGATCCAACATGTCTCATGGTGGGAGAAATATGGTGGATGTGCACCTGCATTGGTAATTTTTTTATTTGCTTTGATTTATTAGTTATTACTTAGTGCTTCTCAAGATTATGCTTTTGCTAACTTAATACCAGTATGTTTTTGCTTAACAAAAACATATTGCTCTTCAAATTCGCTCTCAAAATTGTAGCTCTAGATCTTGCACATGGGCTCTTTTTCACACAAAAGACAGAAATAAGCATATGATAGCACAACTTGAGAGCCTTGTCTTCTACAATGCCAACTTGAAGCTTTTAGATAGACTTTCAACATCTGTTCATCCCATATAGATTGATGTTGATAAGCTTGATATTGAGAAGGTGCACTGCATTCGAGAGATTCCTTAAGAGGATTGAGTTTCCTCGTCTTCTGCAATGCCAACCTGAAGTTTTTAGATAGACTTTCAACATCTCTATACTTTGCAACTCCATTCAACCAACACATGATACATGCTCATGATGCCATGGTGATACTAGGAGGGATGCAAATGAGCTTCCGAGAGATATATTATCTTTTAATAGTGAGGAGGATATAGAGAGCGATGATAGATCCCATGATTATGTTGATGTAGAATCTAATTGTTGTACTTTGTTTATGGAATACTTTTCATGATGATATGTATTTGACACTTGAGTTTTTTTATATATGATCTATCATTTTGGATTAGAAATTCGGATTCTATAAGTATTATGAGTCACTTAGTCATGAAATGTCACTGTGAATATTCACATAAATGATGTTTGGTTACACATTTCTCTAGTTGAATCTTTATAAATTGTATAGTGACAAATGTTTAATGTGCATAGTTGAACTCATGTCATAGACTATAGTTGAACTTGTAAATTTTAAGTTGTTCAATCATCAATGTAATAATGTATGAATGTTCAATGCATGTATGTATGAGTGTGTGCACTATGTGTATGTATGTATCTGACCATCAAGAATTAGATTAGCTACTTCAGGATTATTTAGATAAAAGCTTCATTAGACCTAGTAACTCACCTTGGGCATCACCAATGCTCCTAGTAAAAAAGAAAGATGACTCTATGAGACTATGTATATATTATAGAGCATTAAACAAGGTAAGAATAAAAAGTGTGTTTCCAATGCCTATGATGGAAGACCTATTTGATCAGTCACATAAAGCTAAGTATTTTATCAATCTTGACATTAGGTAAGGATATCATCAAATTGGAATTAGGACGGAATGTGCTTGGAACTACTTTTATGACTAGATATGGGCACTATGAGTTTTTGGTGATGCCATTTGGTCACACCAATGCTCTTGCCACTTTCATGAAGCCCATGAATGGTGTTCTATTGCCATATCTAGCGAAGTTTGTAGTAGAACTTTTAGAAGATATTCTAGTATATAGTAGATATGAAGAGGAATATTTAAAACACTTGAGGAAAATATTCCAAGTGTTATGGGAAAATTCTCTCTTTGCTAAGGAATCAAAGTGTGAATTTTTCAAAAAGAGGTTAGATGCCTTGGGCATATAGTCTCCCAAGATAAAATCCAAATGGATCTTGATAAGATATGGGCTATTATGGAATGACCACATCCAAAAAACTTGGAAAAGCTTTAGATCTTCCTAGAATTCTCAGGTTTCTATCATAGATTCATTAAGAAGTATGCTAAATTGTTGTCCCCATGACAAAACAACTTAAAGGGAAAGGGAAAAAATTTCATTGGGGAGAAGAACATAGTAAAGGTATGAAAGTTGAAGGTAGCAATTACTACAGTTTCACTTTTACATATAATGAATCCCAATAAACCCTTTGTGGTTGAGACTAATGCAAGTATTTTTGCTATAGGAGCAGTTTTAGTTCAGGATGGATGAACAATAGTTTTTGAGGGAGAAAATCTAGTATCGACTTATAAGAATTACTCTATCTATGGGAAGGAGTTGTATGCAATTGTCCATGCTTTGAACAAGTGGCTTCATTACTTATATGGTGCCAATATTATAATAATGTTTGTTCAAGGGAGCATTAAGTGTTTCTGTCATCTAAAATACCTTAAATGTCATAAGGCCCATTGGGTAGAGATCCTTTAGGAGTTTGACTATGAGCTTAGGTATAGGAAAGGAAAATTTAATGTGGTGGCTAGCTTGCTTAGCCACATGGATCAAGTTTTATTAAGATCACTTGTGAGCTACTTGAGCCCATCAGAGGGACATGTAGGCATAATTGTGCATATACCGAGATTTGGGAAGTCACAGAAAAAGGGAATCGTGACACTCGAGTTTCTAGTGAGGATGGAGTATCGATGGGTACTCAAGAAGGATTCAAGTGGAAGAACTACAACATCCCTGAAGGATATCTATTGTACAAAGGTAAGGTGTGCGTTCCTAGAGATTGAGATGAGATGACATATACTGGATGAGTCTCATGATACACTTAGTGCGGGAAACCTAGGGTTTAACAAGATTTATGATCTTTTTAAGAGGTAGTTTTACTGGCCTAGGGTTCATAAGGACATCCTAGAATATGTGCTCAAATGCACAAAATGACAAGTCAATAAAGTTGAGAGATTGAAGACAAGAGCTCTGCTTCATCTATTGGATATTCCCAATCAAAAGTGGGAGAGTATCTTCATGGATTTTATAGTAGGATTACCTAAGACACAAAGAGGGCACGACTCATTTTGGGTAATCATGGATACGTTAATAAAAATGGCTAGATTTATTCCAGCACATATTATAGTAAGGACACGTGAGTTGGCTAGATTGTTTGTTGAGAACCTATAGTGATTATATGGGCTTCCATATACATTGTTTCACATGAAGATAGAAATTTTACTAGTCACTTTTGGAGAGATGCCTTCAAGAGGTTGGATACTAAACTTAACATGAGCACGGCTGAGCATTCATAAACGGATGGGAAAATAGAGAGGGTTAACCAAATCCAAGAAGATACGCTTTGAACATATGTGAATGAAAGGCAAAATAATTGGGAACAATAATTACCTACAGTAGAGTTTGCATATAATAGTTCCAAGCACTCTTCCATTGGGTATAGTCCATTTATGCTTATGTACATGTTTCATCCAAGATCTTCTTATGCAGTAGGATTGCGACATGAGAAAGTCCAAGCTTCAAATGAATTATTGTAAGAGATGAATGATAAAGATAGAGCTATAGCCTATGGTGCCTTGAAAGGGGAGAAATCAACTTTGAGGTAGGAGAGAAAGTTTATCTTAGAGTTACCTTTAGGTTTGAAGCCATGAAGATGGGACCTTGTCCAAAATTATCGCCTAGGTATTGTGGACCATTCCCAATAATTAAGAGAATAGGAAAGATGGATTACCAACTTCAACTTCCATAGAGCAACCGAATCCATCCTGTATTTCATGTGAACAAATCTTAAGAGAAGGTTGAGTGAATCAGACAACCTCATTCCAAATAGTGAGATAGTAGAGCCTATTTCTCTTCAATCTATTCCACATGGGCCTAAGAGGATACTACGCACTCGATAGAAAGAGACGAGGGGTCACTTATATAAAGAGTGCGTAGTAAAGTGGAAAGATAATTCAGACGATAATGCTAGATGGGAGAAGGTTAACACCCTTCAGAGATGTTTTTCAACTTTCAAGGGCCATAATAATTACTTTCTCTTCCATCACCCTATGAACTTTGTCATCCGAGGTTAAAAAAGAAAAAAGTGTGGGTCCCACAATTTGGAAATGATAGGTTCATTACTTATGCTCTTTTTTCTCTCCTATTGTGATTTTAAGCTTGTCTAAGTGCATGGATATAAAAAACATCTTTGGCAGAATGCATGATTAGAACATGCATTTTTGGAACATGATGACGTATGGCTGTAAGATGCATCTTTGAAACATGATGGTGTATGGCTATAACATGCATCTTTGGATCATAACGGTGTGCATCAAGAGTGGCTAAAAAGATGAAGCACAAGCTAAAGGAGATACTCTAAGAGATGGTGAAAATTATGGGAGGAGAGAGAGCGAAAATATAAAATGGAGAGAGAAAGATACATATGGTGTAGTGTTAAACACATTGAACCCCTGGACTCAAACTCTAAGGTTCAATACCTATAGATCAGGTTGACTTTAGGCCTTGAATGCATAGTTAAAAGAGGTCTCTTTGTTGTGTGCATTGACTCAAACTCTAAGGTTCAATACCTATAGATCAGATTGACTTTAGGCCTTGAATGCACAGTTAAAAGAGGTCTCTTTGTTGTGTGCATTGTTCTATCAAATTCCAAGCATGGGATCCTTTTGTCAATCAAACATAAAAATACATTGTATTGTAATCATGCATGTGTAGAGGAGGCTCACATGAACCTTTGCTCCAACGCTAAAGGATTTTGGACAAAGCTTGCAACTGGTTGAAGAGAAACTTCTTCATGCAAGTGACTTGAGAGGCCTTTGGCAAAGCTTGCAACTGGTTGTAGAGGAGGCTTACATGAACCTTTGCTCCAACGCTAAAGGCTTTTGGACAAAGCTTGCAATTGGTTGAAGAGAATCTTCTTCATGCAAGTGACTTGAGAGGCCTTTGGCAAAGCTCTTCAACAACTAGCAAACTAATTGAAGGAAACAACTTCAAGCAAGTGACATGAACCACATACATCTCGAGGCAAGTGACCTGAACCACATACATCTCGAGAATCACTTAGGAAATGTGCTGCCTTCCCAAAGTAAACCATGGATTGGAAATCCTAAACATTATGCAAATGGTTGGAGCATTGATAACCAAATGGGATGTTCAAGTGTTGGTTGAAGTCGGTTGAGTATGTAGAGTTCCTTCTTCCTCCATTGGAAGAGAAATAAGAAATGGAGAAGTTCACCCTTTTTAGACAACATAGAATCTTTCAAAAAAAATTATAGAGTACTATGAATTGGAAATACACAGTCACACACTCAACCTCTTAAGGTAGAGGCACCCATCACGAGAGACTCATGAACATGTCCAGCCAAGACTTCAACTCAGAACTTCCTCCCACAACTTCAAAAAGTCAACCTTAAAGCCATGGGAACGACGACTACACAGAATTTTTATATTTGATGATAGCAAATTGAAACATGAGTGGATGCCCCATCTTCTTGTAGAATTCCTTCCTTTTAAGAGATCCCCTGTATTTTTTCTCCTCTGCTTTTAAGAGAACTCAAATTCTGCATCGAAAAGAAATTGCTGCTTGCTTCTTCAACTCGTGCGCTTTAGTCGTTCAAGCCTTGTGAGCACGCTTTTCGGGTCCTCTACGGGACACAGTTCTCAGTTCATAAAATATTTATTGTTTCATGAAATTGATCGGCGGAAGACCTTCGATGGTACTCTGCTCTGCTGCCTGGCTATGAGAAGTGCATACGCATTCCATTAGAGTCTGTCGACGCGAAACACGCTCGACTCCAACGTAGTGATTTGTAGTCGGTGGCGCCTACTTGCACTAGGAATTTGCCTGGTTGTCGAAGTGAACATGCCACTAGACTCTGTGGAAGTGTAACACACTCGACGCCAAAGTACTAACTGTAGTAGATGTCTGCCATCTACCTGCACAAGGAATTTGTGTGAGTGATTATTAGAGCAAGAAGTTTTTGCGGAGCCTACGTGTATATAAGCGTGCGCATGGCCACACTGAGTGATGAAATTTGCGCTCCTCTAATCAGG
>CM035414.1:45049172-45054172 GCA_020310875.1 Ceratopteris richardii | reverse complement strand
GTGATGCTTGGAAAGCACGATAAGCAATGTGCTCTGTATCCATGCTCCGAAGTCTGTGTAATAGGTATACTGTCTGGAACAGCACCTCAACTAGCATCGGTGGTGCAGCGAGCTCTGCTCTAATGATATCATGTGGTACTGAAGGCTTGCTGCGGATAAGTCTGGCAATCATGAGGATCTGTGGCCTCTCTAATGCTGTCCATACTGATGTAGCTAATCCCGGCCCCCATATGGCTGCTCCATACATGAGCGCTGGTGTAACCAGAGTGTCAAAGAGCCATCCCTTTGTGCAGGGCTCCTGAAAATGTGCCTGGTGGCACTGTCTCTCCATCAAGGGCTAGTGCTGTGTACCCACGTGTGATGCGATCCTGGGCTGCTTGAGACATTTAGAAAACTCCAAAGGCTGTTGTGAATGTCACTCCCAGATAGACATATGATCCGACTACCTCAATTGGTCCGCCTGCTACTGTGAAAGAACTATGTCTCCTCACCTCTGCTGATGTATGAAAGATCATAACCTTGGTTTTACCAAGGTTCACTGATAGCCCTCTATGCATGCAGAAGTCGTCTAGGCTGCGCAGGTGGTGCTGTAGCCCTTCTGCAGATTCTGAAACTAGCACAATATCATCAGCATATGAAAGAATATGAACAGTAGTCCCTCGTACCTCAATGCCCACTCTAACATGGTGAATATTGAAACTAGCATACACACATGGATTTGATGCTGTTTAGATCAGAGAAGGATGGACATTCGATGCTAGTTTGTGGTTAATTCTTGCACTCAAGATTATGCATACATACAGAGTGCGAAAAAACAAAAGTGATTACAGTATCCATAGTTTGGAACTGATTGTTGCTTTGTCATAGTAGGGCTGTGAACACAGAGTTTTCTAGTTTATTGAATGCTCAGGCAATTCCAGTATGCCAGCTGAATTCATGTTTCATTCATAGAAGACCAGTTGAAAGAGCAATTACATAATTCAAGCAATTACATAATATGAATGCGGCTGCCTTTGGTCTCATCTCTTCACACACCCACACACCCACACCCCCCCCCCCCCCCCCCCCCCCCCCCCCCCCCCCCCCCCCCCCCCCCCCCTCCTTTTTCCCTTTTTCTTCTTCTTCTTCTTTCTGTTTCCCTTCTTTTTTTTTTCTTTCTTTCTTCAGAAGACTGACACATTTTTCATTTTGAATGGCCAGCATTTTTCCAGCACCAAAACGGGTCTCTGCTACAAGCAAGCCAAGGACTCCAAACAGTGACCAATTCCTATCTGATTTCAAGAATTTACAAAGCCAATTTCCTGTAAGATTTAGTTCTCATTAATCATATAGAAACACATGCGTCTGTTGAAAAAACCATTCAGTTTGATTCCTTGAAAGGATTATACAAAGGAATTGGCACACTGAGTATTTGAAGGGACACATTCTTATGTCGGGGAACTTTTATCTGTGTTGTTTCATGCTTGTAAGCTATATTGAGAGACTTACAAGATTCAATATTTTAGGATCTGAGACTAAATTCCTTGAAAGGATTATACAAAGGAATTGGCACACCTAGTATTTGAAGGGACACATTTTTATGTCGGGGAACAACTTTTATCTGTGTTGTTTCATGCTTGTAAGTTATATTGAGAGACTTACAAGATTCATTGTTTGAGGATCTCAGGCTAAATTCCTTGGTCTGTGAATTGTACGCAGGATCAAGAACAGTTGAGGATTGTGGTTGAGCCTATGCTGGCGACTCTGCTTGCGAGTTGTAGTGCTCATATGGTGCAAGTGGAGTTTCTTCTTTCAGTGGTGCAGACTTCATCAAAATTGAAGATTCTGAACTGGGATTCATTTCTCATTTTGCTATTAAAAGCTGCATTGGCAATGGAATTATCTGGTCAGGGTAGGTCCTCTGTACAATCCAGTACAGGACCAGTACAACCTGGTTCAGGGGGTCTGTCTGCTGTGAGCAGTGTGGCTGGGCAGCCATCAGTTGGAATGCTACAAGTTTCTCCTCCGCCACCAGCTTCTCCAGCTTCTGCACGCATTGGTTCACCCTCATATTCATCTGTAGATCCATTAGTCAATCAATCACCTGCTAAGGTTTCTGATCATGCTTCAAGTGGGCTCTCCGCTCGAATTACTTCGGGGCAGCGAAGTTTCAAGGTTGCATCCTGGCTCCGACAAGTGGTCTGTAAAGTGATTTTGCTAGGGACTGACTTAGCCAATTTGCATCCTTTGACTTGTTTGGAAGTCTTAAGTCAAATTGTCCAGTGGATTAATTCGTGGGATGTAGGGGATACAGGAGTTAATCTGGAGGACAGGCTGTGGAGATCATTTCAAAAGCAATATGAGGAGAAAGAGTGGCTTTACAGCTGTCTGAAGGTCATAAGAGTTTTTATAAATGAATCAAAAGGCCTTGTTCCCTTTTATGCATTGCTTCACAATCGTACTCAAGTGCAGATAGAGAACTGGCCCGATAATGAGCTTCTTTTTGATTTCTATTTAGAAGTTCATCAGAGAAGGGATAGAATGGCATCACTAATACAATCATTGGATCAACATTTACAATGTCCAACATTTGCCACAGCTCGTATGACTGCCTTTACTTATCAAGGAGCAATGGGTGAACCACTATTTGGGGAGGTAAATTGGACTGATAAGCCAAATTAAAAAAGTTTTCACCATCATCATTTGTTCTTATGTTTGCTCAAGTATGCAAACTTTCTTTACATGACTGTTGCTGTCCCATTTTATCTATTTTTCTAGCTTTGTTTTTAATTCATCACAAATGTGGTTTGACTAATGTTTATGTGATGTTGTGACTGGAAGGGTGAGAACAATCTAACAGCTTTACCCATTCATTAAGCTCATTTGCTGGCCCTTAGGTACTTGTGCAAGCAAAGGCCGAACAATTACTTGTTAGGATTTCCTCCTGCTTATTGATCTTCTTATTCCTAAATGTTCAAAATCACATAATGTCTGAACCCCAAATTTCAATGAAATATGCGCATCGATAGTCAATGAGTGTCAACTTTCCTTTCTCAATCAAAATTCATATCATCCACAATTGTGTAATCTAAACCTCCAGAAAATTGTTCGATGTGCTTCTCATTTTTTGGTTTAGAAATGTAATGTATGTTAGGCCTGCATCAAATCGTGAACAGTAATTTACATCTTAAAATAATTTAGGTGCTTAGAATTCAGCAAGTGGTTTTTACCTCAATTCTGCACAATGAGATCTAAATGATGGAATTCTATGTCAGGAAATCGCAACGAGTATTCCAAGGGGCACAATGGAGTGGGAAAGGGCTCTTCGGTGTCTTAGGCATAGTTTACGAGCTATTCCCTCTTCTGATTGGTGGAGAAGAGTCCTTATATCTGCCCCTCGATTTGGTCAGCAGCAGACAAATGCGCCACGGCAAGGGTATTTTATTTCAAGCTCTCCAAATTTTGTATTTACAGCAGAGATGACTTGCAGAGCTCTTGTAGATCGAATTTTAGAGCTTCTGCAACCTCCAGTTTCAGGTATGATTCAGCATTCTGCACTTGTAAATTTGCTGCATGCTTGCAAGTTTGGATCATTATTTTGGAAACATGCTTATTTCGTCTCTCTTTCTCTTTAAAATTTATTTATTTTTCTTTGGTTTTGTTTTGTTTATTTGGGAAACAGTGATCCTTCTCGCATCTTATGCTCAACTAACTGATTTATTTAATGCAGGGAACAACAGTAGTCAAAGCAGTGATGTGGCTGGTGAACGTTGGCAAGAATGGCTCTCTTTTGTAGATCTTTTTTTTTTCCTTGTGCGACATGGATACCTTGATATTCTTGAATTCATTGATATGCTGGCTACATACTCAAATGGGGAACAATCTCCTATACGAAGCAATCATGTGACATGGCTTCTTGCTCAAGTCTTTCGCCTAGATACTGTTACAACAGCAATGAGTAATGATCCCAAAAAGGTAATTTGGTTGAAATTTCAATTCAAGATTTAGTTATAGTGCATATATAAGAAGCAAATCTGGAATTGTGGTCTTTATCCTTTTCTTTTTTCCCTCTTGTGGTGCTATATCATATATTATGACATGAAGTTTGGATTGGATGCATGTCAGTGTTAGGCGTGCTCTCAGCAAGTATCCCATTTCAGCAGCCATGGAACACCGCTATGGTCTTTCAATCTAGAGGTATACTACTATAATTCGCTAGGAGAATTTTATAATTTTGGAAGTTCCCAAGGAATTGGACAAGGGTTTTCAACATCGAGGTAGAGAGAAAATTTAATCTCATGTATTTACAATCAAATAATGCATGCTTTTGAGTAGAGCCAATATTGTTCATCGAAGAGAATTTACTCTCTAAATGCCCACAAATTTGGCCAAATATGGCCAAACTTGAAAGCTATCTTGGCAAAGTCCTTTATATCATGTTAGTCACAACACACAAGAAGGCTTTTTGATGACACTCTCGCCATTGCTACTAGAGGTGATGGTGAAGTTGTAGTATTGCTCAGGCAGGGGTCTCTGAGAGGATCTTGCTTTCATTGGTGGAACTTAGGCGGCTTCTTAAGAAATTGTCCTACTTCATTAAAGCCTTTTTGGTAATCCCCTCCGCTTCCCACGACGAAGGCTACATGTTGGAGGAGGAAATCCTTAAGAACACCTTCCATCAAATGAGTCTCGAGTCTCGACGACTTCTTGAAGGTGGACACAAGGTTCAGGTTCAGAGGTGAGGTGGCACCAAACACCATAAACCAACCAATCAAGAATGTGCTACATTTTAGTGGCAGGCACATGTGCTTCCTACCACTTGAACCCCAAGAATGTTTGGAAGCGGTGCGAACCATCGACTATCGAAGCCCTAGGCACACAATGGACATCTCAGGAAGTTTGTTCTCCGGGATGATCGTTGGAGGATGGGGGATAAACCTCATGCTAGAGATATTATGAGAGCTATTGGTCTATGCCTCACGAAGTTGAGAAAATTTAGACTCTAGAGTAAGTTTGGGTAA
>CM035414.1:45036672-45039172 GCA_020310875.1 Ceratopteris richardii | reverse complement strand
TCAGTATGATCCAATCCACCGTGATCCAAAACGAAAATAAAGTGTGAGTACTACAAACGGGTATAAAAGGAGGGATAGTAGCTGGCATCAAGGGTGTGGGGTGCTATGGGTATGCACTCTATATGCTCAATGGGTGAGATACAAACATGATATGCATAGGGAGGGGAGGCTCGATGGTGTCACAACCCCCTAAATGCCTGGAGTGGGTGTAGGATATAATGCATCGGTGGGTAAGGCATCATGGCGATCCTCAAAATGCTCTGGGCGTCCAAATCGATAGGGGTGCGCTGCTGACGTCTCTGTATCTCCATGTCATGGCGTGCGTGAATCGCCTGAATCTCTCTCTGATGTGGACGAGCTCTCCGGACAAGGGGTCTCGGTCGTCGACGTTGTCGTCTAAGCTCCTCTGCTCTGTGTAATGTGACACCCCGCATCGAGCTGGGCCCTTGAGTGTATGTGGGTCTGAAAAAATCTGTAATATGAGTCTGAGGGGAGGGGGGCCAGGTGTATCTCCATCTGCTGCTGGAGGAGTGATGCGCGGTGGTGCTGGAGCTCTACTAGGAAACGACCTAGAGGGCGCTGGTCCTCTGTCCCCAATAAAGCCCTGATCTCTCTAGGCCCCCTGAAGAGCTGTGGGTAGCGGTCTCTGATGTCCTCATATGCCTGGCATCTACATGTGTAGTGCTCCTCGTCCTCCACCTCCTCTCTACATATCCTGCATAATCGCTCATCCCTGGGGGTATGTGTGGCTAGCCCAATCTCAATCTCGAGCTGGTGTGATGATACTCTGAGCTGCCCAACGGCCACTCTCTCAGCTGGTGCCATATATGTATCCATGTATCGTGGTCTCTGAATGAAACCATCCGCTGTCACAGTTAGGAAGTGCTCTCTGTAGTGTTGCCTCTTTGTGGGAAGAGGCTCCCGTGGTGCTATCCATGTCCCCCTGACGTGTATCTGTAGTAGGTCCTGACGGATGATCCTATTCCTCTCCGAACGAGAGAGGGTAATGTGGGGGGAAGAGAGGTCATACTGAAAACGGGGGAGATCCGTAATGCTCATGCCATGGTCTGCTAACCATCGGTAAGTCTGTGCATACCATACTCTCTCATGCCCTGTCTCTGCCAAATGTCTAGAGCTCTCAAATGCAAGCCTTGTGAGTCGGCTAGTGGGGAGCTCTCTGACTCTCAGTATAAAGGTCACCAACTGGAAGAGGGCCTCCACTAGCATCGGTGGTGTGCCAAGCTCAGCTCGTATAATGTCATGTGGAACGGAGGGCTTGCTGCGCAGCAAGCGTGATATCATGGTGATCTGGGGCCTCTCAATCTGCGTCCACATTGCCTCTGTGATCCCTGGTGCCCATACTGCTGCTGCGTACATCAATGCGGGTGTCACTAGAGTGTCAAAGAGCCACCCCTTAGTCCGGGGCTCCTGAAAATGTGTCTGAAAGCAGCGTCTCTCCAATCCTGCAAGTGCCGCATAACCTCGCGTCAATCTATCTCTCGCAGCCTGTGCCATGGAGAATACCCCTGTGCTGCCCGAGAAGGTGATACCTAGGTAGACGTAGGAGTCCACTACCTCTATCTGTCCTCCAGCCTCTTTGAAAGAGGCGCGATGGCGTACTGTCCTGGAGGTATGGAAGATCATGACCTTGGTCTTGCCAAGGTTCACTGTGAGTCCTCTCTCCATGCAAAAGGTATCGAGCGCGTGTAAATGTGACTGCAACCCCTCCTGTGACTCTGAGAGCAGGACAATGTCATCAGCATATAATAGGATATGTACTTGCGTACCTCCGATGTCTCCTCCTCTCCCTCCTGCTCGCTGTATATACTCCGTGATCTCGTCGATGTAGAGACCGAAGAGAGTGGGTGAGAGGGGGCAACCTTGTTTCACACCAATGGTGCTAACAAGGCTGTCTGATAGACCGCCGGGGCAGCGTACCCTGCCTGTGACTCGTGCATACAAAGCGTGGATGGTCCATAGCATGTCTGATGGAAGCTGTAACTCCTGGAGCCTCCGTAGTAGTCTCTCTCGAGGGACCATGTCGAAGGCTTTGCGGAAATCCACAAAGCAACAGTATAGTCTCTGCTTCCTCGCCTTCGCGCTCTCAATCAAGCAACGAAGCACGAAGATATGGTCGATGGTGGAGAAAGTGCGGCGGAAGCTTGCCTGGCCGGGTGATCTGATCCCCGCTGCCTCAGCGTGTGTACTGAGCTCTGCCTCTAGTACTGCCCCATAGATCTTGGCCAGGATATGGCCTATCATAATAGTCCTGTAGTTCCCTGGGTCCATCATATCGCCGGACTTATGGATAGGCGTAATGGTATGCATAGTCAATGAGTCGGGTAATCCCTCAACCAAAGCACGGTTGAAGAGATGGGCGATCAAGTGGGAAACTACATCTGCTGCGTATATAAAGTGCTCTCCCTGTAGCCCCATGTGGTCTGCTGAACGGCCATGCTGTAGCCTGTGAAGAGGGCGGATATCACCGGACGCGGTGTGG
>CM035414.1:44994172-45026672 GCA_020310875.1 Ceratopteris richardii | reverse complement strand
GGAAAGTCTCATTAATCAATGCCTATGAGTATGAAGGTCGATACATAGTACTGCCTGAACTCATTCACTAGTCCTTCATCTTGCATATCACGTATGGATGATTTGTGGATCAATGAATCAAGTTGTTCCACACAAGAATGTAGAAAGGGTATGTGTCAGTGAGGACTTATATGGTCAACCTATAAACATATGTCATGTATCGACGAGGTCACATAGGTCATTATGGTCGGCCTACAGGCATACCTCATTTAGCAAAGTCTGGCATTGTTTGCTCTCAATTGTTTAGCTTTTCTCGTCTATGTTCAAGCTTGTCTTCATTTATAGTTCAGTGTTGTCAACTAATCTCTTTGCTTGTTCAAAAAGGGTATTTATTCAAGAAAGTTTCAAAGAAGGTAAGGACTTTTTAACTTCTTAACAAGTTCATTTATGGTTCTTCTTCTTTCATGTGTTCAAATTAATCATTAGTAATTTCAATAGGAAAGGGGAACTTTATATTGGTTAAGTAATAATGATAAGGTATTTTGTGGGGGTTCTTTCACTCTTTATTTATAGCTTTATTTTAGTCTTTTTTTTTTCTTTTACTATTATTATTATTATTATTACTTTTATTATTATTTTAGCTATTTCTTTTTTTTTATTATATACATATATTTTAATATATATATTTTTTTAAATTATTTACTTATTTAATATTATAAATAAATAAATAAATAAATAAAAAAAAAAAATAAAAAAAATATATATATATATTTCATTGATGAAAAGAATAATGTACAAAGATGTGAGGAGGGAGAATGTTCTCCCTATTCCCCAAACGAGCACTATGCTCTAGCAAACCACAAAGTAACGAAACCTAAATGTCCACATCAAACACTACATATCAAAGCTACAAGTCAAACTGCATCTAGGAAGGAGATAAACGCCTGTCTGTCATGGGAGGGCATAACATCGATCTAAAGTCTAATCTTAACTTTACAAAAATTCGAGGTAAAGGAAGGGGTTGAATTTTTATTGCGAAACACCTTTCCATTTCTAAGCATCCAAATATTCCAGAACAGCAAGTAGACACAAGTCATTCTGATCCAGTCCAAAACACCGTCCCTCGATGCAAAAAGCAAGAAAGTAGAGTTGAATTTAGTGGGCTTCACATCCCATATGGGAAATAGGAAAAGATTAGTCCACCATCTTTGAATCTTCGTGCATGTCTAGAATGCATGACGCATATTCTCTGCATAAGAAGCACAATGTGGGCAACGAATGCCTTGCATGCCATGTTTAGATAGAAAAGCTCCTAAAGTGAAATGGCCTGTAAAAATTCTCCACATGAAAACCCGCAGCTTGAAAGAACAGGGAAAATCCCATAATACATGAAATCTTGTATGCCACCAAGATGGTAATTTTTTGAACCCCCATCTACCGTTACATTGCCCAACAATAGTCTCAGGAGGAAGAAGAGAAGAATAAAAAGTGCTTGCATTCCCATCCCACCATTTAGTGTGCCTTGCAAATAACCAATCTCTCCAAGGATCCGATGTATCGATGGAAAGGGGTACCTGGAATTGCTGTAGAAAAAGCACTAGCTGAATCCATTTGGACCGATAAGCAGATCCTATTGCAAAAGTTTTCATAATGACAGGAAAAGATTTGATTTCCCACTTGGAATCATAACACTTTTCAATGGAATCAATACCTTTATTGTTGAAATATCTGGCCGATGCACCTAAGGAGAAAGCAAGCGGCAGGTTCGAAAGGAAGGACTAGTATGGTGATAAAGAGGCAAACAAGTTTCCCACGTACCGCTGCCTCCCATTCCATGTCAGGCGAACAACATCCTTTTTAAAACTTCTCATTAAGAAATTGAGGGTAAGGAATGGAGTATGTAACGGAGCATGCGAGAAAAACTTATTCCAAGGGTCTAAATTCCAACTTCCCTTATAGCGCAGCTCTGCATTTTCTATGAACTTCCAGAAAACCTCAGTCCATAGAGGTCTTTGAAAGATTGAAATACGCATAATAAAGGCTACCTGCCTAGCTTGTAAGTGCGTATGTAAATGCAGAATTCCAAGACCACCTCTTAGCTTGGGCTGACAAATATACTCCCATGCGGAAAGCACCAATGCCCTATTATGCCTTTTATTCCACAAGAAATTCTTCAACAGGCCTTCAAAAACATGAAGATGACACTTCTTCCAATCAAGCAGCAATAGATAATACATAACATACGGCTCCATAAAAACTTGAACAATTCTGATCCTAGTATGCATTAGCCATTGCATCGCATGCCATAAACTCATTTTACTTCTGACTCTATTTAAAACCCATTCAATTTTGTCTTTGGTAGATACATTTGAACCAAAAGGGTAGCCAAGTTAACGAAATATGGTGCCCTTTTCAATTTTAGGCCCTTCCCAAATGAACGAATGAAAGTGCCGATTTTTTCATATTAAATAAGTAAACCCGACGCATTAGAAAAAGGCTTTAATGCAGCAATAATATTCTGAACATTTTCATGCTCTGCTTTAAACAACGAGTCGTAACAAACGAGAACTATGTCATAAAAAGAGAACACTCTCTTCAAAAATCAAGCAAATGGCAGCTTATGTTTGAGATTCCTTTATACCAGTATACATATATTACAAAAATGAAGTGAAAACATGTGATTTTTGACATTTTTTGTCATTTTCTCATAAAAAAAGAGCTCAAAATGTAGTCAAAATTTCACTATATAAGACATTGACATGTTCAAAATCTATATGATAAGACATCGACATGTCCAAAATCTATATGATAAGACATTGACATGTCTAAAATCTATATAAAGAATGTAAAACTGAATAATTCTTATACAAAAATAACATTTTAGACATATTTTCAATGGGTGGATATCTGATTGTTATTCAAAATTGCTACAAAACATGGTTTCATTAACCAAACTACTTCGAGGCATTTACATAAGCATTGAAAATGTTAGAGAGTTTCAATGCAACTCACAACTATGTCGATCTATGTCTACACCCTCATCATTTGATGCACTTGATTCAGTCTCATACTGTTGAGAGCTCTCTTCTTCTTCTTCTATATCCACAAGAGCTCTATCTTCATCCACGTACATACCAAATTCTGCAGGATCATGCAGAAATCTTCTTGTTTGTCTATGATTTCCTGTACCCCATACATCTGGAAGCTTTTGTTTTATCATATTGATGGTTGCTTTCCTCAAGTGACCTGTTTTTGTCAAGGAAAAATCATAAACAAGAATATCTACATCATCCATTTTAAGAGTGGATGTGCTTCGAATATTCTTTTTCTTTTTTGAACCTGTTCGTTTAGTATCACACACCATTTCTAAGTTATATTTACATGTGAATGCATTACTACTTTTAGTGTAATACCAATGCACCATCAAAGCCTCTATTCTTCTCTGATCAATATCTTTAGTTATCTCTAAAACCTTTGCAATCCAAAATGGTCTGGTAGCCTCATCACCATCAGCAAGTACTGCAATAAGTGTTCCAACATTTATCTCTATTAAATTTCCTTGCCATCTTGCTTCTGCCTGTTTTGTCATCCTTGGGCCTACATAAATATTTCTTTCTGGTGGATGTATAAAACTTTGAAGTGCATCTGCATTACATGCTTGGGCCACATTCACGGATCTTTGTGTACAAAAATCCCATGTGAATGGAACATCAACTGGCCAATGACCTGCAATTGTATACTGTATAATCTCTTCTTGATGATTGAAAAAGTCCTCCCACCAAGATACATCTTGATCTCTAGCATATTTTTTGGCATGCTCAATATGTCTCTTCTTTTCAATGAGTGCATGTATCCAGCTTTTACTTTGATCAACCACATTTCCACATATTTCTGTATTGTTTTTATCTTCATATGGTGATTGTTCTGCACCATACACTGTAGACAAATTAGGCACCTACAATAAGAATCTGCATCCCTCTTTAGGCTCCCACCCAGGAGAAGATGAATACTGCTTTGCAAATAAAAGGGTTATTTCATCAACCCTCCTCATCAAGAATACATGGTTGACACTAATATTGTGCAATGGAGCCAAAACCTTAGCACTGTTATCAAGGCCCATTGAGCAAAAGTGCTTAAAGTTATAAATCTGTGTCAGGTGTTGAACTTCTGGTTTTGGAGTATATGCTTCTGAAATCAGCTCAGATAAAATCGGAAGAGTAAAAGCATTGTTACGTGCCAACTTCTTAGAGAAAGTACTGAACATTTGATCAATGTGATCATGAGTGTGGCCAACCAGAAGGAAATTTACCTTAACCTTCTGAAATACCTGTTTTTCAACAAGCATGCTTAAATATCCAAAGACTGTAGAATTTTTATTCTCTCTTGCAGTATTATCAAGTTGCAAATATAGAGTTGGTGGCAAAAGACCCTTCCATGATTGCAAAACACGATGAATGACAGTAACTGTAAGGTTTGGATCATTATGCACATTCGGATATGTGAAGAAAACCTTGGACATTATAGTTCCATTGTATACCAAAGCACCAACCAAATGCATTTGCACAAGGACTTCATCTCCAATGTCCTTAGGGATGCGATAAAAATGTGGCAAACAAGTTTTTTTTTGATCCATACCATCGATCAACAAACACATATAACGCTCCGGATTTTTGAGTGCTTTACTTCGATGATGAATTGCTTTCTTTCTCTCTAAAGCTTGACTCTCACGATGGTTGTTAAGAAGGTTTTTAAAATTATCCTTTTCCTGTGGTGTGGTAGCCCCCTTTGCCATGTTTTTCAAAGTGGCGCAAACTGAACATTCACCCATTCTAACTTTACGAGGAATAGACACATTGTTAAACTCTTCCTTCCATAATCGAGTAAAGTGACGATACAACACATACTTCTCATTTCTATTTTCCATGTCTTCTCTATATATTTGAAATACCTCTCGACGAGTAAAGTTATCTGACAAGTGCAACCTTCCAGTTGTAGGCATAACCTCACAATGCAAGCTAAAATAGTTCATCATCCAATTCATTGCATGACGTCCAACAGATCCTTTGGTCCCAACATGGAACGTATCCAAAATGAGATCCCCATTCATAAGCCCCTGTTGAACCCTATGTATTCTAAAATTTCCCACACCTATTGCAATTTTAAATGCAGCCCTACAACATCGCATCCCTTGACTAAAGAAATATTCAAAAGCAACACGTGCTACTCACATGTTATCCTCAATCATTTGCATGCGAGAAACAAGGTATATATCTTGCCGTTCACTATGTGAATGGAGGAATTTCTCTCTTAGGTGCTTTAGTTTCTTCATTCCTAAATTGTACAAACATTTCAAACCACAACAATGCTTCACAATATCCAATGCAATCTGTCTATCTGAAGTAAGAAATTTAAATCTTTTTGACTTACTTCACGAGGCCTTCTTTTAAAACGTAGATTGAGCTTGCTTTGCTTTTCCGTTGCTCCACATGCACTTGAGTCAGAAGGGAGATCAATGGTTGGATCAGATGGGAGATCAAGAGGTGCATTTGGTTGAGCAGCATTGCACTGTGAATTGGATAACTTAAATGACTCAACAGAAAACATAGAATCATCAGCACGTTCTAAACCATAGGGATCATCACTTATGTGGAAAGGGTCAACTGAGAACAATGAATCCGAAACTGTATCAATATGAGCAGAGGAAGCTGATGCCCAAGCATCCATTGAAAAGATTGAGCTCATCTTCACTCAGTTCAAAGAAGACTGAAGATGAATGACCTTTTTAAATAAGTAGAAATCCGAGATCAAGTGAAGATGTTACATCAAATGTCACATCAAGTAGATATGAAATCAAAAGTTCATTAAAGTACATTAAAGTGCATTAAACTTCAAATTACATTAAAGCCTAAAATTAAAGTACTTAATTACTCAGATATACACTAATAAGGGAACCAAAGATTTGATTCACTTTTGAAAGATGAGATACACAGTTGATTTATAACTAGATATGAGTCATTGAGTTTTAGCATTATGAGTGAATCAAAATATATCCAAGTTGAGTTCCAATTGGATTAGATATTAAAATTGTTTGGAGTACTGCCATTGAAGACTTTACAAGAAGAAATTTTACCTTTGGTTAAGATTTCAAGGATTAGGTTTTATTGTGGTCTTGGATAGATCTCAAAGAGGTATATGAAAGTATATTTAGAAAGAATTATGTAAAAAAGAGGTACACGGAAAAGTATATGTAAGAATTATGTGTAACAGCTATGATTTTCAAATGATTTTTGAATCTACGAAAGATTTTCAAATGAATTTTGAATCTACTATTTCCTGAACGTTGGATGCTATGAATAACTTCATTTGATTTTCTCTTTTCTGCAAAGACAATGAGTGACGTTTGTTAATCAAGACGTTTGAACCCCAAAGTTCTTTGTTCAACATTTATTCATACATTGATTTTCCTTTTCAACAATGTGTTACAAGATAAATGTGAATATGAACTGAAGTGAGAAGGATAACACTATAAAGATGTCATTAATCTCCCATATTCAACACAACTTAGACTTGATTTTTTCCCAAGTAAGAGATTCTAAGAAACAACTTATACATGAGATTAGACTTCCTCATGTACATACCATACTCTTGCCATTGAAGTGTAAATTACATGCAAATGTATATAAATAGTTGCAAGGTTCTATAAATATTTCACTAAAGTCGAGGTGAACCAACCTATTTGTGTGAGTGGTATTTCCTGGTTAGATAAGTTGACAGATATAGTTAGGAACTGGATTCATTCAGTTAGATCCAGTTAGTCTCTGGTTCAAGTTACCCAATTGCCTATAAATAGCAGAGGAGGAGATCATTCTCATTTTCAAAATCCACGAGCAAGAGAGAGCAACAGAGCACATACAGCCATGGAGCACAGAGCTCAGCAAACCAGCAAGGCAACTCTCATGGAGAAGAAGAATGTTGGCAAGAGTACCAAGGGGTAGACAAAATCATACCACAAAAAAAGATTCCTAAAAGATTCTTTTTGTATGTTTGAGTAAATAGTATGCTTTCTAGGTTTTTATTTTTCTTAGCTCATAAAATATAGATCCAATGAGGGTACAACTTGATGCCAGACATCGACTTAATGGTGTAAGTCGATGCCACGCATCAACATTTAGGTGCAAGTCGATGCCGCGCATCGACTTTGGGGTCCAACTAACATAGTGATAATGCACCTCAATGTGCTTAGTGCGAGCATGGAACACAGGGTTCCTCGCAACTGCCAATGCGCTCTGACTGTCAGTGAAGATGGTGGTGGCAGAAGACTGGCCAACACCCAAATCAGCGATAAGGCGTCTAAGCCACACACACTCAACAGTCGCTGTGAAAGCTTCCCTATACTCAGCCTCACAACTGGAAGTGGCCACAGTAGGCTGCTTCTTGCTCAACCAAGATATACATGAGCTACGAAGCATGAAGCAAAAACCACTGTGGACACACGAGTGTCATAGCAACCAGCCCAATCTGAGTCAGAAAAAGCATGCAAATCTGGCGGTAGTGATCCCCCCTTGGGATAAAACAACCCAAGTAGCCGAGTACCACTCAAGTAGCGAAAGATGCGCTTAACCGCCTTCCAATGGGTGACTCCTGGGCAATGCATAAACCTGCTCATCTGTGAGACGCAAACTGAATATCTGGCCGAGTAATGCATAAGTAAATCAAGCATCCAACAGCTTGCTGATAGAGAACAGCATCAAATGCATCTCCAACATCATGAAGACTCAATCGTAAACCTGTCTCCATAGGAGTGGCAATAGGCTTACAGTCTTCAAGGACAAAACGCTGCAATAATGTGTCAATATATTTCGTTTGACACAAAGCCATTCCACCATCAACTTGCATAAACTGAATGCCCAAATAGTGATGCAAATGCCCCAAATCAGACATCTCAAATGAGGCATGCAAATAAGCCTTGAAATCAGCAATATTCTTTTCAATAGGACCAGTGAGCAGCATGTCATCAACATAGACAACAATGATCAGAAGCACATTATTAGCACGCTTAACATATAAGGTGCTTTCAGTTGGACTGTTCTCAAAACCATGTGCAACCAGATAGGCATGTATCTTCTCATACCAAGCACGTGGTGCTTGCTTTAAACCATATAATGCCTTCTTTAACCTGCAAACCTGGTTTTCATGCCCTTTCTGCACAAAGCCACGGGGCTGAAAAACATACACTTCTTCATGCAAGTCACCATTCAGAAATGCTGTTTTAATGTCCAACTGATTTACATTCCAACCATGATGGGCTGCAAGTGCACAAATGCTCCGAATAGTAGTCATACGGCATGTAGGTGCAAAGGTCTAATCAAAATCAATGCCTCTTTCCTACGCATAACCCTTTGCAACAAGCCTAGCCTTATTCCTGTCAACTGTACCATCAGGTTTACGCTTCAACTTGTATACCCACTTAGTGCCAATGGCCTTCTTGCCAGGAGGAAAGTCACATAAAGACCATGTACCATTCTTCATTATAGCATCATATTCAGATTGCATGGCAGCCATCCAATTTTCTGAATTCTGTGCTTCATCAAAAGAAACAGGCTCATTCTCATCACAGAGACTAGACGCAGCCATAACATAGCAATCTGATGCAAAGGAGGCACTATGAGAGCTTGAACGAGTACGATATGACAAAGGTGCATCTAATTTGCTTTCACGCAAAGTCTTCACCAGCCATTTTGGCATAGTTTTTGTTTGCTCTATATCAGCTCTCATCAACAAGTGCATCATGTAAATCTGCATCAGAAATAGAATGATCTGCATCATCATATGAAACCTGCAAAGGCTGAGAAGTTGCCTCATTAGGACCAGCACTAGACTGTCCACCTGTAAAAAGAGGCATCAACGTATCATACATGTCTTTGGAGCTAACAGATGTCTCCTTAGTACATGAAAGCAATGGATGAATAGCATCTTCCACAAAGACAACATCACGGCTAACCAGAATGCGTTTAGTCTATGGACGATACAGACGATAGCCTTTACTTTCAGAATTGTACCCAACAAAAATACATTTTACTGCATTATCATCCAATTTTCTGCGATGTTGTTCATGCACTAATGCATATGCCAAACAACCAAAAACACGCAGATGAGCAACAGATGGCTTGCGGTCATGCCAAGCCTCATATGGAGTGATAGATTGCAGCGCTTTAGTGGGACACCTGTTCAGTACATATGCTGCACACATGAAAGCCTCAAGCCAGAAACTATGTGGTAAAGCCTGACTCTTGACCATGCACCTCGCCATCTCCAACTCCATTCTGTTGAGGTGTATACGGCACTGTACACTGGTGTTTTATCCCACGTTGAGCCATAAATGCATTAAAATCAGAAGACATATATTCCCCCCCTCGATCAGAACGGAGGGTGCCCATTTTACATGCTGACAGATTTTCAGCCAAAACCAAAAACTGTTTAAAGCACATGAACACTTCGGACTTTGCTTTGAGTGGATATACCCATGCATGCCTGGAAAAATCATCAATGAAAGTCACGAAGTAAAGGTAATTCCCAAAAGAGGGTGTCTGCATAGGACCACAGACATCACTATGTACAAGCTGCAATTTCTGCGTAGCACTGAACTGAACCATCTTTTGGAAAGGAGGAACGCTGCATTTTGCCCAAAATACAGCCTTCACATACATGTTTTCGAGGTGCCTCAAGCTTGGGCAAAGAAGACACCATATCAGATTTCTGCAGGCGTAGCAAACTAGCAAATTTCAGACGACCAAAGCATGCATGCCAAAGCTTTGCATCTGACATAGCCTGAGAATCATGAACTGCACATTCCGAATCATTCACAGATCTTTCATAGTCTATGAGCTTATACAGCCCACGACATAAAATGCCAAAAGCGATAATCACATCGCCATTTGATAGATCATGAACTGTACACCTGTCATCAACGAATTTCACAACCAAGCCAATCTTGGCTAATGCAGAAACTGATAATAGATTCTTCTTGATCCCTGGCACAAATAAGGCATCTAACAAGGTGAAAGAACTACCATCAGCAGTAGTCAGAATGATCTTACCAACTCCCATAACAGGATAAGAGGAGTTGTTGGCGCATGTGATAGTATTCCCTGTAGGGGCAGACTCGAGTGAAGAGAAGAAACTGCGCTGCGAGGTAATATGTTTGGTCGCCCCACTGTCAAAGTACCAAACATATGAGTCCACTGCAGACATGCACTGCTCATGAGAAGATGGGTCAAAACTGCAAACAGTAGTAAACGCCCATTCTTCTTCTTTCACAAGATTAGCATACTCTGTTTTTGGTGTAGAGGCTCCTGCAACAACCATTCCAGCCTCCTTTTTCTTTGCCTCTTTTGCAGCCAGTTTTGGACAGTTCTTTATGATATGATCATTCCCTTTACAGTACTTGCAAAACAATTTCTGCTTTTCTGATTTCTTCTCATCTTTATCCTGGTTCTTCGAATGTGCAGCATTTGCAGATTTCTGCTTACTAGTAGAAGAGCTCCATTTTCCTTTTCCCTTCTGACTAGCAAGGAAAGCTTGATCTGCAACACGCATAATGGACCTGTTCTGCCTGGACTGATCTTCCTGCAACAGAACAGAGACTAACTCCTCAAATGATAAGGCATTCGGATTGCCTTTCATCATCAACCGAAGAGTAGAAGCAAAACTCTGATATGAATCAGGAAGACCATTCAGAACGGTCTGCACAAGTGAGCTATCTGGTATAACCTCATCAGCAGAAATCAACTGTTCCTTCAAATCTTTGATCTTCGTTAGGAAACTGTCCATAGAATCACCTTCATTCATGTGCTCACTCTCCAATTGTTTTCGGAGGTAAGCAACACGAGCCTCATTCCTAGCTTGGTACAATGTGGTAAGTGTATCCCAAGCATCCCTAGCTGTTCTGCAAGAGCGAATATGAGGAATAATGGCACGTTTGACAGACAAAGCTATCAATGCATGTGCCTGGGCATCTTTGCCATCCCAACGAATCTGCTCTGCAGTAGGTGCAACAGAAACAGCAACACGAACAGGAATCTGCGGAATATCATCTTCGACACCATCTTCATGAGCTCCAGCACCTGTATTTGTAGTACCTGTCGTTACAGGTGTAACAGGACGTCTTTCAACACCCTGCACAATGTTCCACAATCCTTTTGCAACCAAAACATGTCGCATCATATAAGCCCATAATGGGTAGTTGGTACCATCCAACTTATCCTCAACAGCCAACATACGGAATACATCACTGCTTTCAGCCATGGCCGGTGACTAAAATACCTTGATGCAGAAAATTGACTGTATCTCAAAAAGTTGAACAGAACTGCCCACACGAGTTCTGCTAGACCTGTAGTAGACTTCGAGATGCTTAAACTGGCGAACAGAAATTGGTATATACCTTTGGCACAAAAAGACGAAATAGCCTGCACAAGCGCTTCGATAGTGCGTTCGGAGGCCGAAACGAGTTCAGATCGCGATTTCGGCACGACAAAGCGAAGATGTTTTGATCTTGGAAACACGCTGAGTATGCTCATCAAAATTTGTGCGATTCTAAGACTGCAAACGGAGGAGTGTCTACGACGCCCTAGATGAAGCGACGACCTTCTCTGATACCAATTGTTGGAGTTAGACGTCTGCAGGAGCACGCGAACATCACAAGGAAGAAGAAGAAGCTTGGAGCAGAAACACACAATATTGAATGTATTACTAGAGAATGTACAAAGATAAGTAGCCCATTAGGGCAATAGGCGTATATACAAGTCGGGGGGAAAAAACCTCCTAAAGAGGGAAAAAAGTGCCCCGGCGGTCCTAGTGTGTTCACACACATCACTACCTAAATATATCAACATTTGTGTTCTCTATCTTGAGTTCGTAAGTTTGGATAACTCTGAACTTATGAAGGTATATACCTCATATATCAGTGAGGCAACATAAGTTAGACATAGGTCTATCTAATAATCCAAGATCTTTAGAAAGTTCATTTGGAATACCCCTCGATCAAAGAGATACCCATGTACTCTATGGCATTCATGTCACACTTGAGGTAGATGACTTTGTTTGTCTCCTTGCAAGCTTTGTCATTGTTGAAGTGCCACGTGTATCATTTATAGGCAATATCAAGTCAAGCTTTGGTTCATCATGATCATCATGCTATCAAATGCAAATTTCTTTCACAGAGGCTTTCTTGACTACCTAATTGCAATTATAGACTATGGAAAGCCATGATCCTTACCAATGTTCTCCACAAACTGCAAAGATAATGGGTTTGTGGAGCAATTGAGCCTACCACTACTTTTGATAATCTCATTGAACAAAGCATCTATAGGATTAAATGGACCATCCTAGACTTGGGCCAATGCCCTAGATCCTTGGAATCCGGTGAATATGTGTCCAGGGATTCCTTTTACCACCTCATACCTTGTGGATATAGCAGTGTCCTCATGTGTCTTCCCTTCAACATGCTATATACTCCTAGTGCACATACACAACTTGTTCCGAAGATGAGTGATTATAGAGATAGATTGGAAGAAGAAGACAAGCGTGAAGGAATATCTAATTATCCATTGTGGAGTTTCACGATGGTGAATTTGTTAGTATCCAAAGACTTGTAGAATTGTATCAATGGCAAGTATCCACGGTCAAGAAAAACTACAGAGGATGTTGCATCTTTTTCAAAACAATCAGTTGCTTCAATTTCTTCTGAACAGGTGGTTGAAGAGGAAGAAGAAAAAGAGGTTCTCTCATTGTTAAGAGTCAGAACCCTCTTACATTCAGCCTTATATTCAGATTGCTTATATTGGACACATTGTATTGTTATTTATTCATCAAGTAAACATTATTTTAAGAGAAGCATTCAACTGTTCGTTACATGTCTCTTGTCTCTTGTCTATTTACGTAGTCATCCATCTATCTTATTTGGTTCAAGGTTTGTGTGTGCTTAAGGTTCAAGTATTGGAAAGATCCTTGGGAATACTTGTGGTTTATATTGGGCATACTTAACTTCCAACCATAGTACGAACAAGCGATTTAATTCGTGAGAATTAATTCGCGAATTATTCGTTTAATTCGTTTAATACGTTCGGACCGAAAATAAAATATAATATTAGTAAGACAACATCAGACATCAAAATTCAAATCCTAAATTGACATTAGATAATAATCTAAAACATCATGACTCATGATTTCACCATTTTTCAACCAATAACTAGTCACCATGGTCCATACATAACATATAACTTTATAAGTTACAACTTATAACACAATACATCATAGAAATCATGACTCATGACATTAATTAGTAATCTCCAAACATCATACATGATCCATCATACATCACACATCATACATGTAGCTGGCAGCTGTTAGCAAAAAATAATACATGATACATCATGAATCATGATTCATAAGTCAACCATGTGTTACTGAGTAGAAAGTGAAGCATATGAAGCATGCTATATTTATTAAAAAAAAAAATAAAAAAAAAATGATAAAATTCGTGCATCACGAATTAAATCGTGATGCGAATCTTACGCATTTTATTTCAACCAAAAATTCGCGAATTTTTCCAACTATGCAAGTTCCAACATATGTCATGCATTCTAGAATTATTGCTGTATCAAGCACTCGTGAGATGATATTATTTCACTCTTTTCATCTTGCATTCCCCATCTCACTATTTTCTGTATTACTTTTGGCCTGTACATTAAACCAGGACTGAGACTTTCTGTGGTTTATTGATCGCTTGCAATTCTAGATCTTATGTTACATCTGGAAATCTTGAAATGTCCTTGTTTTCAAGCAGAGACACATGCTCCCTTGCCTAGGGAATGCATGGTGATTGCTGTTGAGGCTTTTGCTTCCCGATTGATATTCTTCTTTACTCCACATTATTTCTTCCATGCTTTAGGCTGCTTTGCAGTTTCCATGTTACACACACACACACACACACACACACACACACACACACACACACACACACACACACACATGCACGCGCACACACACACACACACACACACACACACACACACACACACACACACACACACACACACACACACACACACACATGCACGCGCGCGCACACACACAACAACAACAACAACAACCAAACACACACACACACACACACACACACACACACACACACACACACACACACACACACACACACACCCCACCCCCAACACCACAAAACCCACACACACACGACCCCCCCCCCCCCCCCCCCCCCCCCCCCTTCCCCCCCTTCCCTTCTCCCCTCCCCCTCCAAAAAAAAAAAAAAGAATAATAAAAAAAAAAATCTTCTCTTTCTTTTCTATTGATTGCTTACATCTGACAATCTTTTGAGCAGAGACATGTTCCTCTCTAGAATTCCTGCTCCCTTGCTCAGGGAATATTTAATGTCTGCCGTGGAGGCTTTGCCTTTCCATTGACATTCTGTTTGACTCCACATCATCTTTTTCCATTCCTTAGGCTGCTTCGCACAAAACCCTTTCCGAACACACACACACACACACGCGCACACACACACACACACACACACACACACACACACACACACACACACACACACACACACATAGAGAGAGACACAAAAAAATATGCATGTGCATGCATGCATGTATATGTATAGACATATGTGTGCATGTCTCTTATGTATAATTTTTATTCTCTTTTCCCAAAAACACACGTTCTCTTTTATTGATTCATGATTGTTTTGCAGATAGAAACAACACAAAAGATATTGTGTTTCCACAAGGAGGAGCATTCAACAGCAGATCAGACAGGTAGTGTTTCTGCACAGGATGTCTTATTAGATTTTGTCAGCGGGAGCCAGATCATGCGTCTCTGGACTATAGATCGTGCAACAATGGAGCAAGTGGCTGGAAAACAGGTTCCAGAACATGTTCAGAAGGGAAAGCAGATAGATGAGTGGTGGAGACAAGTTGGCAAAGGTCAGATGAATGCTAAAAAAATGCCCATGCACACACACTACACACACACACATGTGCGCTACACGTGCATGTGTATGCACACACACACGCATGTGTGAATGCCCGCGTGCACACAAACACACACACACACACACATGCCCGCGCACGTGCACACACACACACACACACACACACACACATACACACATGCGTGCACGTGTGCGCTCGCGCACGCACACACACACACACACACACACACACACACACACACACACACACACACACACAACCCACCCCCCACAACTACATAGATGTTTAACATACCCACCCACTCTCTTGGCAAATGTCGGATTTCCACCAAAGAAAGAGGTACGCGCGCGTGCACGCACACACACGCGCACACACACACACACACACACACACACACACACACACACACACACACACACACACTTACACTTTCACCTACTCATCCATCCAGGGTTTGATCGATTCTTGCATCAATCATGAATGGTACTTGAATCAAATGTATTGAAGGCACCGAACTCACCAAAAGAAGCATATGTATTCAACGTGCCGTTTGTGAAGGATGCATCATACAAAAAAATAAATGCATATATGCTACATAAATGATAAATACATTCTTCATACATCGATGATAATTCAGACTTTTTTTTTTTTGGTAGAAAGTGTATTTCATGTTATTATAAGAAATATGTGTACAAGAATTATTATTATGATGGAAATTCAGAATTGCATTCATACATACACATATATGTTTAAAAAATGTGTATGTATTACATATATCAACCAATTATTTATTCATTTATTTTATTGAACAACACAGTAAACACACCAAAACTCCGGGTTTGTTTGGTTCTCGAATCGAATACGTACTGTACGCGCCAATTAGAATGAACTGTTCCACCTTGCGTCCATCTATGTGTCTACCTTTTCATTTTTACTAGTGCAAGGTTGATGAAGCCGATTGCTTGTGTTTTTAAATTACGAATTTCCAATGGGAAATGGACTTTGTGATGGACTTGCCCCAAACTTGGTGGGGTCACGATGGCATTTGGCTCGTTTTTGATTGATTCATGAAGATCCCTAGGTTTATATAAACGTGTCCGTTGTGAAGAATCAGGAGTTAGCTCAACTCTTTGTGGAACATTGTATAGACTATATAAAATGCTCAAGGAGATTGTCAGTGATTGGGATACAAAATTTATTAACAACTTTGAATAGGAAGGTTTTTAAATAAAGGAAATATGTTTGTGCATGTCAACCTTGAATCATTGTGAGACCGTTGGGAAGATTGGGCACACAAGCCAGACCATAGTACAAAGAGAGTTATAAAAACAAGTTTTATAAATAGGATTTAAAATGTTTAGTACTGAAAAACTGAATTGAAAATTTAGTATTATATTCCTTCACAATGTCTTTTAGCGTTTTTAAAATAATCCAAGAATAATGCATATGATATATCTAGCACTCCTTTATCTATCTAGTGTTAAAAACCTTGTTCCAAACTGCCCTAAGGGCTGAAGTTTGAAGGCTGAATACTCGAGGGTGAAAGGGTGCTGAATTGTGCTCTCAAGGATGCACGATAAGAAGAAATGCATAAATGAAGCTCGCAACAGATTTCTACACAAAATAAAACGCAACCCTATGTACGGACGAAAAAACCGTGAGAGAGGTATATAAAAAAACATAAAAGTATGTTTGGGACGTTTATAGTTTAAATGTTTTTTATTTCAAGGGAAAAAAAACGTTTTTTTATTCATATATATTTTACTATGAGCTAGACTATCGAGGGCATGCTTCATGCATTTATCTCTTTTCATCGATATGAGTGGAAACACTATGTCCCACAAAGTGAATTTGCTTATAATAGTACTAGGCATATGGCTATAAGATATATTTTGTTTATGCTTTTGTATGGTTATGAGCTCGGTACATTGATTGCCACATGCCTTAAGGGTGTCTTACCATGATTTTCAAATGATTTCGTGCATGCTATGAAGGAGTTTTTGCAAATAGTGAGGAAGAGCATGAACACAACACAAGATTGTGTGGTCTTCTATTGTAAGTAACACTAGAGATATTGTTGGTTGTGGGTTGGTACGCGAGTTTACCTTTGAGTACCAAGAAACTCTAAGATGTTAAAACATGCTCGTGCTTCAAAATATGCTTGCAATATGGTGGTTCATTCTTGATCACAAGAAGCGTCACCGACATATCTTACACTATTGACCTTCCTCGAGGAATCATGTATTGTATATTCCACATTAGTTGATTGAAAGAGTGACTTGGACATGGTGATTTTGTGATGCTTTTCTAAGGAGATCTAGAGCTTGGAAGAATCTATCCGCTACAATGGAGCTCGATTTAGTTTTGGATAAATGGGCATGGAAGCCAAGGAGGGCTTCTTATCTCGAGTATCTGATCAAGTAGAGGCACCGAACTAGATTCGATGTGACTTGGGGGTAAGTTCAATCATCGAAGAGTTGATTCTTAGTTTTATTATTGAGGATGTTGTTGAGGAGGACAACTCAAATTAAGGGTGGGGTAGGGTTATGTCCCAACTTCCTCACAACATATGGTGGAAAGTTGCAGTTAGGTGTCTAGCCGAATGGAGAAGGACCAGCTAGCGTGAATTAGTCGAATTTCTTAAGCGAGTCCTATAAGTAGGAGTCAACAACCCATTTACCCATATCCTTGTGTACACATACTTGGATGCTTCCCTATGATGGAGTCACCCATATGCCAGTATTCGTGTTCGTGTGGTGGTATGGGACATCAGCCCTTGTGGGGATGGCCACTCGGTAGCTACTAGATCCCAAGCTCAAGAGAGAGCATGCTCTCTATGGTTGGCAGGTGAGTTTGATGCCTATCCTTATATGCATTTGTGAGTATGGATTGTATCTCGTCCTGTCAGCACGAGGATCCTAGTGGAGTGCTAGCATGTATTGTGGAGAGGACTGCCACTTTGGTGGGTTTCGAAATGAGTCCAAGAAGGAATATGTTGTCTAGATAGCTATGGTCATCCAAACACCTGAATCCTGATAAATGGCTATTGAGAGGAAGGTAGTGGAAAAGTATTCCATTGGAATGGTTTACTCTTCAAGCATAGCAGTGTGTGCGCGGAGGCTCCACTTGTAAATATGAGTACCTCTTCAATCTCTTCAAGATTGAAAACATAATCATTTATAGACATATTGAATGTTTTCTTTATCTTCTTCTACTCATTCTTCCACTTAATCTTCCCTCTCTTTTTTTTTTTTGGGTGCAAATATTGTATTTATTCCCAAGCTTTCTTCAAATTTTAGCATTCCTTCATGCAACGTATCATGGCATTTGTTACATTTTTTTGAGCTATAAACGAATACATTTTTTTACCTTCTCGTTCCAAGATTCCCATGTTTTTATGTGTTCTAAAGTTTCATTCTCCTGAGGCCCTCTTGTTGTTCTTCATCACATGTAACATACTTTCAAAAATCTTTCTCTAGGCGAGATAGTTTTCTTTTTGACTATCTTGGTTATTTAAGGACTCTTTTACCTATCCACCTTACCATCTCACTACATGATAGTAGACATGGCATGAGCCACTTATGGCTAAAACTTGTTCTATTTTTTTTTTTGGAATCACTCCTCTAAATAATGAAATCAACCACTCCAAATGAGAACATTCAACAATGCAACACTTCCTCATCAAAAGGTCTGGCAACTCCACTAGTCTCTTTGTCAAGCGTTTTATAACCTGTTAATATGGCGAATGATATATTATAGATCAATATTAACTTTCCTACCTAAATCTCTTCGAGGAGAATGCAAATGACCATATGATAAGATTCCTCTCATTTTACAAAGTCTAAGGGCTCCAGTGTTGGAATAATGCTTACTATGCTTTGTTCTGTGCAACTCTATAAGGCTTGGTAGATGATATTTCGAATTAGAGAATGGATACTTCATCTGATGGAAGGAACTAAAGGGTTCCTTTAGTAACAATTCTAAACCATGTGACTCTACAAGGAAAGCGTTGGGCTAATTTTAGAATTTCAAGTTGTAATTGAAGAGTGTTACCCCAAACTAATGATGCATGCCTATATCTTAGATAAAAAGTCTCCCAGATCCCTAAAAAGAATTCATGATTAAGGAGTGGGTCGAGAAAAGCCTTTATAAATAATGCTAACAAATGCTCAAAGACACCCTACAAGTAAACACCTCACTAGAGAGTTTACAATGATAGCTATGCACATGCATGATTGCAATTTGTAGTTGGTGATAGATAGTTAGCTCAATCACATAACCACAATGGGAGCTCAAAGCCTCGAAGCTTCAAAACCATTTTTACCTCCATTTTCCCCTTGCCCTCCTTCCCCCTTGCGAGCTTGCATGTTATCCCTTGTTGCTGATCTTTAGTTTTAACTTCTTCAACATTTTTTGCTAATGCCCCCTCCAACCTTGAAGTTATGTTGGCTACTCATTACTAAGACCAACATCAAAAGGGGACACATTTGGAATAGTGGGATGGAAAGTTGGGACAAGGTTATGAGGATCCCTTTTTTTTCTAGAAGATGTTTTAGGGTTGCTTAGGACAGCATGCAAGTGGGATGAGAGTCTTCAAGAAATCATTAAGTGAGCCTCTATAGATTTGATCAACTCTATTGTTAGCTTGAGATGTTCTATGTATCATTTTTGTTCTAAGTAGAAATGGGGAAGATCCTTTGTATGGATCCCTTACTTGGATATGCGATCTATACTCTAATACTTGCACCAACATAGAAAATATCATAATGTGGATCTATCCTAGCATTGAAGCCTCCTACTAGGAAGACCTTTCTAGTTATGAATATTGAAGAATTTTATTTGGTAGGTATAGATCCTCAAATGTTAATGGACCATGATCTACCCCATGATCCAATCCCATCATGTCTTGTTCATTAACTCTCAAAATTTGTTAGATCCCCATAGGATCAGCCATGCAACACAAGGTACGACACAACCTATATTCACAAACATAGAAAGGGAGGACATCAACTCACTTCCTAGCCATACGGTCCATAGTGACCCCACCTTGAGCTTGGAAGCATACATCTAAGTAGGTGGAAGCCCTCAAGGGCATGGCATCCCATATCACCATGCAAACATCATACATGTGTGGGCGACTCCACCAGGGCTAAGAGTCCAAGACTTCATATGAAGAATGAATAACAAATGAGCCCAATGGTCTTATTTATACACTCTATTAAGGAGGTAGGCCAATTCACATTAAGTAGGCACTCCACACTTGGCCATACACTTAAACTAAAGGCACCCATCTTGATGTGTTTTTGGTTTTGGGACATAACACTTCAACCCTTATTCTTAATTGTTGTCCTCAATAGTTTTCTTTGCAACAAATTAGTTAAATCATTCTTCAACGTCCTAATAGACCCCTAAGTTGTAGACTTAGGGTTATGCTCCCACTCAATTAGGGACCTTAATAGGAAGCCTAACTAGGCTTCCTAGTCATCTAATCAAAGGCTTTAGTGGAATACCATGGGTAAATGCCCCAAGCTCCTAATATCCTCCTAAGGTATCACCATATCATCCTACCTGGGTGAGTACTCATATCAATACATGCATTGCGACCTCTCGAGGAGAATCAAGCTGGTTGGCTACCCCTTGGTTACTCTAAGCATCTAGACCTCCTCTTGAGGCATCATCAAATTATCTCCCATAAGCCATTACTATAGGCAACATATATGCAATACATGAATCATGTTTCCTCGAGGAAAATCTAACTCATAGGACATCCCTAGTTACCTTTCTTTTGACCTAGCAACAACCACAATCCTTGGAAGAAAACTCCTGGCATATGTCAGTTTTGAGATTAGAATCCTAGTTTATCCGAAGATACACCCCCATTATGCCACATTGATGATCACAAGGCTAATGGATAGAAATGAATTGAGTCGATATTATGCATAATGGAGCTGATATTCTATGTTGTCTTGTGGTTGACTACCATGGGCTTAGAGTTGCACTTTCATTTGAGGGTGAATTTCGGGTTCGCTTGGATTCGTTTTGGTGTATGTATGTGCTATGTTTAAACTTCAATCATTAAACATTTATAATTTGACATTACGATATTATGACATGTGTTTAATGTTATATGTATAAACTTTAATCATTAAACATTTATAATTTGACATTATGATATTATGACATGTGTTTAATGTTATACGTATGACCATTGATGATTGATGTTAAAACTTAAAACTTAAAACTTAAAGCTTAACACTTAAATTTAATGTCTCATGTGAATCTTGATTGACATCGATGATTGGACCTTGGTAAATCTTGATGTACCATGCGATTCTTGAATCGTGATTTATAAATTAGATATTAGTCTTTACTATTTAGATCATGATTCATGATTCATGCCATAATCTATGTACTATCTAGTTTCATCTATGTATTACGCAATCCTTGGACCTTAAGGTGACACTGAACAAGACCCAAGTTTAGGGCTTCAGTCTTTAAGCTTATGACTTATGAGTCATGAGTTGTGAGTATGAAGTATGCACTTATTACTTACAAGCTACTACCATGATCTATGATCTAGTTGATATCATCTATAAGTCACGACTCATGTGGCTGTTGTGTCTCCACATCATATATATTAATAATTATGATATATGTACCTTTGCAATGAGCATATAAGATCATATATAACTTTATAGGGGCCATAACAACACAATTGACAAAAAAAAAGGGATGGATACACAACATTCTCGCAACCTGGGTCATACATTGCCAAGGCAACACTCCAAAAACATTGTGAAAATGTTGCTCTCAACTATTCCATATGAGTCAATGGCTTTTTTGAATGAATTATATGAAAACATGTGGTGTGCACTGTGTCCATCGTCTAGACCCGTTGCACTACATCTAAACATTGAACAATGACTTATAGGTTATAAGTGATCATTAATCAAATTCTGACTCATATGAAAGACAACTTGAACAACCACATCAATGATCATACATCATAGACAATATTTAAGAGCCAAAGGGTAAAGCACACCTATATTACCATGTTTTCATAAGAAAGGATTACATCGATGTAGGATGAACAATCATCAAACATTGTATCATCTTGATTATCACTAGAGTCTACATATCAAAAAGCGTACATATCATGATTAAAACCAAAAAACTACAGCCATGGCCCAAATGGCATAGATGATAGATAACTCAAGTATTAGAGAGAATCCAAGTGGTGAGTGCTACACTAGTGGAGGTAGTGGCCCATGGTGCATTCTGAATCTCCACATGCTCAAAGTATTCAACATCATGTGTCTTTTCTTCATGTTCTTCACTTTGCACTTTGTTGTCCTCTATTTCCCATTCTGTAGAAGGATCTGAAGCCATGCTTTGAGTCTTGTGCAACATCCTTAAGTTTGCAAAGACAAGATCACTTGCACATTGCACATCAAGTCTGTTCCTCTTCTTAGAGGCTACATGTCCATATACACTTCATAGTTGCTCAAGGCAACTCGTTGTGCATGCTTGACTAAGTATGCGTATAGCCAATTGTTGCAACTCAAGACCATCAAAACCGAAATCTTCCCCCCAAAGAGCAACAACGACTCGAAACCTGTCTTCCTATGCATGTGCACATGAAAATGAAGCATTTTTCATAGTTCTATATTTTGATAGCTAATCCCTAATAAGCCTCTTGGGTCACTCTTCGGGACAAGTCTCTTCAATATCATTCTTCATCCATTTATCTATGGAACCATGCATTGGCAAAGTATATGAAGCTATGGATCGAACCATTGACTCCTTGAAGAAGCTAGTGCAAGAGGATGATAAGTATGAAGAAATTTCATCAATATGTGTTCGACGATGGAATGCTTACTATTCCCCACTCCATGGAGCAACATTCATGGTGGATCTTCAGTCCCAAGATAAGAACCAATATGTTGATCCACTCTTAATAAATGCACAAATGGTTGCACAATATCCACTATTCGGCTAATATTCTCCCAGCATGTTGCATTATGAGCCAATGTTCTAAATTTTTTTCTTGTTGCAGTGGAAGCCTTTGGGATTGCTGCAAATTTCTCATTCAATAGTAGGCCTCTTATAACACCACTACACTTCATAACACGATGTAGCATGATGAAGTTGTATGCAAATCATGTTTCGGCATATTTGAGTAAAACAAGAGTAGATCTCTTTCTGAACTCATTCTGCACACGTGTATAATTGTTGATGAAGCTCACTAATGCATTTTCCTCGTTGATGGAAGGCAAAATCCATTCCAAAGTGCCAATGCTTTGAGAATATTATTTAGGCAATGATCCATGCAAAAACAAACATTGATATGAGGATACAAGTTTTCAATGATTTGGATTGTTGCTTTGTTTGAGGCATCCCCTCTGCTACTATGGCCACAATATTTCCTGGATCCACTATTTCTATAGAAATTGCCCACTTAGAAGCAAGCACATGAGTTGATTTTCCTTCTGAGATGCATCATGGGGTGATATGAAGTACATCTTGCCTTGGGAGTAAGTGACAACTCCATGGATAGATCATCGTTGTGTGTCACTCCATCCATCCACAAGCAAGGACATTCCATTTCTTTTCCATGACTTTCGAACGTTCTCACATGCAGCTTCCACAAGTTTCTTCTCCTAGTAGAGTCGTGCGTAAACTCTTGGAAGAGGGAGGAACATATTGTGGTCCATATTCCCCTATCTTTTTCATCATCCCCTTGAAGTACGGTGATCTATGAACAAAAAAACAATTTACATTAGACAAATTGTAAATAACTAGGTAGATTGAAAATTCAGTTATGCCATACGAGTTATCATTACTTACCGGGCTGCATTGAAAGGTATGTGGTCATGATAGAGAAACCTGGCCACTTCCATGTTAACCTCTTCCTTCAATTTGGCATTCCATTTATCATCAAGGGTTTATTGACGATATACGTTCATATGGTGTGGAGCTTATAGATGGCATATCTTTTGGTGTGGAAGGGGATGAGGTCATGCGGTCGTTGCCGATGAAGATGCCTCCTTGGAAACGGAGGTAGAAGTTCTCACAAATGACGTGGGGTTGACGGGAGCTTGTGAAGCACGATGAGCATGCACATGGGATCACTCACAACAAGTTTGTTGAGAAGTTCTTACTTTTTTTCTGAAGTGATATCATTACAAAATTTTACTTCATTGCCACTCTCATGAAGAAGATGGGTACACACCTTGTTCGCTCCATCGGTCCTTCTGTATCCACATAATTTGCATGTCCATGGTCTTGAACCACCTCCTTCTCTGGCAGAGATGGGAGACGCCACCTCTTCCAACCATGACCATTTCATGACGGCTTTCCTTCGCTTGTATGTTCTTGATGAAGAGGCCATAATGGCTGCTTCTACACCCCAAATGAAAGAGAGGAGGAATGTTTAGAACTCCAAAGGTTAAGTTCTTGAGCCTTGAGGAGAGGACTCAAAAGGGGGGCTGCTGAAGTCACTCTCCTAGAGAGGCCCAAAGGTTGAGGGGATGGAGAGGGCTGCCGAATATGCAAGGGTGCACACCAAGGTAGCTCAAGAGAAAGCTGAAAGTAAGATGTGTGCTTTGAGGGCAGCAAAGAGCTCGTTCTATGGTTGCTTTGGGGTCCCATAAGAACCGTCTAGAGAGAGAATGTGGGCGCTAGATTTTAGCGTTTGAAATTCTTTTTTTTTTTTTACGGCAATTAGTGGGGTCCCCTCCATTTTCGACGTCCCCAATTGCCCGTCATTATAGCTGGCCATCCCAAGATGGCGTCCCGGGGACGGATCTGTCACCCATGTGACACACAAATATCTGGGATGCCAACCGTAACGAATGAGCATCTCACCAAATCCAAAGGGATGGACGGCTCCTTGACATCTCTCTGGGCTGAGGACGTGTCCCCCTGTGACTATGATCCCCGGTCCTCTATCTACCACTAGCCATCTAAGTAAGATCCTTCCAGGGAGGCTTCGGATCTTGGTAAGCATAGTTCTTACCAAAGGTCCTTTCGACTATGTAGGTGAAGTTAGACAATGGTAGGCATAGCCCTCTCCAAAGGTCTCCTTAGAGTGTCAGAGTAACTTCTTGAGCAATCTGACACGTTTTCAAAGTCACACCCAGTGGTTTTGCAGAACATCCCAAAAGGAATGCTCTTTATGAGAGTCCCACTTAATAGAGCATGAGAAAGATCAAATAGGTCCTCCATGGCCTTGGTCAATGCTCGCAATCCTCAAAATCCTGTGAATATGTGTCGAGAGAAAGGTTCTTCATCCCGCACCTAAGGAGCCTCCTATATATGTGGACCATATTGTCCAGCACAAAGTGGCCCATAAAGGCGTGTTGAAACTCCTTCCTCAAGGCATAAATGATCCCCTTCAACATGACTTGAAGATGCCCAATCCTCTAGGTGTGTGCAAGCCTAAGTTGTCGAAGAACCTTGTCCACTACACCAACAAGGTATCAATCATGCCCTCCTCTCATTCCTTCTTTTCACCTTCGAACGGTTTTGGGAAGGATTGGGGTAGAAACAACCCCGTGGCCACTGGCAGGGTTGGCGCATCAGGGATGCCTCTGTGATCGTATATGGAAAAAGTACCCTTTCTGATGTAGGCCATGCGAATCGACGGGCATAAGAGAAGCTATCTCCTTCGATCATTGGTTTGCACTTTTCTCCATATTTGGCTGAGGGTTGATAGGCAAAGAAAAGCCTTCCATGGTGAAGATGTAGAAGATGGATGGCTGAATAAAAAAGGCTTGATGGAATCTCCAAGTGTATGAAGAACTCTTCTTCTTCTTTAGTGCTAGGTTATAAATGAGCAAGATGCTTCACGAATAAGAGGAGAGCTCTTTATATAGAAAGAGCCTCTAGGCTCTAGCCCATAGATAGGATTTTTTTGCCACCCCTAATTTTAAGGAACCTCCTCAAGTCCAACCTCCCTCCAAATTAGAAAGTTTTTTTGTACAAAAACTTACTGTTTCTGTCCCAATAAATTTGTACTTATATTTTTGTTCCTAAAATTGTAAAGATTTCTGAAAAGTAAATTTTCAACTTACATAATGACTTAAGGAGGTGACCTTGGACATTTCATAATTGGCTGGACACTTTAATAAAGGTGACCATCTTGATGTCCTTTGGGTTTGGAGACATAACAAAATCGGATCTTGAAAAGTGCCCCCACACTACTTGATCCTCCTAGAACTTTCTAGTGTTTTGTACAATTGAAAGTTGACTCCTTGAATTCTTCCACATGGAGGCATCCTATCTTATGGCTTTAGTGTCCTAATTGAGAGAATCATGTCAATTTGGTATTTTATGTCCTTTATGTTGCTAGTGTATGCCCATGAAGCTCATTCAAAAAATATATATCCATTATCGTGCTAGTATGTCCTTAGGATGATCAAAGTGTTGTTTTTGGAACTTGGTGGTTTGTTTGATGATTTTTCTTAGTTCCTTCCTTTTGCAAATGCTTAGTGTATTTTTCGATTTTCTTTGGTACAACATGTTGGAGCTTGGTGGTGAAGTGTGGTTGTGAATCTGATGTTGTTGAGAGATTACGACACGTTCTCTACCTTGATTTTATTTTGTTGAGTCCGATAGTAATATGGGTACTCTATTCTCTTCCCCTTTTGTTGAGGTTCTTGTAACATAGTTGAGAATCCAAGCCTCCTTTTTGTTCCCCTCTGGATACATAAGGGCCACTTTTCTTCGCAAGAGGGTGATTTTGAGAGCTCTTCATGGCCCCCCATCTACCTCGATGATGATCTCACACCCATGCAAGTAGCACATTGTCGTGCATGCATGTTGAAGGTGCATCAAGCTCGCAAAGAAGGAAAAAAAGGCTTCATATGGAGATGGACGTGTCATCATTTATGGCAAAGCCATTCCATAGGTATTTGTAGGAGAGACATCATTCTACTGACAGAGACACATGAGAGCCCAGATCGAAGCCTTACCTCGAGTTTAGGGTTTCTAGTGGGAGTCCACATACAAAGAGTGTACATGCCAGCACACCAGGAGAGGATGAGGAGGAGTAGCCATACTCTTTAGAGATGAACTTCAGAGCAGGATATAGATAGTCGCATGTGATTCACAAGCCAGATATATCTTTGGATATGACTCCAGCTCTCACATGAGCGGACCATCTACATAGCGTTACGCTACTTTGCTCCTTCTAGCTCGCAGTTCGCCATGATAGATCGAGAGGAGGACTCACCATACACCGGCTGATAAGAAGAGATTACAGAGTACTCTCCACTAGGGGAAGTCCTTATGGGAGACTTCAATGCTAGGATGGGCAATAATCAGTGTGAGATATTTGACCCAGAGGACCCACAGATACTACCTACCATTCAGGATGAGTGTACAACTCGAGCTTGAGCAGACTCTACACACACTCACTATGGTGCTCATCTACTCAGACTAAGCTCTTCACATAATCTCATTATTTATAACTGGATGGCTCAGTCGCCTACTTTAGGAGGATTGATATGCATACCACACTCAGTCACAAATGGTTGGGAAAGTACAATAGATTATGTCATGGGATCTAGGGAGGTTATCCACCTACTTCCCTCATTCACCATCCCACCTATACTCATTGGGGCTGATCACACATACCTCGTGCTCTCCCTTAAGAGACCCCTCCCCCCCCAACCCACACACACACACACACACACAGACATACACACACACACACACAACACACATCCCACACACCACCATCCACTTCACACACGAGCTAGCTCACATATATGCGGCTTAAGTCGAGAAGGATCTTTTCTTGCTTCATCCTGACACTCCACTACCCCTACTCATGTCGCAAATAGCATCAGTCCTTCAGACATCAGCCATCAACTCCTTCCCACACACCATCCACTTTGGTCACACACCTCCCCCTAAGACTATGCCACAACATGGTTGGTATGATGAGGAATGTAGAGATCTCTACCGTCGTCTACGAGCTCAGCGAGCATTGGGAGAGATCACACACAGAGAGAGAGAGAGAGAGAGAGAGAGAGAGAGAGAGAGAGAGAGAGAGAGAGAGAGAGAGAGAGAGAGAGAGAGAGAGAGAGAGAGAGAGAGAGAGAGAGAGAGAGAGAGAGAGAGAGAGAGAGAGAGAGAGATTGAGAGAGAGAGAGACTCACCATGCCTAAACCAAAGCAAAATTGTTGGAAGTACGTGACTAGCCAAGGGAAGTTTGGATTGGGTGGGAGTGAGAGATGGACATGTAACCTATGTGGTTACAAAGGGGGTGGTGGGGCAGGCCGCAGATCGTATCAAAGCCCACCTTGCCAAATTTAGTGGCTTGGGCATTTTAGCATGCAAGCAGCCTATGCCAGCTGATATCAAGGATGAGCTCCTTGAGTGGGTAGCTCAAAGGGAAGCTAGAAAGTATCCACAGAGCTCTCGGCCCACCTCCACCTCTATTAGCTCCAGTGATCCTCCTCCACACGATGCTCCAGCACATCAGACTCACAGGGGATCCTCTAGTGGAGGGAATGATGAGCATGGACATGATACCGTCGATCTTGAGGGTGACACTCAGCCACCGGTGAAGGCACCTAGAGGATCACTTTCTTCGGCATCCGTACGTGCTGATTTTCAGAGGCAGCGGGAGCTTGAGGCCAAACAAGGTATAATGAAGCTTTTCATACAGTGTGGCCTCTCTTTTAATGTTGCACGCACACCCGCATGGAAGGAAGCCATGGAGTTAGTGAGCACATTAGGATATCGATGGAGCGGTCCTTCATATGAGGAGTTGAGGACTAGTGAGCTACGCAAAACAAAAGATATAGTGGAGAAGCAGTTAGAGCCGATGATGGGCACATGGGAGAAGTATGGATGCACTATTATGTGCGATGGATGGACAGACATCAGGAAAAGGAATGTATATAACATACTAGTGCATTGTTGCAAAGGCACTATGTTCCTTCGCGCCATCGATGCATCAGAGGCTTGACTTACAGTGACAGGTATGTATAGGTGAAATTTCAAGTTTTAATTTTAAGATACGCATTTGAATTTTGCATATGCTATATATATGTATTATGTATGTAGTATGTACTATGTACTATGTACATGGCTGATTTGGTGTAATTTTTGTGTCACAGGTCAGTTTATATATGGTCATATCCGCCAGGCTATTATGGATGTCGGTCAAAAGAATGTTGTGCAAGTCATTACCGACAATGGAAGTAATTGTGTGGCCATGGGTAGATTGTTAGAGGCAGAGTTTCCCTCCATTGTGTGGACCCCATGTGCCGCACATAGCATTGATCTTTTGATAGAGGATCTTGGAAAGATCCCTTGGATTCATTCTATGTTTTCCACCTGCCATAAGGTGGTCTCTTTGTTCACAAAGAGACCAAAACTATTAGCTATTTTCAGATCATACAGTGAGTTGGATATCCTAAAGCCTGCGAAGACCAGATTTGCTTACATGTGCAAAGTGATTGAGAGACTACTTCGGGTGCGGCAGGCTTTGATGAAGACAGTTGTGTCTACAGAGTGGACTGCCTGGGATGGACACACTACCCCGAGAGCAGATTTTGTACGGATTACATGCTTGTCGGATTCATTTTGGAGGGATGTAGAGGCACTTGTGCGTGCCATACATCCATTATATTCTGTCCTTCGCATCGTTGATATGGAGGGGAGTACATTGGGACTCGTCTATGAGTTCATGGATCGAGTTGGCGAGTCCCTTTCACGTTGCCCACATTTGACATTGGACAGGTATTTATTAAGTTATTACTTATTACTTTGAATTTTTGACACTTAAAATTCTTATTATCTTAAAAATTAGTCTCTAAAATTTATAATTTCTTTGTTTATAGGATTGAGCAGCTTAAGGCTGTGTGGAGGGATCGATGGGATTGGTTTCATCGCCCGATCCATGGGATGGCACACTTATTGCATCCCTTATGGAGATCTCAACAGGCCATCGTGGATGAGGAGCTCTTGAGTGCATGGAACACATATGTATACAGGCTTTATCCAGCTGATGTAGAGTTGCGACTTCAGTTGGAGAGACAGCTCTTGGTATTCCAAAATGGTGGTGGCCATTTTGGAAAGGATACGGCTTGTTTGAGATCTGCTCAGTTGCGGCCAGTATCATGGTGGGAGATGTATGGTGCTAGTGCTCCTCAGTTGGTAAGTACTAAGTCAAAAGTCTTTAGTGTACTGTGTGACATGTGATAAATATGTATTATGATTTATGTACTAATTATTTTTTGAATTATGTTGTAATGCAGAGAGAGTTAGCTATTCGTATCCTTTCACAGGACTGCAGCGTAAGTCCTTGTGAAAGGAATTGGAGCACATGGGCCCTCTTCCATACAAAGAAGAGGAACAGATTATCTACAACGCAGTTGGAGCGGCTAGTTTATTGCCACTGCAACTTGCGTCTCTTGGAGAGCGGAGGACATACAGGAGATGTGAGGGAGGTCAGCGTGGACACAGTAGATATAGAGAGAGTCAGAGATATTCCAGATATTCCTCCAGAGGATCTGGACTTATATACTATGCTGTACCATGAGTTGACCTTACCTCAGCATGATACCAGATCATCTCGGAGCCGCAGAGGACCTAGTGGTAGTGGTGATGCATCCACTAGTAGCCGACCACATACCACTACTACTAGGGATGATGATGATGATGATGAGAGTGATGATTTGTCATTTGACACCATGTCAGAGTGACAGAGTTTGATTATTGACATTTGAGACTTTGACATTTCATGTTTGACATTTGGTATTTCATGATATGTACTTACTATTGTGATGACAGTGCTGAGTGGACACTTATCATGACTCACTTGTGAGTCGTGACTTTATATTTATCATTTGCCACTTATGATTTATGCCATGCGTCATGATTCATATGATTTATGATTTATCATTTGTCATAGTGATCTCTATTGTTTTATTTTGATGTATGAACGATGATATGATCATGTGACATGTATGTACTATGATGCCAGGTGTTATCATTTATATTATAAATCATGATGTTTATTGTAATTTGTTAAAAGTTAGAAGTTAGAACTTACTACTTAGAAACTAAAAACTTGAAAGTTAAGTGTTATGATCATTATGTTGTTAGAAATTAGAATCTAGAATCTAGATGATGATGTTATGATTATTGATGTTACGATTGTATTTGAATTTTGATATAATGATGATGTATTTGAGATAATTGTATTTGATATAATCTTAAGGCTGTGTGGACTCTAGAGGGTTATGATATAATCACGAGTCACGACCAAGTTCCAACTTTCAAGTTAGATTGATAATCTCTATTATTTATGATATATCTTATATTATAATAAGTATTTTATGGTATATATAGTCATATCCCACCTTATTACATATCATAGGACCCAAAATATGTGAAAAAAAAATATAAAAATTTTGAAAAATAAATAACTTTATCGCAACTCCTAGGTCCATACGTTGCCCTCGTTGCTAATCCGTTGCTAACCCGTTGCCGTTGCCGTTGCGAAAACGTTGCTTTCCACTATGAGGCAGACAACCATCGATAGTCACACGAGGATATGCAGCTTTAGCTATGTTAGAGTGGAGATGTCGCCAGACACACCCGCACGAAGGGGTGGCTACTTGACACACTAGTCAGACCAGCTATGATGTATGCTGCCACAATTTGGGCCCCAGGCTTCACAGTCACCCAATGGAGTGCGATCGAGAGGCCACAGGTACGTATGATCTCGCGACTATTTTGCGAGAAATAGTAAGTGCCACATGACATCATCGGGGTAGAGCTAGTCGCACCACCCATGGTAGTAGATGCACTATTCTTTACTATCCTCTTTATTTAGAGGGTGAGGGAGCTCCCTACAGACAGACTCACACACAACTTTTGAGTTATCTATACAGATATGAGAGTCAGGATATGAGAGAGCTTGGTACACTTAGGTTAGAGCATGGTTTGACAGGCATGGACTTGATATGGACAGATTGCCACCCTTTCAGTATGAACCCCACTCACCTCACATCCACCTCTCCTGCTTCTCTGTTCTATGACGTGCAACAGCCCTCCCCCCCTCAGCTCACACATCGAGAGGGGTGACTCTTAAGCAAGCTAGACCTCTTGAGCTAGGAGAGGACCCTGTGCTATAGGATATCGGGCCTCGAGACTTCACAGACACCAGATTGCAGAGATCCAGGCTTGTGACCATCGCGCCATGGAGGAGAGACGATCCCCGATGATGGTTGATCCTGTTGCAGTCATCAGGGCAGCCCTGACTCCACCTCCACCTATGTACCACATCTTACACCTCCCCACTAGTACAGGATGGAGCTAGTTAGTCACTCAGATGCATTCTCATGCTTGTACTACCCTTTTGCATATAGACTATCATAGTTATAGCACTCCATACACCCCCCCACTTTCATGGGTATCTCCACATGCATACTACGGAGATGTATATCACCTTTACCAGTTTTGTCCTCACTTATATTTTTTCCGATTGC